>OX380336.1:3888145-4351048 GCA_947425015.1 Pterostichus niger | reverse complement strand
AATATAAATTTTATTTATTAAATATATATGTGTGCTATATTTTATTTTATTAAATATATATGTGTGCTATATTTTATTTTATTAAATATATATGTGTGCTATATTTTATTTTATTAAATATATATGTGTGCTATATTATTTTATTTTAATAATATATATGTGTGCTATATTTTATTTTATTAAATATATATGTGTGCTATATTTTATTTTATTAAATATATATGTGTGCTATATTTTATTTTATTAAATATATATGTGTGCTATATTTTATTTTATTAAATATATATGTGTGCTATATTTTATTTTATTAAATATATATGTGTGCTATATTTTATTTTATTAAATATATATGTGTGCTATATTTTATTTTATTAAATATATATGTGTGCTATATTTTATTTTATTAAATATATATGTGTGCTATATTTTATTTTATTAAATATATATGTGTGCTATATTTTATTTTATTTTAAATATATATGTGTGCTATATTTTATTTTATTAAATATATATGTTGTGCTATATTTTATTTTATTAAATATATATGTGTGCTATATTTTATTTTATTAAATATATATGTGTGCTATATTTATTTATTAAATATATATGTGTGCTATATTTTATTTTATTAAATATATATGTGTGCTATATTTTATTTTATTAAATATATATGTGTGCTATATTTTATTTATTAAATATATATGTGTGCTATATTTTATTTTATAAATATATATGTGTGCTATAATTTTATTTTATTAAATATATATGTGTGCTATATTTTATTTTATTAAATATATATGTGTGCTATATTTTATTTTATTAAATATATATGTGTGCTATATTTTATTTTATTAAATATATATGTGTGCTATATTTTATTTTATTAAATATATATGTGTGCTATATTTTATTTTATTAAATATATATGTGTGCTATATTTTATTTTATTAAATATATATGTGTGCTATATTTTATTTTATTAAATATATATGTGTGCTATATTTTATTTTATTAAATATATATGTGTGCTATATTTTATTTTATTAAATATATATGTGTGCTATATTTTATTTTATTAAATATATATGTGTGCTATATTTTATTTTATTAAATATATATGTGTGCTATATTTTATTTTATTAAATATATATGTGTGCTATATTTTATTTTATTAAATATATATGTGTGCTATATTTTATTTTATTAAATATATATGTGTGCTATATTTTATTTTATTAAATATATATGTGTGCTATATTTTATTTTATTAAATATATATGTGTGCTATATTTTATTTTATTAAATATATATGTGTGCTATATTTTATTTTATTAAATATATATGTGTGCTATATTTTATTTTATTAAATATATATGTGTGCTATATTTTATTTTATTAAATATATATGTGTGCTATATTTTATTTATTAAATATATATGTGTGCTATATTTTATTTTATTAAATATATATGTGTGCTATATTTTATTAAATATATAGGTATATATATTATTAAATATATATGTGTGCTATATTTTATTAAATATATAGGTATATATATTATTAAATATATAGGTATATATATTATTAAATATATAGGTATATATATTATTAAATATATAGGTATATATATTATTAAATATATAGGTATATATATTATTAAATATATAGGTATATATATTATTAAATATATAGGTATATATATTATTAAATATATAGGTATATATATTATTAAATATATAGGTATATACATTATAATATATAGGTATATACATATATATAGGTATATACATATATATAGGTATATACATATATAGGTATATACATATATATATACATATATATATATATATATATATATATATATATATATATATATATATATATATATATATATATATATATATATATATATATATATATATATATACCTCTAAACCTCTAAACCTCTAAACCAATAAACCTCTAAACCAATAAACCTCTAAACCGCTAAACCTCTAAACCTCTAAACATCTAAACCTCTAAATTTCTAAACCTCTAAATTTCTAAACCTCTAAATTTCTAAACCTCTAAACCTTTATACCACTATACCTCGATACCACTATACCTCGATACCACTATACCTCGATACCTCTATATCTCTATATCTCTATGTCTCTATACGTTAAACAAGTATGTAGCACATCAAACAATATTCAACATGAAAGAATATCTTATAGTCCAGCATAATAATTCAGGCCAGTTATAGATAACTAAATTAAAGGGCTTTTGCGTAAGACACCAGGTGTACGAAAAGTATATCTCAATTGTAAACAAATTATTCATAATTTCTTTTCTCATTTTAATATACTGATTTATTTTATGGACTACAGACTTTTTAGATTAATTAAAATATAAATAAATGATATTATCACTTACATTTTTTTCCTGAACGGTGTGATTCTACAAGTGAAGCGGTTGACAGCATTGGATCAAACAGCCAGCTCGACTCCCGGGACTGAATGCCGATGCAGCAAAGTTGCGTAAACTGCAAGAGCTCAGAGAATACATATAAAATGTGGTCATTTATTTGCTACAGGAACATCATTTCAATTACAGTAGTTTTATATATATATATATATATATATATATATATATATATATATATATATATATATATATATATTGTAATAAGATGTATGTTTTCACAAACAACTTATTACAATATATGTTATTCTTAAAGAATAAATATGGTTTAAATAGAATTGTTGTAAATTATCTATTTAAAACATATTTATTATTGTTCTTACATTACTAAGTTACAATAATTTTATTTATTTATTTATTAAGTTTAAACAATAAAAACTATGTTTAAATTAATCAATTTGCAAGAACTCTATTTAAAACATATTTCTTCTTTAAGAATAAGGAATATTGTAATAAGATGTATGAATAACTTATTACAATGGGTACCCTATTTCTTATTCTTAAAGAATAAATATGGTTTAAATAGAATTGTTGTGAATTATCTTCTTATCTTACAATTTTCTTACATTAATAACTAATTGTCGATCTCGACTGACGTAGTTTCAAGAGAAGATGATAACAGCTTCAATGATGCTGCTCCAAGAAGATGTTCCAAAGCTCCGGTGACGTTGTCCAGAATGTTGATGACACGGGTATGAATATCAAATGTTCCAAGATGATGCAGAGGCCGCAGGAGATGCCTGCATGTCCGGTGATGTCCCTATCAACAAAAATATATTAGTAACATAAAATAGTTGGATTTTGATGATTAATGAATCTGAAACAGACACTCATACTACATTAATACATTTCTTGTTCTTCCAGTAGTTTTCAATGATGGTTTCTTTCTTCCTCCTACACTTACCCTATCTTACCTAAGTTTGTCAAACACTATCTTTGAATTGAATCTACGACAAAGCAAACGAAGCGTGCTTGTCAAATTAGCAAAAACGTTGAGCATATTCCGTGCCCACGACCTCTCGGTTCACCGCCTACCAACCTACCCGACTGCTGGGAAGATTTCGCAGTGCTCGAACAGTCGAATTATGTCTAGATCTCCCAATGACTCATTGGACAATATGGTTCCTGTGATTCGATAACTCGACCACCCAAGACATCGGCTTACACCTTCTAGCTACACACAGAAGCACGGTCGCGAGGGACTCGCCCCACCCGGATTACGAAACGCTTACAAACTTGCCTCCTGGTGATGGTATGTATGTTGGGGCCCCACGTGGGGCCTGCGTTTTTTGGTGGATAATACAAAATACACGATATCGACTCGTGAGGTTGATTTCAAATCAAACCCACGATAGATATCGATCTACACAATTTCGATTCGTAAAATTGATTTATAGTAATAAATCAAGCCCACGAAAAGAACTACACACAGTTAGGATGGCCTCCTATTAAGGCAGCAACTAACTAACTAAATTAAAATGTACGTAGTGAGTAAACAATAAAAACAAACACGATATCGACTCGAGAAGTTGATCTTATAGTATAACTATAAATCAAGCCCACGATACGATATCGGTTATGAAGTTATAAAGGCCTTTAAATAAGGCAGACAAAAGTTAAATTACACGACGACGACGTTTGTTTGGCAAGTGAACTTCTTGTTGCAGACTCGCAGCGACCTATTTAAAATTAAAGTGAATTTGAATCATACACACCATATACACATCTAACATAGGTACACTTCAAATACAATATTACTCAGTTTACTGTTATTATTATTAGAAATTATTAATGTTATTAATATATTATTATTTAGTATAAACAAAAGTAAAATAATGTTTCTAGAATTTAGCAATTTACTTTTAAACCATTAAACAAATATTTATCACATCAAACAATAAATTAAATTAAAAGACACCAGATGTATGTCAAGGCTGTGTCTCAATTCTAAATAAATTATTAATAATTTCTTTTCTCATTTTTTAGACTAATTAAAATATAAATTTTTACTCATCTTTTATTCCTGAAATGTGTTGAAGTAACCGGTGGACAGCGTGGACAACCTGGGCATGGCGCTCGACTCCTGGGACTGAATGCCGCATTCAGATAATTTGCGTAAACTGCAAAACAGAATTTAAAATGAGTACCTATCATTAAAAATACTAAACAATCTTTTAAAGTAATTTTTAATATTAAAGAATAGTAAATTATCAAAATAAAATTATATGTTTAAACCAAATGTGAATAATTTTCCACTGTGACATTCACAGAACATTCTCAACCCAACACACCATCCTCGCTTCAATAACGTTTATTTTAAAATTAATTATTTACTGGAGGGTTGATATTAAGGAATGAAACTATGGACTATGATCAATAGATGAGGAATTGATGTTGAAACCCGGTTAACTGGTTACTAAATTACAGCCGTTTTTAAAACATGTTTATCTAAAGTTACGGAAAAACTGTCGTTCATATTTTCTCTCAGAAAATTAATAAAATTAACCAGATTTACAAACAAAACTATCGACAGTCCACATTTTTAAACCTCTTCAAAGTTAAATATTGTGAACAACATTTTTAAAACTCATATATTTTAAATATTGGGTAAAAGTAACCGCTAGTAAAAACAAATTATTAGAGATTAATTTTAATTTTCTGCTTTGAACCGGACATCAATTATTTTAGGAGAAAAATAATTGTAAAAGTTAAATAAAGCTTGTCCCAGAAAAAATTGTCACTTAGATTTAGGCCTTTTCAACCCCACGAAAAGAACTACACACAGTTAGGATGGCCTCCTATTAAGGCAGCAACTAACTAACTAAATTAAAATGTACGTAGTGAGTGAACAATAAAAACAAACACGATATCGACTCGAGATGTTGATCTTATAGTATAACTATAAATCAAGCCCACGATACGATATCGGTTATGAAGTTATGAAGGCCTTTAAATAAGGCAGACAAAAGTTAAATTACTCGACGACGACGTTTGTTTGGCAAGTGAACTTCTTGTTGCAGACTCGCAGCGGCGACCTATTTGATGACACACTCACAACCAATGAATGAAGTTAAGGTGAATTTGAAACATACACACATCTAGCATACACTTCAAATACAATATTACTCAGTTTACTGTTATTATTATTAGAAATTATTAATGTTATTAATATATTATTATTTAGTATAAACAAAAGTAAAATAATAACGTTTCTAGAATTTAGCAATTTACTTTTAAAACACGTTAAACAAATATTTATCACATCCAACAATAAATTAAATTAAAAGACACCAGATGTATGTCAAGGCTGTGTCTCAATAAAATTCTAAATAAATTATTAATAATTTCTTTTCTTATTTTTTAGACTAATTAAAATATAAATTTTTACTCATCTTTTATTCCTGAAATGTGTTGAAGCAACCGGTGGACAGGGTGGACAGGGTGGACAACTTGGACATGGCGCTCGACTCCTGGGACTGAATGCCGCATTAAGATAATTTGCGTAAAATGCAAAACACAATTTAATATGAGCATCTATCATTAAAAATACTAAACAATCTTTAAAGGTAATTTTTAATATTAAAGAATAGTAAATGATCAAAATAAAATTATATGTTTAAACCAATTGTAAATAATTTTCCACTGAAACATTCACAGAACATTCTCAACCCGACACACCATACTCGCTTCAATAACGTTTATTTTAAAATTAATTATATTCTGGAGGGTTGATATTAAAGGATGAAACTATAGTCAATAGATGAGGAATTGAATGTTGAAACCCGGTTGACTAAAGTTACGGAAAAACTGCCGTTCATATTTTCTCTCAGAAAATTAATAAAATTAGCCATATTTACAAACAAAACTATAGGCAGCCCACATTTTCAAACCTCTTCAAATTTAAATGTTATAAACAACATTTTTTAAACTCATATATTTTAAATTTTGGGTAAAAGTCACCGCTAGTAAAATCAAATTATTAAACGAGATTAATTTTAATTTTCTGCTTTGAACCGGACATCAATTATTTTAGGAGAAAAATAATTGTAAAAGTAAAATAAAGCTTGCTCCAGAAAAAATTGTCGCTTAGATTTGGGCCTTTTCGTATACTGCTTTTATAGATATATAAATTTGTATGTGATGCGTTCTTATTAGATTGCTATGCATTATACAAAAACAATTAGTTGACAACTTTCATATAATTTAGTATACAAAGATGCCATCGAAATACGAAGAATTACGCGAAAATATTTTGTACAAATGTGTTCAAAATAGGCATATATCCACAAGAAAAGTAGCTTTAGAATTAAAATCTACAACAAGGACTGTTCAAAGGATGTTAAGAAGATATAATGAAACGGGTAATACACAAAAAAAATATGGAAGTGGATGCAAACCTGGATTTGTAAATTAAAATATTGAGAAAATGTCTTGAAGGCTTTGTGTGAAAATTAAAATCTTTATGTGAGAGATTTGGTTAAGAAATTTGAAACTACTAAATCAACAGTTCATAAAATTAAGCTAAAGAATTCTATAAAGTCATTAAAAAAAAAAACAAAAGTGCCTAACAGCGATACTAAGCAAGAAACTAACACAAAATCAAGATCAAAAAAACTTTACTTGAAAGTGATATCAAAAAAATTATGTGTTATCATGGATGTCGAAACGTATTGTTAACTTGAATTAAAATCTCAACCAGGTCATTATTATTATTCTGGAAAGTTCAGAAAATCTGTTAGTAGCTAATTGAAGGTAATTAAAATAGAAAAATTCTCAAAAAAGATGCTTGTATGGCAGGCCATTTGTTCCTGTGGCAAACGCAATATGCCTTATTTTTCGACGACAATCAACGGCGAAAGATATTTAAGCGAGTGTCTCGAAAGATGATTATTGTCCTTTATAAGGCTTCATAACACACCAATACTATTTTGACCAGATTTGACAACATGTCATTACACAAAAAATGTCATTGATTGGTATAAAAGAAACCCCACATATAGAATTTGTACATAAACTTTTGGATGAATCATAATTAAAATGTAAATATATGCTATTATATACTATTTAGTTGTTGATCAATAAAGTCTATAATAGTTTTTAAAAAATTCATTTAATTATATGGTTTTTAGTTAAAAATTATAGGCGACATTGTTTTCTGGGACAAGCTTTATAATTAATCACCCTTGACTAGCTAATAATGTACTACCGTAATCATTAATGAATATTTAGTAGATTGTCAGTTACTAATCATTCACCATCATTATTATTATTGTTTTTACCCAAATAATTAAAAAAATAACAATGTACTTACATTAATGATAATGTCCACGGTGACACCAGCTCCAGCTGCTCCAAGCTCTGGATGGCGGCAGCTCCAATGACACCAGCTACTTCAACATCTTGATGATGTCCCTATAAACATAAAAACAATGTTTTAGTAAAATAGCATAGCACCCTTCATCATGTTTATTTTAAGTTTCATAATCATCATAACTTTTGAGAGTGAGTATACTAGAAATAGTAAAAGGAAACTCACATTTAGTCATTTAAAAAATACACTCATTGTTTAAAAAGTAATTAAATTAAAAAATAATTTAATTTATTTAGCAGCGCGTAAGTCTTGTACTAATCGAGATATTTTAAAAGTACAAAGAAACAAAAAATAAAACCCCAAAAATATAAATAAAAAATCATCTCACCTGTTTGGCGCTTTCACTGTGCATCTACAACCTGGTGCACCAGGTCCACAAGTTGGTTTTGTCGTTGATTTGTGGTGATTGTAAACATTGTCTTCCATAATAATTGATTTTAAAGTCGACAAATGTTGTTTTCATTCCCTAACATCTGTCTATGGTTTGTGCATGAAATCCATACCTAAAAACGATATTGGCGCATTATAAATTAATTTAAATTCAAACTTACTTATTCTACTACATTTTGTTGGTAATTAACAATATTTTAGTTTAATATCACATCATTTTACAAATGTAGTTTACTTGTCAAATATCAGTTTCTGACAACTAACATACTACTGCCACCTATTACTAAAACGTTGAACTGTATCAGTGGCGCAGTATGTATCAACATTATTGGGTGTTTATATTATAAAAATAATTTGATTTCTAATCAATAAAAACTACTCAATATTATTTATTACTAATTATTATTAACGTTCATAACATATTTTTTTATTATAAACAGCATTTAACCCCGAAAAGTTGAAAAGCTTGAAGTATAAGACGTATTGCAATAAGATGTGTGTTTTCTTATTACAATATTTCTTATTCTTAAAGAATAGATATGTTTTAAACAGAGTTATTCTAAACTATCTATTTAAAACATATTTATTTTTACATACTGAATTACAACAATTTTATTAACTTATTTATATTAAACAATAAAAACTATATTTTAAATTAAATAATTCACAATAAATCTCTTCAAAACAGATTTATTCTTTAAGAATAAGGAATATTGTAATAAGATATATGTTAACTTATTACAATGGGTACCCTATTTCTTATTCTTAAACAATAAATATGTGTTAAACAAAGTTATTGTAAACTACCTATTTAAAACATATTTGTTATTATTTTTACATATTTAATTACAATAATATTATTTACTTATTTATCTTAAATAATAAAAACTATATTTTAAATTAAATAATTCACAATAAATCTCTTCAAAACAGATTTATTTTTTAAGAATAAAGAATATTGTAATAAGATGTATGTATAACTTATTACAATAGGTATCTATTTCTTATTCTTAAAGAATAAATATGTGTTAAACAAAGTTATTGTCAACTATCTACTTAAAACATATTTATTTATTATCATTAGTAAATATCAATTCTGTCAGTTTTCCCAATTTTTAAAAAGAAATCAATTTAATTATCCTGCCAACTCATAATCATCTTCATTTCTTTTTATAATATGCACAAACAATGTCATAAATCTTTCTATTACCAGCTACCAGCGCTTCAGAAAGAGCATCTAGGTTGCATATTTTACAAACCCACTTATTTACAGAAAACAGAAATAAAATTTAGGTAAACGACACTCTTAATACTTTGATACAATTAATTTGGGTAAAAGTATTTCATTATCTTTATTTACAAAATATGTTGACTGTTAGTATAAATAATCGATGGAGGATGATTTGATTAACTTGATTTAAATCGGTCATAAGTTGTTTAGAGAATAATATTTAAAATAAAACTGATTAAAATTTATTTATATCTATCATTTACTTGAAATATATTTGTATAAAATAATGCCGGAACGTTTAACAATGAAACATCTAGTTAATCATCCGTAATTTGTTTGATTTTTAATACTAACTGTCACTGTATCACAATGTTTCAGTAGCTGACAATCTGCTAATGTTACAATAAAAAATATATATGTATGTATATTAAATTGTCAGCTAGCAAAGTATTGTGTTACAGATGAGAACGATTCATCATTATAATTTTAAAGTGAATCATTCATTATTATATAGTTTAAACAAATAATAAATATGTTGTAAAGATAATATCTTATTAAATGGGGTAACACGAACCCCAGAAACATTCAGTCATCCTTGCTTCAACCACATGCTCAATCTACCATCAACTCTTCATACATAAATACATACATATACATTCATACAAGTTCATTCATATCTTCCATTCGACACACGTTCCACATTCCTAAACTATCTCATCTGACTTATACTCACTCTTTCAACAACATTCATGTCAATCTCAGAGTCATCATACAACATACACCAATGTATTCTGAATTAATACGTCCATACCTCGAGAACATACTACTCTAATATACAAACACATTCATTTCATCTCCAATCTCACATCATCCATCACCGAAACATTGCAATCGCTCTGCTCAAACACTAACACATTCATCATTTCAATTAATGAAGCTGTTTGCATTCGGCGAAACGTGATTTAAAATTAATAAATAAAAACACTTGGTTATGCAAACACTTATATGTAGTTCAAATATAAACTAACTCTGTTAATAGAGAGGGAGGTTTTGGGAATTTACTTCCATTCCAATTTTCAAACATCTAGACATCATTAAAAACAGCTTGAAGTTAACCATGTAACTTTAAATTTGCTGGAAGTTTGTCTACAAACAAATTATTTTTGCTCTTTGGTGACATTTGTAATTAACAAAATGAGGGTCTTTATTATCTGAAATATTCATCAACAATTTTGAAAATATATTCCTGAATTCCAATAAATACCTCCTAAAATATTTACATTTTTGACGGGACCAGGAGCAACAACTACTAAATGTCCTTAATTCATTTGATTAAAATACATAATTCACCACTAAAGTGAAAGTTAATAAAAGCATAAATATCTTGGCCATTACTATCGAACACATTAACAATAAATTTAATTTTAATATTTACAGGAAACCCACTAATTTGTATCACCCATGTAATATAAAGCTAGCAACGTTTTATAATTTATCTGATGATCTGAATTATAATCATTTTAAATATTGCAGCAAACAATGGTTACAGTGCAGAAATCACTGTGAAGTTAATAAATAAGAAAACTAGATCAATTACAAGAAATTAATTTTATCCTGTTACACTTTGAAACTAGATTTAAATCAATTTATAAAAAAATCAATTATGTTAATGGCATGAATCGTAGTATGGCCAAGAATTGGAGGAAATTTGACATTATATACTAATAATAATAAACTAATGAATAAAGACCCTTTGTTAAATTCTGTAGCAAATTAAATGTAAAGATTGTGAATTTGTTTATATAGAGCAAACAGGACGAAGTTTCCAGACTAGATTTAAAGAGTATTGTTATAATTATATGATCAAAAGTACCCAGTCTAATCTAGCTAAACACTTAGAAATTGTGCAATAAATATTATTGCCAAATTTATAAAACTAAATACTAAGTGGTTTTATTTATTAATTTTACTAACACATTATCATTAATTAACATTATTGAAATCGTTTTCTGCTTCATTTATTGAAATCATTTACAACAACATCATCTGCACCAGGTAATGCAAACACCCCCATTCAGTGCCTTTCATTACAACATATCCATATTAAACAATATTCACTCAATCTACCTTCAAACACTAACTGCGTGCGCGCATTTCCAATCATCAGGAGTCAAATAACCTCTCACCTCCATACATCAACATCTCATTCAAGCCGGGAGCCTTGCCATTCTTTACACGCAACATCATTCTCATTGATTCATTCCACAATATAATTCACCATTCGTACCATTCATTCATTCATTTATTTATTTATTTACTCAACAGACATATCTCTAACATCCTCATTATACACCCTCATTCACCAACTTTTATCCAGACGTATACGCGACACCATCAAATAAACTTCTCGTGCTCGGTTTTTCAGTTGAACCTAGAACTTGAGCCTCAACATTTTTTTGTTTATAACTTGTCAAATTAATCTAGTTCAGCTGAACCTAAACTGAATGTCTAAATAATTTTATGGTTTTGTGTAATTTGGGATTCTGAGAAAATTATAATCATTGCCTTGTTTACCGAAAATTCAGTTTATATTCTGTCACAGGCAAAATAAGAAATATATTTATATACACATGATGGAAAATATTAAAATAGCTGCAAATTTTTCCACCAATGAAGTTAAATTATTAATAGATTTACTGATAAAGTATTGTGTTAAGGAGAAGAAAAGTGTTGGGAGGAAATTTCTGCCTCATTTAATACTGTAGGGCTAAAATTTTAAAAGTTCTCTAGTCCAAAGATAATAAAACTATTAATAATGTACAAGATTAAATTTAAGTTCTACGTCAGGTACGTGTTCATTAAAATTCTAGCACAAGTTTAAATAATTTTTAAAAGAGAAAACTAATGAGGACAGACAATTAAAAACTGGTGCAAATTGGCAAAAAAAAGATGAATACGTAAAATTACAAATTAACTTAATAATAAAAGAATTAAATTGTATATGAAATAGTAAATAGAAAAGTGTATATTGTAATATATTTCTAATGATACCCTTCTGACGGTTTTACTATATTTCTAATTATTTTAGTTCTTTTAACACGACCAAGTCGCTCAACAAAATTGTGACAAATAATTATGACATATAAATGTCAGAATGTAGTGAAAAACCGTGCATCAATCATTCATCACACAGAATAAAATCAATCACTCTCTGTCCACTTTCCCTTACATTCTCCCTTATACACAATTGCGCTATTTTATATCGACTCGTGAGGATGATTTCAAATCAAACCCACGATAGATATCGATCTACACAATTTCGATTCGTAAAATTGATTTATAGTAATAAATCAACCCCACGAAAAGAACTACACACAGTTAGGATGGCCTCCTATTAAGGCAGCAACTAACTAACTAAATTAAAATGTACGTAGTGAGTGAACAATAAAAACAAACACGATATCGACTCGAGAAGTTGATCTTATAGTATAACTATAAATCAAGCCCACGATACGATATCGGTTATGAAGTTATGAAGGCCTTTAAATAAGGCAGACAAAAGTTAAATTACTCGACGACGACGTTTGTTTGGCAAGTGAACTTCTTGTTGCAGACTCGCAGCGGCGACCTATTTGATGACACACTCACAACCAATGAATGAAGTTAAGGTGAATTTGAAACATACACACATCTAACATACACTTCAAATACAATATTACTCAGTTTACTGTTATTATTATAAGAGATTATTAATGTTATTAATATATTATTATTTAGTATAAACAAAAGTAAAATAATAACGTTTCTAGAATTTAGCAATTTACTTTTAAACCATTAAACAAATATTTATCACATCAAACAATAAATTAAATTAAAAGACACCAGATGTATGTCAAGGCTGTGTCTCAATAAAATTGTAAACAAACTATTCATAATTACTTTCCTCATTTTGTCACGGACTATATACTTTTTAGATTAATTAAAATATAAATAAATAACACGTTTACTTATCTTTTGTTCCTAAACTGTGTGATTCTGTTAACAAGTGAAGCAACTGGTAGACAGCGTGGAAAACTTGGGCATGGGGCTCGACTCCCAGGACTGAATGCCGAATTCAGCTAATTTGCGTAAACTGCAAAAAAAAATTAAAATGAGCACCTATCATCAACGGTACTAAACGATCTTTAAAAGTAATTTTTAATATCCAAGAATAGTAAATAAGCTTCTCGGAAAATCAACAAACAAAAAATTATATGTTTAAACCAATTGTGAATATCACTAATAATTTGCATAGAACATCCACGAATCAGTTTTCCACAAACATTCTCATTCCAACACACGATCCTCACTTCAATAATGTTTATTTTTTAATTAATTATTTTCCGAAGAGGGATGAAAATATAGTCAATAGATGAGGAATTGAATTTTCAAATACGGGTTAACTGATTACTAAATTACATGTCAAATTTGTAAATGTTGTATTTAAAGTGTCGTTCATATTTTCTCTCAAAAAAAATCAATAAAATTAGCCACATTTACAAACAAAACTATAGGCAGTCCAAATTTTCAATCCTCTTTAAATTTAAAAGATACATTCCATTTAAATATTATAAAGAAAACTTTTAAAACTCATATATATATATATATGGAATATTGAAAACAGAATTACCCAAAAGGATAAAAGTATTTGTTAACTTTATTTATAAAATACAATGATCGCTAGTATAAATAATCGATGAAGGGGGATTTGATTAAATTAATTTTTCTGCTTTGAACCGATCATAAATTGTTTAGAGAAAAATACTTAAAATAAAAGTGATTCAAATTTATTTATATCTATCATTTACTTGAAATATATTTGTATAAAATAATGCCGGAACGTTTAACAATGAAAAATCTAGTTAATCATCCATAATTTGTTTTTTATACTAACTGTCACTGTATCACAATGTTTCAGTAGCTGATAATATGCTAACGTTATCAAAAATAAATATATATATAGCTAGCAAAGTATTGTGTTACAGATAATAACGATCCATAATTATATTTTTAATGTGAATCGTTATTATATAATTTAAACAAATAATAAATATGTTGTAAAGATAATTATTGCATATAGCATCACGATATATCTTTTAAACACATTCTGTCATTACATGAATCATATAATCAACCAATATTCTCATTCTGACAGACCATTCACGCTTCAACCACATTTCCATTCCTATCCACGCACGCAATCTTTTATTCGACATTATTAACAATGCAAAACTAACATCACTCTCATCTATATCACCTCTAATATTTTCAATATAACCATTCAGTCCATAAGAAACCCTTATCCAATCTGTTCCTAACATCTGATTCATTCTACAATAACTCCCCATCCGAACTGCACCGAAATCATTTTATTAATAAAAACTGTATTGCTCTGACCAGAAATAATTCAATGTATACTAAAAATAATAAATGAACATCAGAAATAGTAAACGATCTTCAAATATAATTTTTAATATCCACGAACAGTAAATAAGATTTCCGGATTAAATTAAATGGCAATAGCAAAATTAAATATTTGGTGTTGAAATTGAGAAACAGATTAGCAGACTCTAGTTATTTGGGAACCGATTATGAATAATTTAGGGCTGAAATTTTGGTGCTCGGTTAAAATACGACCTATTTAAAAATAATAATTTACTTACATTGATGATGTTGCGAGCAGCAGACTTGACTACATGCTATGTTGATTTTGCAGCCATCTTCTAATATATTTGAAAAGAAAATACAACAACAAAATAATTAGAAACAATTACAAATAATATGTTAGAATTTTTGAAAAATCATGAGCATTCGCCGGGATTTGAACCCAGAACCTTTCACTCGCTAGGTGACTGCTCTACCACTTGAGCTCCAAATACTCGGCGAATATTCATGAATATTCGCCGAGTATTTGTAGCTCAAGTGGTAGAGCAGTCACCTAGCGAGTGAAAGGTTCTGGGTTCAAATCCCGGCGAATGCTCATGATTTTTCAAAAATTCTAACATATTTACTGGACAGACAGAGATGTCGAAAATATAATTCTTAAATTACAAATAATATTTTTAAATAGTAATTTAAATTGATTTTTTTGAATATTCGTAGAGAGTGGTTTTATACCGGATGGTTAGAAACACAGTTTTTCAGTGTGCATTGCTCCCCAAATTATTTTAGAGAAAATTGTTTCAAATAAATGTTGTAGAGCATAAAATTCTATACTTGAATCAATAAACAAGATTAATTTCACATGCTTTATAACTGCAGAAATTAGATTTGAAAATTTACAAAATTGCAGTTTAATAGTACTACCTATTAACTATTATGTATATATAAATTCTCTTTTAAATACAAATACGTAATTGCTTTAAGTGATAAATTATTAAATCTATTAATTTGACGGCTGGTAACCGCAATTCACGCGAAAAAATATATCACTTACCGAGATCTGCGTAGGCAGAGTGCCACACACAGTGATGGGTAAAAGGCGTGATGATATATTTATTTTATTTTATTTATTAGTAAATATCAACTCTGTTATTTTTTCCAGTTTTTAAAATAAAATAAATTGAAATATTATAAAGAAAACTTTTAGAACTGATATTTTAAATATTGGAAACAATTATTTTGTGTAAAAGTATTTCATTATTTTTATTTATAAATTACAATGATCGTTTAAACAAATAATCGATAAAGAGTGATATGATTAGCTTGAATTTTCTGCTTTGAATCGGTTATAAATTGTTTAAACAAAAATATATTTAAAATAAAGGTACTACTAATTTATTTATATCCATCTCATATTTCAAATATTTTTATCCGGTCTCTGCTTATTATAAATTATCAATTACTGTTTTTAACAGACTTTTACCCAAATAATTTAAAAAGGGAATAATTTAAATGAGCATCGAAATCATTTTATCAAAAATAATAAATAAGAACCGTGTTACTTTTATCAAAAACAAATTTACTAAACAAAAAAAATATATTTATTACCCAGCCAAAATAATTAATTAATTAAGTGAGTACTAAAAATAATAATCAAAAATTATAAACAATCTTTAAAAGTAATTTTTAATATCCAAGAATAGTAAATAAGATTTCCGGAAAAAATAAATATTTGTGTACAAATTGATAAACAGATTATTAGACTCTAGTTTTTAAATATCGATAATGAAAAATTTAAGGCTTAAATTTGGTGCTCGATTAACTACAGCCCTTTTAAAAATAATAATTTTCTTACAATTGGTGTTGCGAACAGCGGACTTGAAATTCTGCATTGAGTTGACAATCATCTTCTATATGTTTGACTCAGTTGATGATGTCCACGATGATAAGAATACCAGCTGCTTTAAGATAATGATACAAGCTGATGATGAGGCTGCAGGAGATGATTCCAAGTCCATGATGTCTCTATACACATAAACACAATGTATTAGTAATGTAAAATAGATAAAAACATACAATTTATCAAAAACGTTAAGCATATTCCATGCCCACGACCTCTCGGTTCACAGAATACCAACCTACTCAAACAGCCGAATTATGTCTATAACTTCTCAATGACTCATTGAACCGCTCCATCCCGACGCGAAACGCATATCAATGTATAGTTATGAAGGCCTTCTAATAAGGCAGAAATTTATTTATATTAATAGTACGTAGCCATCTTAACACAACGACGTTTGTTTGGCGAGTGAAAGAGCTCGTGCTCGTTGTTTGATTGTCTAGCACCGACACAACTTACGTTCAAAACCCACTCCGATAATTACAATGTACTAGAGAGAGATAGACAACTTGGATAATAGCGTACACATACTTTATAATGGTTAATTTAAGTTGTTACATGTTCGGACGGAATAATTGGCTAGCAAGACATAACTACTGTAAATAAATTTACCTTGAAACATACAAGATATCTACACTTCAAATATAATATTTATTAGTTTACTTTTAATATTATTATTAATAATTATTATTATTATTGTATGTTAATTGATAAACAAGTAAAATCATTGTAATATATGTATTATTTGTTTTTGAATAAAGTAAATATTAACATCTCAATAATTAGCATTTACTTTTAAAACGATAAACAAATATTTATCACATCAAAAATAATCAACTAATTCATATTTGCTATAAAATGAACCGTATTTATAAACAAAACTAAAGGCAGCCCAAATTATCAAAGGATGCAGAAATACATTTTTAAAACCGTTTTCAATTATCTTTACTTGTTTAAAAGTTACAACCGTATCATTCAGATTTTCATGCGCTATTTTATGATTTCTCCGAGAAATACTAAAAAGAAACCCACATTTACTCATTTAAAAGATACATTCACCTTTTAAAAACTAATTAAAGTATGGATTGATATCGAGAGCTGTTGATAATTTAGTGGCACGCTAGTCGAAACCTAGTAGAGATTTTTATGGATTCCTAGGATAAACAATTATTAATATTGTTATTGTTATATTTTTATTAATAAACAAGTAAAATAAAAGTAATATATGTGATTCAGGCCAGTTTAAGATAACTAAACTAATAGGCTATGTATGTGTAAACTAATTTTAACAAATTTGTACAACTCCTAAAGTGCAAATTTGCATCTGATTTATTTTCATGGACTACATACTTTTTAGACTAATTAAAATATATAAATAAATGATAGTATCACTTATCTTTTTTCCTGAACTGTGTGATTCGTCAACAAGGACCGCGGTGGGCTCGACTCTCGGAACTGAATGCCGAATTCAGCCAAGTTGCGTAAGCTGCAAGAAATCAGAGAACACAGTATGAATATGGTTATTTATTTGCTACAGGAACTTCATTCCGATTTCAATAGTTTCAAGTGGAATTTGAACCACTTACATATAATCATATTTTTGCTTATAAATTCAAGTCAGCGAGGGTCGAATAAATACTCTAATTAATTAATAGTGTCGGTGGCTCAGTGATACTGAGAACGCGGGATTGATTCCCACAGCCAACAACGAATGCATGAATATATAATTCACAGTAATAAATATAAGGCGTGATGATGTAGTTATTTTTATTTATTAATTAATGGAATAATTAGATTAGCTATGGCTCTAAAGACATTGATATCTGCAAGAACTTAACACAGTAATATCTTGAATGATGAACAAATTACTTTAAACAAATAACTAACATTTTCTAAATTGTATTTTTTAATATACTATTTTATGTTTTACGTACCAGTTTCCTGTGTCTCCGCCATGCAAGCCGTTGACTTCCTCGTTGTGGGTTATACCGCCCAGTGTCGGTCGTCAGAGCCTCGTTAGCTTTACCCAGGTGAGGTTGACATTTGGGGGAGTTGAATCCCCCCTTACCCCCCGATTCAAAGGATTATTATAACGAAAATTTACATACATATGTATTTTGATCCACTGAATCCAGTGGGAAAATCTTCAAGGGCATATGTCTTTTTTTGCGGATATTTGAAAAAAATTCAAAACGACTGAAACTTTGCTTAAAAGTTAACTGAAGCACGAGAAAATCAATGCCGTTGATCGCAACTTCATATTTCATTTAGTTTTTAAAATATAGCCTCGGAAAAGTAAAAAATCTGATGAAAATCTGAAGAAAATCAAGAATTTAACTTTTCCGGGGGCTATATTCCCTGTGTCCGAATTGACTTTTAAGCAAATTTTCAGTTAATTTTAAGCAATTTCAGTATTTCCTAAGATAACAGCAAACTTTTATGCAATTTGAAGCAATTTTATATGGTTTACATTAATTAAGTAATTACGTTTTAAAATATACTAATTAAATATGTAGGCTGCTTATACTGCAATAGGAAAATGTTTAAATACGGAAATAAGTAAGTAAACATTAAATTTAAATAAAAACTAGTACTTTAAATATGATTAAATTTGCAACATAAAATAGGGAAACAATTCTTGAAAGTACATGTAATTGTTTATATGTGTATGAAATTTTATAACTGAGAGTTATATAGGGGTTAAATCTATTGCTGGGTATAAACGTCTCGTATTTCTATATGGAACAATGTATAAATTTTCAGTTAATTGTAGTAAACATTATTGTTTATAAATATATTAAATTTCACATGATGAAGTATAATAGTTATGGAAAGAATGAAACTATTGCTGGCTAATGTATTGGTGCGGAACGATCACCGATAGCCAGCAATACATTTGAACGATAGGACTATGGTTGAAATAGTGCGGACCCTGTACTGTAATCGGGATTAAATTCCTGTTGTACAGTGTAACAAATAAATAAATAAATAGGTTAGGGTATTGCTAGGAAAAAGTATGCCGGTTTCTCATAGATTGACAAGTTGGGAAGGACATAGGCAATGCACAAAGTTTTCAAAAAGGGGCTTACATATTACACAAACTTATCAAAATATAGAAATATTATACTTTTAAATTTACTTTCATTCATAAATTTATTAAATAAAACAATAAACAACTATTTATATTCATTTATTTTTGTTTTGACATTTTTTGACAACTATAATGGCAAAAGGGAAAAGTAAAAAATCTTCTAAATCATCGAAAAAATCCAAAGGATTTGAAATTGATTGGTCTTTATATCCACCAGAAATTACAGAAATTCCTAATCCAAATTTTTTTTTCGGTACCGATGGATTTATTATACAATCAAATGGTGACTGTTATATTGGTGATTTTTGTGCTCATAGAATGGGAGTTACATGGCGAGAAGGTCCAGTGTTTTTTTTAATCTTTATTTCACAGATTAAATTGATGAATGATTTTCAGGAAATGGAGTGTACATGACGAAAGATGATCACACTTACGAAGGACGTTGGGAAAACGATCAACTTCTCGACAGTGTAGATACTGTAGTTAGGTACCCAGATGGTGTTGTATATCGTGGATCAGTGAAAAATAATAAATATCATGGACCTGGAACCTACATTTTGGAAAATCAATTACCGATCAACTGTAATTTTGTCGAAAATACCCCGCAAGGAGAAGCTATTCTAACTGATCATCAAAATCATCTATGGAGAGGTAAATCACTTTTAAAAAATTAAACCCAATCATTATTTTTAACAAATACATTTAGGGATTGTTGGTCCAGAAAATGTGATATTACTCCCAGAAAACCATTTTTATGTTAGTATGCCTTACGAAAGAGGAATGGGCAAAAAAGTATTAATAAATCAATCTGAAGAAGATATCCAAAATGCGAAATCTATAAAATCTGATACAAGTTGCATGAGAGAGTTAAAAGACTTAATATTTAAAAAATCGACTAAAACTTTAAATGATTTCAAAGAAACTTTAGCTGATGAAGAAACGATAAGTGCACATTTAAAACCAACTGGAATTAAAATTTCTAAACCTAAATCGTCTTTACTTAAAGCTAGAAGTGGAAGTAATATTTCTTTACTAAAAACTTTTTTGAGTAAAGAATACAGAAATTCTTGCCCACCCGTTTCGGTATTTTATCCCACTATAGACATGGAAAAAAAAGAATCACAACAAAAATTGCCTTAATGTAACTTTATAAATAAACAAACAAACTAAATGATGAATATTTTTAAGTAGTTAATTTATTCAAATTTGACATCTTTAGGCATTTGAGACCAAATAATAGGATCTTTAAAAATAGGATTTTCTTCATATCTGCTCTTTGCCAAATCTTGTAAATATTTAGCGTATCTTCTTTTATCTTCTCTTTTTCCTCTGATAATTACTGTTGTGATAATTAGTATTCCAACTAAAAGAACAAGAAAAAACGCTCCTCCAGCATAATACATTGCACCAACTGGAGGATTACAAGACACACGCAAAATCTGCAATTGCACAGTGTTGTCCTTGTTTATATTATAAACAAAATTCCAATAAGGACAGAACTTCTTATTTACTAGGACCAAACATTTATTTGCTTCATCTAGAATTAAGAAACAAATACATTATGGAATTAGAAACATAAAATCACTAACCTTGAAAGCTGTCCACAAATTCAATTGAATTTATAATTACAGAATTTCTGTTGCAATCATCAAGTTTACAATTATTCAAAATGGTACATTTAGCACATTCGTCATATAAATGGCACAAACCAGAACAAGTTGAACATTTTTCGCAATATTTACCAGAAAATAATGGTTCCGTGTTGCATTCACATTTTCCTAAAAACAAAAATAATTATATTTCATGAATTTTATAAACAATAATTTGTTTGATTACTTATTCAATTTAAAAAATTACTCATTTTGATTTACAGTCTAATATAATTAATATTATAAATATTTAAATGTAATGTACAAAATGGAGTTACTAATCAAAATGGCGTCAAGTGTCGAAAGATTGAGGTTACGTTACCACATTTGCAATGTCCATGTCCACTACATTCTTCTTTATCTCCAGGAGCAATACAAGTGCTCCTTTCTAGAGAACAGAGACAATCCGACCCTGTAAATCCAGGCATACAAAGGCAAGTTCCACAAGAACATAATCCATGAAATAGTCCTCCACATTCTTCACTGTTTATTCTGAAAACATAACCTTATTTTATTTTGTCCGCCATTGTGTATAATCTGTACCTTTTGCATTTTGGACAATGACAATATTTCCCGGTGAAAAGTGAATTACATTCACATTTTCCACAAACACATTCGCCACTGAAAATTATGCATATTAGAAAATATTTTTGTGTATAATTTTGAAATCATACTTTCCGTGACACATAACAGATGTGCTGTTTTCTGTTATTTCTCTACAACTATTTTCTAAACTTCGATTATTTTCAAAATTTGTCAAATCGCAATCACAAAACTTCCCTGACCTTAAATATAAATGTTTTAAATATTAAAAAATCTTAGGTTGTGTTTAAATAAAATAAATAAATATATCATCACGCCTTTTACCCATTACTAAGGTGTGGCACTCTACTGTAGCAGATCTCGTTAAGTGATAAATTTATCAGCCGTCAAGTCACGGCCCTCAAAGATGTTAGCGGAGAGGGAGCTACAGGGGTAGATTTAATTTGGTGAAAATTGTTTGTCGGCTGTGGAAATCGAAACCGGGTTCTCAAAACCACTGTACATTAATTTAAAAAATAAACATGTATTAAAATTTCTATCGCATTTTTTTCAATATTTTTATTATGTAAGGATATAAAACTAATTATATGATTGAATGTAGACAAAAATACGCTATCGAATATGTATAATCGCATTTGAATATATATATTTCTTTTATTCTTTAACCAGATGGTATATTTTTGTATCTGTATTAACTTCCGAGTAAAACTATGTGCCCAACTTTCGCTTCCAGCCTGTATATGTTTTGTATTACATACCATCCAGTCTCGCATTTGCACATCCCGCAGACAATATCACCATGGTGATTACACATCGAATCATTTTTCATAATTTCCGAGCAATCACATCCACATAACATTTCTACATCAATAACTAATGATTCTGTTTCTAAATGTGCTTCATCTATAAGAACAGTTTGATTCTGAAATTAGAATATATTAATTTTACAGTGAAAATTTGTAATATTTATTTTACCCAGAGTTTTGGATCATCAGGACAACTTTTCAACCGAATATTAACGTCAAATGCATATTTCTCTCCTTCCTTTACTCCGTAACATGAACTGGTTTGGTTTAATTTGAAAAATTGTTTGTTACAAGTTGAAAAATAAGTAACTTCTATTGGTGATTGGGCATTATCTTGGAATTCTACTATTGATACAGTTTCTTCATAACCCTTTTTTATAACATTTAAAATATTCGAACTGTCTGAATGTAATTCAGTTACATATGAAAAATTTGGAATTAAATTATTAAGTTTTTTGTAGTAATTATAAACATTATCAGTTACTGCAAATATTACATTTGTCTGAAATCATAAATACATTAACTTGTATGTTTGTAATTTAATTTAACTTTTACCGAACCTTATGTTTCTTTAGTTTTCTGTAAATTTGTTCTAATGATGGATAATCTTGAGCTTCTGCTTTATCGTAAAATCCGGTACTGTCTAAATGGCACAAACCATCTGCTATTTTAGTAATACCTGCTAGTTTACCATCTCCAGCAAAGTGTAACAAACCGTTTGTTAATAACAGAATTAATTTTCTTGAATCGTTTCGCCAACCAACTTTTTCTCCACAGACTAACACTTGCATTAAAGCATCTAATGCTCCTTCTGCGTTGTCTAAATTTGCTGTCACTTTTGTGTTGTTCACCTAAATTGAACAACACAATAAAATGCAATATTTACGTACAAAAGCTACATAAGATAATTTATAAAATAATAAAACTGAATTATAATAAATAAATTAATTAAAATTGTTTGGATCATTAATTTTATTTGTTAATGCTGACGTTTCGGTCCCATTTGCAAAGTATTTGGTCACATAAATATAACAAAATATTTTTAAATTACATTTAAAAGTCAAAAATTTAAATTAACAATTTCATGTACATCTAAAATGGAGTAACATGATGATTGGAGTATATACCACTCCAAGAAACAAACAATTTGAATTATAATAAGATTAATAAAATGTAAATAACTTTAAAAATTTATAAATGCTACACAAGAAATAATGAACACACATTCATTCTTTTAACAACATTCTTCTCAATTTTGCACACATCAATATTTCTCGCGCAGTATTTTTTTGCAGGTAATAATTTTTATCAACAACGCATAAATGGCTTCAGGAAAATTATTCCTCAACTCTCCTGAATATATGATTAAAATATCTGATGTGGACACCACATGACTTCCTTGTACCCGTATGAAACTATAGATATTTTTTTAATTGCACATATTTCACATTAAATCTTTTATTTTTTGTTCTCATCCATAGCAAACTTAAATAAAAAAAATCAAAAAATATATAATATTTAAATTTAGATATCTCGTTTATGCAAAAAGCTAATTTAAAAATTCTTAATTTGCTAGACGCAGAATTTAATTCTCTAAAACTTTTATTTGCAGCATTTATTTCTAAAATTAAAATAATACCATTTTTTTCAAGGAAAACTGTTAGCAGCTTCATGTAATGTGTCACTTCCGGTTAGTCTATTTTAACCAAAATCTATTATGTTATTTCCATTGATATAGTAGTCTTATATACCAAATTTGGAAAGTTTTAAATTATATTTGAATATAGTTTTTCATGAAAATCTATTATAGACTTCAAGTAAAGTACCACTTCCGGTAGTTGTATAATGACCAAAAAGGGAGGTGCACAACTAGATGTTATAACAGTCCTAAATATAAAGTTTCAATTTTCTACGGCTTACCGTTTTTGAGTTATGCGAGATACGTACATACGTACGTACATACGTACGTACAGACGGCATGACGAAATTAGTCAAAATGGATTCAGGGAGGGCCAAAACACCTATTTCCGTTGAAATCTGAGAACCGAAAATTTTCGCGATTACAATACTTCCTTTACTTCGTACAAGGAAGTGAAAACGTTTGAAGTTAAAATTTTGGCGAATTTCTAGGTAAATACATAAACAATTTCACTATCATCATATATCAAGGTATTCTGGATACACTTGAATATATTCTAGTTGAAAGTAACTTCTAAAATTATAGTACGTACTTTTTCTATGAAACCTTGGACATCCATATTTAGTTCATATTGATGTCTAAATCCATAGCTCGGGCTGCAAAACTTTTCGTTAGTGTTGACACATGGATTTTCAAGTTGGTTCATTCGTGCAAACGGCATTACAACTTTATCGGAAAATGTCCCGAAACCAATTCGAAAATATTCAGTTAAATTTGACAAAGAATGTGTTAAATGGTCACCTAGAGTTGCAACTGTTTCTAAATCGTCTTTCATTGTATATGTTGAATCCATTAAATAATATAAATCTAGCGGATAATTTTTTGCACTTTGATATTTTAATTTTATTGTTTTTGTGGTACCTATAAACGATAGATGTTTAAAAATGTTCACCCCATTATAACTATTAATACATTTATGGATTAGTGTGAGAAATATAAAAATGTTGCTACATATGTAGAAAGAAAAGTTGGTGAGAGATTGCGGGACAACCTAGGAATAAATGGATATGTGTGAAAGATGAGATGAGCTTGTATAAAAATAATTATTAATATGAAAGAGATGAGTCAGGAGAGGAATATAATAAATTGTAGGTGAGGATAAGAAATTGCTTAGCAACCATAATATAAATGGATTAATATGTTTAACCTTTTCTTGGCTTACAAAACATGGTTCAAATAAGATTGCAAAATGTGGTATGTTTCGCAAAGAATACTGCAGGGATAAATCTAACAAATAAATGTTTCAAGGGTTCAAATGCTACTAGATTTGATGGGAAATAACGTCATATTATATCAGCGCTCTTCGTACTTTCATCACTTCTGATTTCAGATATTAGTTCACATTTAAAACACAAACAGAGTTGTAATATAGCTTAAGTGTAACAAGGTGAATAATTTATAGACAGTTTGTTACAAACTATTTTTTACCAGGTCTTAGTTGAACTTTAACTCTTTGCGGACGAATTTGGACAGCATTTTTAACCATATCCGTAACATCTCGAAATTCTAAATTTGCTTGTATGGCCATAGTTGACCTTCTGCCTTTGTAAACTGATGAACATCTTAAATCGGTTAATTTATTAGATAAATCACATCTTTCAAATATAAAGTCCTAGAACAACAGAGAAATAAATAAGTTTTCCAAATAAAATATTGTCACGCTATTACTGTCCCGGCCATCTCGACACTCGAAAGGGTAATAGAGATGAAAATGATTATATATGTACGTTATTTTAGCATAACACTTTCACAAATTTCTTTCATACAAGCGCATGTCTTATTTTCTTAATTATTTCTTTCATCATCAGTTTCACAAACATATTATTACATTTGTCCAAACTATCTCAACAGTACCTATAAGCAAATTATTTAATTACTTTACTTACTAAATCATAACACCATGAACAATTTGGATGAAAATTTAAACAATCGTTGCATGAAGTTGTTTGGGATCTGCATATTCCACTTAAAACTGTTTCTTCATAAGCTAAAATAAAAATTATTAATTCTTTGTTTATTTTCTTTTTATAATTCAGATAATACTATGATAAAATGTGATAGATTATCATAAAATACTAGTATGTTATCAATAAATTAAAATATTTACATATCACTGGTAATAAAAATGATAGTTGTAGAGAAATGACTAATGCAGTGCAATGCAATATTTTCGACATTTTTATACCTATCTATCAGTTTATCTAAAGTACACAGAAGTATTCAAACATTTTACCTAACTCTGATCCAATTTCAATGATAACAAATAACTCAAACATTATTATGATAAGAAGTACAGAAAGCGCTGGATGTTTTAATAATAACGTTTGCCTCAGGAATATAACCGAAAATGAGAAACATCAGAAAAATGAAATATTTACAACAAATAAATAAGATATATCAAAATGAATTTCATCTTAATAAAAAAATCACCCAAAAAATTGTCTTGTGAGAAGATTTATCTCAAATATAAAATCAGTGGCGTACCCCCAAACATGACCCAGGTCTCTGATCCAGGCTTTATAACTAGTTCAACTAAACATTGTATTCTCGAATAAATAAAATGCTTGTAATAAACATTGTATTCATAAATAAACAAAATGATTGTAATTTAATATGTTAAAAACAATAATAAATATGTTTTAAATAGATAATTTAGTTTAAAATATATTTATTCTTTAAGAATAAGAAATATTGTAATACGTTGTTTGTCACAACATACATCTTATTACAATATATCTTATTATTCAATAATAAATATGTTTTAAAAAGAATTATTGTAAATGAATCACTTTAAAACATAATTTTTATTGTTTAAAATAATAAAATAAAACGATTGTAATTTAATATGTTAAAAATAATAGATATTATTTTCGTTTTATTATGGTGTTATCCTATTGCTTAAGCTTAATAAAGTTCTTATTATTATTAATGTTATTCTTTGAACAATATAGTAGTAAGATCAGATTGAGGTATGTTTAAATAGTTTTGAGAATAAGATTTATTACTAAAAATTAATTTACTATCAATGATGTTGCCACACGTTGTCAGAACTTTCTGAGCACTCTAAAGATCATATTGACTTTATAGAAGACGGTGAAGACTCCTGTGACGTTGTTTAAGACATCAGGGGCTCCAAGACGAATTTTATGCACTACGACGGCTGAAGTGGCAACTCCAAGTATGTGAAAACATTATAAATATAAAAATTAAGCATTAGTTTAAAATGAATAAAATAGAACAATATAAATTAACTTACATAGATGTTGGCTAGCTACAGTGGATCCAGAGATTCTGTTTAACTCTAGGAAACGATAGTTTAAGAAGACAACCTAAGAATATATGGATGATTGCTTTGGTGCAGTTATCCAATATAAGAAAGTTAATGTTATGAAACAATGAATGTACATTTGTTATTGTATTAATTCAAAGATAATATTTAATTTTCTTTAAAGTATGTTTTATATTAAGAAAATCATCCAACACTAAAACTTAAAACTTATATTTCTGGCAATTTTCTTACATTTATTCCAACTAAAATATTTTTATATTTGATGTACTAATAATTAATAATAACTTAATTATAAATGACTAACAACTTGAGTACGATACTCAAGAAATAAATTATACCACAAATCCAAATTTATAATATCGACAAACTTGCACCAAAACAATTTTAGTAAATTGCAACCATTTTTAAGCCAAATTTCTCATGTCAAAGCACAAATTAGACATTAGTATAATTTAGAAAGTTACAATTTCTTATTGATTTTAATTAGTTTGAATCTAATCTAATGTTATGGCTTGCGCTCCGAGGCTGTTGTAATCCTGTGATGCAGAGCAACATCAGCGGTTGAAGATTTTTCGACTAGGGAAATTTGTTTCGGCTGTGGGGATGGTAATACTGTTTGTTGGGCTGGCTGGGAGTGTGCGGGGGCAGCATCTGGTACCAATCCACGCAGGAACAACGATACTGCCTTCCATGGCATTATCCTGCAAACAACATTTTATTAATTTCATAGTTTAAGATGAATATAGTGATTCCGAATATTAACGAGAAAATTACAACAAAATACCACAAAAATCACTTTATCAATCTGGCAAACAAGAATTCTTGAAACAATCACAGAACATCCACTTATCAGATTCGTCAAATAAACTGTCTTAGTAACCATCCTGGCTCTAACCACATTTATAGTGCTACAAGCTCAATTATTTCTTACATTCCTTCATTCACTCCTCTACAATTCCTTTAACATTAAATCTAAAAAGATAAAAAAGGAAAAGAGGATCGCTCTGCGCTTCTTTTTGAAAGCAAACTTCATCTCTGTTAACGAAGTATATACTGCTCAAAATTGTACAGCGATATTTTAAAAACTGATTGTACAATTAAAACTATAAATCATATTGTAAATATATATTTAAAAAGGATCCAATATAAAAATTAATATAAATTATATTCAAATATTTCTAATAAAAATAATATCTTAGTTATTTGAATATAATTTTTAATTGTACATTTAGTTTTTAAAATATCCCTGTACAATTTTGAACAGTGTAACTAAACAACGAATCTAAAATCAACCATACTTGTCTTAATTCATTAGATTAATTAATTAATTATCGCCAAACGTTTCTATTCTGACACACCACTCTCGTTTCAACTACATTCACAATTCCATTCTTACAAGCTAGTTTATTCTTCTCATTCGGAATCTTTCGTTCATGCAACCATCGTTCAATCATATTTATCTATTTATTCCTAGGTCGTTCACGCAATTTCTCACCCCCAATTTCACCAACCTATACTTGATTCACCAATGTATCCACATAACTAAACTATTTTAATGAACACACACATATAAGAAAAGTAACATCACATTAACGTTAAGTTTCAGAATCGATATGGAAGTTGTGTATCTTACCATCGTAACAGAAGCATGTATTTTAATACTCCAGGTATTAAGACGAACTTGTCATTTCGTCTGATGGATTCGATGATTTTGTCTGCGACATCATTGGCTTTCAGTGTTGGAATAAAGGAGTTAACGTTGTCGAACATTCCAGTAGCTTGTAGAAAGTATGGACATACTACAGTGGTTTTCACGCCCTTTATACCTAAAACAAATCTGATGTAGACACCACATAACTTCCCTATACGCGTGTTATACTATACCTACATTTTTGTATTGCACATATTTGATGTAATTTGACTTTGACGTTAAATTTTGTTGTTTTTTCAAAATAATACCATTTTTTTCAAGAAAAACTCTTAGTATCTTCATGTGATGTATCACTTCAGGTTAATCCATTTTAACCAAAATCTATTATGTTATTTCCATTGATATAGTAGTCTTATATACCAAATTTGATAAATTTTGGATTAATTTTTAATATAGTTTTTCATGAAAATCTATTATTCAAGTAAAGTAGCACTTCCAGAAGTTATATAATGACCAAAAAGGGAGGTGCACAACTAGATATTATAACAGTCCTAAACACAAAATTTCAACTTTCTACGGCTTGCCGAGATACATACGTACATCACGATGAAATTAGTAAAATTGGATTCAGGGATGGTCAAAATGGATATTTCCGCTGAAATCTCAAAACCGAAAATTGCCGCGAATACAATACTTCCTTTACTTCATACAAAGAAGTAAAAATCGCAAATTTATATGTTTGTTGTGATATTCTGTACAAATAATACCCTGCACCATGACGGTAGTCAATTTCTGTGTTGCAATAACAGGAGAGTTCTCAATCTCGGTTATTCGAGATGTGACCATTGTTGTAATTGCACCCGGGCTTTGCGCGCGTTTTGTTATTTGTTCTATTTAATAAATGTTTCAGATTTAACTCGTTTCTCATTCCATTGTTATTACGAACGAGATGTACATAATATTTTGTATGCAACTGCATTATGTATATTAAAAAACTGCAGTTTATTACAAAAAATATATTAATAAGGACAGTAAAGGTTTTTTCTTTTTGCAAATGTAAAATTGGAGCACGATGATTGTAAAACCACGACCTCAGTACTTGAAACAAATATTTATTTGTACAAATCTATAAAAAGAAATAAAACGATGAGCGATTGAAATTTGTGTTATTATTTCCCGATAAGTAACAAAATTAAAATACACTCTTTCTTCCGTCGTTATAAGTATTTGAATAAAAAGTTAATTTTAATCCCGCTGCTCTTAGTAACGGCACAGCGGGATTTTGAAATTATAAAATCTAACTTATACTCCCAGTTGTGATATTTGTATAACAAGGAAACAAGGGAGATATTTCTTCCCGATGATACCTTTTTTTTGATGTGAAGACCAGGGATATAAATGGCTCTTTTTTCACGAGGTGAATTTATAATTTTTTTTCATTACTTTATCAGAAAGTAAAATTTTCAGAAATAAATTATAAATTTAGATTTATTATTTTATTGACAGATATCACCTCATACCGTTGTATTCTAGTTACCATGAATATTGTTTTACTTTCCTTCCCTAGGGATGAAAAGTCTCACTTCCTTCTCTCACTTGAGAGAAGAAAATTGTTCTTTCCGACAGTTGTGAAAAAACTATTTCCAATAGGTGGGTGGTTTGTTGCCAAAAGAACGGGCAAATAAAACCGTTTTAACGGCAATTACTATTAGCAATCTCCGATAAAGTAAGTAGCATTATACAATAAAAAAAAAACTTCGTAAAAAGAATCATATATGTAAATGTGAACTATTTTAACAGAAAAACAAAGCAGTTCTTTTTCATATTTAGACAAAAGCTTTACTAAAACATCATTGACTACCGTTTCTACCGTACGTTCATGTAAATATTCCTACCTTTGCCCTCGAGTTCTATTCTTAAAGCCTCATCGAATCCCACTGCTGCGAATTTCGAAGAGCAATAATCCACAAGTTTACTGATGCCTACATAACCAGCCATCGACGCGATGGTGACGATGTGACCGTGGTCGTTTTCGATCATAGATGGCAGGAACGCTTTCGCTGTCTGTAAATTCATAACAAATTAGTATCTAGATATTGAATGCTTTTAAGTTTGTATAGTTACCCAAAAATGTGCTAAAATGTTGACTTCAAATGTTTTTTGAATCATGTAATCAGGAGTATCAAGGAATAATTTTCCTGAAACCATCCCTGCGTTGTTGATCAGAATTGTTACCTGCAAAAAGATTCTCAGCGTTAGAAATTTATTTATAACAATTATTTTTTAACATTAGAACTTATTTTGGCGAGATTCTTTTTTTGGTACTTCTAACAAACAAATTCTAAACCAGTATGTTCTACCCCTGTGGCTCCTCCACCACTAATATCTTTGGAGGCCGTGATTTGACGGCTGGTAACTGCACTTCACGCGAAAAAATATATCACTTACCGAGATCTGCTTAGGCAGAGTGCCGCACCCAGTGATGGGTAAAAAGCGTGATGATATATTTATTTATTTATTTATTTTTATGTTCTACACAAGCAAATCATTATATTCGATTTTAATTAAAATTATTCCGAATTTCTGATTGAATATTGAACATGTTTTTGGCAAGGTACGCTTCATTCGTGTTTTAAACAAACAAATTCTAAAGCCTGTTTAATACTGAATTTCATACTTTATATATGACATATACATTAGATATAGTTATTTGCTCGTATCGATAAAAATTGGTCATATTGACAGTTGACAGAATGAATTTATTTTCAGTACGTATACGTTTTTTAATAATTTTAAGATGTAATCGTAGAAAAAATGATGTGTGTATCACGAGCGTAAAGTGTCTTCATTCCTCTTGCACTATTGCAGCTCTCGCGTTCGGCTCGCGCTGCAATTATCGTGCTCGAGTAACAAAGAATCACTTTACGCTCTTAATACACAAATAACTATTTTGTATGATAGTAATTTAAATATATCTTGTACAACGTGCAGTAATAGGTACTTTACATTAAACACTATGATAGAAATCCTATTTAAAATACAAAATAATTTTGTAAACATTAGTCATCATTTTAATATTTTGACAGACTAAATAATAATTAACAAAACAGTTTAAATTACTGAATTTTCATAATTGACAAAGTATAGCTAGTTACAAATTGCAATGATGCAATGAACAACAAGATGCAAAACAAAATCAAGAGCACTCATAATAAACAAGTTCGATATTATGTAAAGAGCAGTTTTTCATAAGATTCTGCACGGCAGACAGTCAGTAGTGACATTGAACTGGACCTTGACTACACACAAACGATTTTGTTTTTATTTTGGGTTCAAGACATGGCGAATTCCTTTCACATCTACAGCCACAGCCTCACCAGAAAACGTGTTTATTAAAGAAAGTAGGACTGGAGAGATAATTCATCACTACACCTTATACTAAACTGCTCAGCCTACTTTAATAGGGAATTTATTAATACTATGATTCAGATTCACTAATTATTTTTGACATCAAATAAAAAACAGAAAATGTAAAATATTTTTGTAAAAATTGATCATATAACATATTTTGTATAAAAACTTTTAACTTTTACTAATATTAATACGCGAAATACAAATAACGCGTATTTCGCGCACTGTTTTGCACCTTCAAAATGAGTATTTCGCGCACGCTCCCAAATTACTTTTTTTCACGTACCTTGGTTACAACACATCAATAGTACCAAATTCATATTATTTTTTATTGTTTACTTTAAATTTACTTGAATAAATCAATAATTATTATATGATTCTTTTTTTACAGTTGTAGAAAAGATGTCATTTGTCCCGACCTGCGGTCTCGACTAAAAGTGACATTCTTACGCGCAACAAAAAATACTCATTTTGCGTACAAAAATACCTATTTTGCCGATTGATATTAAAAGCGGACTTTTGCTGACAATGCACAGACTATATGTTGCTATGGAAATACAATATTTTTGACATTTAATAAATATATTTACAATGACTACGATGATACCGATAATTTCAAAAACATTGAAAGGAATTACAGTATTAATATTAATATAGCATCGGCTGTGCCTTGACTATAAAACTCGAGCCGCGACAGTAAAACTGTTACTTTTTTGCCTATTTAAACAAATGACTATTTTACGACGTTTAAATTTATCACATTTAATGTCCAATTAAAATAATGCCAACAAAGAAAGATTGCAACAACATACAATAAAATTTGCATTTTAAATTACGAGTACAAACATTAATTAAGATTATAATTATTTGTAATGAATGAATACATAATTAAATTATACGTTATTGTCTGAATAAAAACTGATATAATGACAACTGGAAACTCAACTATCAACTTGTTCCACAAAAAAATATAAATAACTTTATATTGATTTAATTAACTTCTTAACGCATATGTTTTATGTCACAAATTTAATGAAGTAAAGCCGAAGCATTAGCAACTATACAAATGTCGTTGATTTTACTTTTAGATTCAGGGTAATTACAAAAATATGTGTATTTCTTTACCAACCTTGCCAACTTCTTGCTCCGTTAGGGCTGCTACTCGATAGACATCCTCTTTGTTCGCAAGATCACATCTGTATCCGTAACCTTTTCCTCCTACCGTTTCGACTAATTTTACAGTTTCTTCCACTCCTGAAACAATAAATAAATCATTTTAGTAAGTCTTTAAACAATCGACAAAAACTTTGTATTTCTATCAGACAAATTTATACAGATTTTGGAGTTAATAAATTGCCGTAATAAAAGAATCAAATCTAGATACATATTTCCAGAACTAAGTTCTCATCCTCAGTAGAAAAGGGAAAATTCAAGATTACACGACTTGTGGAACAAATCAGTGGTCAAGATAGAATGTACTTTTATTTCGAACAGAAATTATTTGAAGTATTTATGAAATAAATATATCATTAAGTCTTTTACCCATTACTGGTTTGGCACTCTGCCGCAGCAGATCTTGGTAAGATATTAGTGGAAGACAAGGGTAAAACTATTTGTCGGCTGTGATACACTTATATTTTCTCCAAATTCAACATGCAAAATTATTAATAGTATGTTTTGCATCAAGGGAGGGCACAAGCGATTATTCCCGCGTGTGAAGTTGGCAAACCGAGACATAAGCGAGGGCCGAAGGCTCGAGCTGAAGTCGAGGTTTGCCAACTTCACACAATGGATAGTCGTGCCCTCCCGTGAAGCATATTATACTTTTCGTAACAAGTGTACAAAAATTACTGTCTTATCGGGAGAAATGTCAAATTTGGGTTGCGTAACTAGTTACATATGAAACGCCGCAAACAGCTAATAATCGTAGTCTCTAGGGAGAGAAACATCCTACCTAGGGAGAGAAACATAATGTTTCTCTCCCTGGGAGAGAAAAGCAGTGTTTCTCTCTCTCTAAAATTAGGGAATAAGAACGTGTTTCTTGCGCATGTGTTACGAAAAATAAATATCACCCTTATATGTCAAAAACAAACTATTTTATTGTGTAAATTATGGAAACCATGGAGACAGTCAATGCTGTGTTGTGATTGGTTAATAATCAGTGTCGTAATAAAAATATGTCGTAATGAGTGTTATTAAAATACTGATACTGATACTGTCAGTCATTAACGACATATTTTGGAATGTGCAAAAATTCTAAATATAATATTTCGTTCAGTAGCAAAAATATGCGTGGTATTTAATATTTTCTCTTTTCGCCAATCACTATTTGACCGGCGATGGAAATATTAAAATGGTAATTATAATAGTTATCTATAAAAATATCTATAACTTTCGTGTGTTTGGTGATCAATATCTACGAGTACGAATCAGCATTCCAATTCACATTCAAAGAGAGAGAAAGATACACATATTTTTGAGATTATAACTTACGTCTCTACATTCAAAAGTTCATAGTCTAGAGAAATTAATTTAATTTACGAATTAACAAGGTCATCTCATACGCAATGTAACTTCGAAGAAAAAGTAAATTACTACAATTATTTGTACAATAGAACTTACACCAATTACAATAGTTTATAGTGGAATCAGAATTATTTAGAAACAGTCGACTTTTTAGGACAGATTTGAACGTTCAAACTCTTGCTTGATACACGAAAGTTGTATCCATGGAGCTACGACTGTCTGTTACTTGGCCTTGTTATTAAAGAACATACTTTTAATTATATTTCAAATGATTTTTAATTATATCGCTAGTTTATATTCAAAAAAAATATTCTACTTTCTTCATTTAATTATCTGGGTCTACATAGATATTGCAAAAAATGTACATGTAGGTTTAAGTGAAAAGTAAAATTTGACATACATTTTTTAATCTATTTTTATTCGTTCAAATACTTGAATTTAGTTATTCTACAACTATCAAAAAATGTTTCATTTTTCTCACTAATATCAATACGCGAAGTACGTGATTTTTTCATCATTTATATATATATATATTACCATGACAATGCGTAATTCTCCCAAATTATCATTTTTTTCACATTGCATTGCTTACAACACATCAGTAATATCAAATTCATATTATTTGTAATTTCTTTCCTTTAATTTACTTGAATCAACCAATAATTATTGTATTATTATGTTTTGACAGTTGTAGAAAAATGTTGTTTGTATTTCGTAGGCGAAATTCTTGTTTGTTTGCGCATTTGAATGACTTTTTTATCTCTACCTGCCGTTGCATCTAAAAGTTGCATTCTTACGCGCAACAAAAAACGCTCATTTCAAGTTTTTAATACAAAAATAATTAGAATTGTTACTTCGCACAACAGGAATTTAATCTCAAATATTTCTTACAGCTTATAGTGGAATTCGAATCATATTTTTTTGACAAAAATTAAAATTAATGAGATTTCAACACTCGACCTCTTACTTGTTAATTAATAAATGCAAGTTATTCATCGGTTTGATCAACTACGGTTTCAATCTAATCTAGTCAACTAGACTATAACATTTTCATTAAACAATTTGTTCGTCAGTACGGTGGTGTGGATAGCGATACGGAATTCGAATCGCACTTCAGCTAAAAATTATATGAACTACCACAATGCGGCTCAGTGAGTGCGGACCCTGTACTGTCATTGGGATTAAGGTCCTGTTGTACAGTGTAACATAAATAAATAAATAAATATAGAGGACGTTTCAAGATTATTGCAAAAATTACAACGCATTTTTTTTTTTCGAAACTCGCAAAAATAGTTGCACATTACTTGAAACAAATATTTTTCGTACTACTGGCTTGATAGGTTACAGTAATGAATAAACATTAAACATTAAAAAAACTGTTACACAATTTTAATTAAATTAAATACATTTTTACTCTTTTTTAACATCGTGTATAATATGTTTAAAGAATAATAAAAATAATATATTGTTTCAAAAGATCAGTGTTCAAGTGCCATTTTCAGGCCCGATTAAGCGCATGATAATATAAGTGCATTATGCCTATGGTATACTGGTCGATGAGCGTCGATGAGCGTCGATGAGCATCGATGAGCTCTTCGATGAAACAACAGAACGCACTCTTCATTGACAAACAATAAAAGCTTCTAAAGTTGAGAAAGAAAAACTAAATTTCAAAAATATGCTAACCTTAAGTGAGACTCAAAAGATACGAGTGAAATGAGATACGTTCGTTTCATCGATAAGCTCTTCAATGAAAATAGAGGAGCCTCTAATTTTCGTCGATGACGGGTGCGTTCTGTTGTTTCATCGAAGAGCTCATCGATGCTCATCGACCAGTGTGCCATAGGCATTATGTATGATTCACCTTATTTAAAAAATGAGATTAGATAAATGTCATTTATCCAACACCCACTACTTATAAAGTCATTATTGTTGTCATTTTAGATTAGTAAAGTGGCTTATAAGTCACACGTGAGTTATAAGACATAAGTCACGCATAAATTATGACTTGTAACTCACTTTTGAGTTTAAATATAACAAAGTTGAAAAAAGGTTGCAGCTGTAGTATTCGAAATGGAAGACGAGAATTTTATTCCCAAAATAATCATTAAGGAAGCGGAAAAAGCGGTTGTTGATATTTTACCAAAAAAGTCTAGAACAACCGCTTCTTTCGCTTCCTTAATGATTATTTCGGGAATAAAATTCTCATCTTCCATTTCGAATACTACAGCTGCAACCTGTTTTCAACTTTGTTTATTTAAAAAATTTGAGTAACCTTGACAACAAAACAAGAAAGTATGGCTAACTAGAATATTATTTGAAATGTAGACAATTGTGTCAAAATTTATATTTTAATGTCTTAATTCTAGTTGTTGGATAAAATTTCGTATGCCACTCGTGTGTTATTACAAATAAGTCACTTCAGAAAATTATTCCCCTCGGCCTGCGGCCTCGTGGACTAATATTTTTCTTGCGTGAATTATTTGTAATATAACACACTTGTACCATAAATAACTATTATTTAATTTATTAAAAATTAGAAACAATATTTTATCGTGATTATAATTGACAAAAAAATAACCTAATTTTGTGAATAATTGCACAACTATATAATTAAATTGCATAAATATTTCAAAATTATTAACATAATGTAATATCAAGGACGAAAACACAAAATTATGAACATTATATTATTAGACATCGAGAAATTATTAATGGCATTCGATATAAAGTCAGAGAAATATCTCCTTAAGAAATGGCAAAATGATTATATTGTAATTACTTTCGAAACTCAAGATATCCTTGAACTAATTATAAAGTGCATTTCAGACAAAGACAAGAAGACGAAACGTCTATTAATGTCTTCTCTATTTACCGAACATTGAAAGTCTATAATGACAAGATAAGCATGCCTACTGACCGATAAATTAAATATCTACCATCTGTGATGTACGTGCATGATGCACTGAAGATTTTGAAATGAAAATGTAGAAAACAAAACAAATAAAATGTTGGTGAAATAGAGAAAACTGCAAATAATTTTATCTTATTTAATTAAAATTAATTGAGAAACTTAAAAGCTATGAAGCAATATTTATTGTTCGGAATGTATTACATTTTCTATTATTTTAAAATCAAATTGACCACATGTGAAAGAGTAATTAACTAAATTATGTATGTAATTGGATCTAAAATTGGCATCTTTTTGAAACAACATAATTACTGTTATTATACTTGTAAATGAAACATGTTTTTGATGCTAAAGGTTGAAAGTATTATCATAAATTTGAAAACATTAACAATCCAATTTTCAAAAGAGTCTTTTATACAACAACAAAGACAATATTAACTGTCATCCAACACTTGGTGAAACAAGGTTTAATAAAAATATAAAGTAAACACTTGGCTATGTTTCACAAAATTCAGCCTCCAAGTCACCTTATGAGGGCATCGTCAGAGGCTGGCCAGCACAATTCAGTTAGTAACCATAGACGCGTTTCGCTCTTATTAGAGCTCATCAGTATGGTATAACTCACTTCTTCACCTAGAACAAAGTTCATGTGAAGAAGCTGGTGACGAAGAACTGTGCCAGCAGAGAATAAGATCTCTAACAAACTAGTAAGATGACATGAGAAGTTTTCTGGAACTGGTCATGCCATCTACCGAAAAAAAGGAGAAGCTACGCAATAGCAATTTAAATAACAACAAAGACAAAATTAATTGTCATCCAACACTTGGTGAAACAAGGTTTAATAAAAATATAAAGTAAACACTTGGCTATGTTTCACAAAATTCAGCCTCCAAGTCACCTTATGAGGGCATCGTCAGAGGCTGGCCAGCACAGTTAGTAACCATAGACGCGTTTCGCTCTTATTAGAGCTCATCAGTATGGTATAACTCACTTCTTCACCTAGAACAAAGTTCATGTGAAGAAGCTGGTGACGAAGAACTGTGCCAGCAGAGAATAAGATCTCTAATAAGGTGACTTGGAGGCTGAATTTTGTGAAACATAGCCAAGTGTTTACTTTATATTTTTAGTCTTTTATACTTTGCGTTCACATATCTGTCCATTATTATACTGAAAACAATTTAATTTAATTCCTACTGTTCAAATGCTACAATAATTAATAAAATTCTAAATCATAAATTTGACATTAATTATCTGTCACAATTGACAAATTACACAGGACTATAAAAAGTGGCTATTCTTTAAACCAGAGTAAGGTTTTCGTATATATTTCTTAACTAAAATAATTTATACAGATTTTGCAATTTAAATTTGTTTTCTTTTGTACACAGAGTGTAAATGTGAAATTTTTGGTCAAAAAACTTTAGAAATTTTACAATACATAGTGCATATATACTTTTTATATCTTGGATTTATCACTAATAGTTGACGAAAATTAGGTAACTTTGGGTACAAAAACAAGATTTTCAAAAAATACTTAGCCGTTGGGTAAATTCTGAGTTCGGATTCGGTTTCAGAATGTCAAAATGCATACAAAACCCCTATTCTGGTTTTAAGAACAGCCACTTTTTGTGGTTCTGTGTTATCTATCTGTCAAAATTGACAACGAAAAATGTTACCGTTGTGATAAGCACGATTTTTTAAGCACTCCTTATATTCAATCATTTTTATTTGATAAGAATTAATTAGTTGACAACCCGTCTATCGTTGGTTAGTAATTTAAATTTTTGAAAAATCATGAGCATTCGCCGGGATTTGAACCCAGAACCTTTCACTCGCTAGGTGACTGCTCTACCACTTGAGCTACAAATACTCGGCGAATTTTATACTCATGATTTTTCGTGCAAATTTTTAGTTGTTAGAAATTGTAAAGTGACATGGATTGCGTCAATTCGTTACAATCAACAACTGTAGTATGCATTGGCGGATTACCTGGTGAAATAGTATAAGAATTAATTAGTTGACAACCCATCTATCGTTGGTTAATAATTTAAATTTTTGAAAAATCATGAGCATTCGCCGGGATTTGAACCCAGAACCTTTCACTCGCTAGGTGACTGTTCTACCACTTGAGCTACAAATGACGCAATCCATGTCACTTTACAATTTCTAACAACTAAAAATTTGCACGAAAAATCATGAGTATAAAATTCGCCGAGTATTTGTAGCTCAAGTGGTAGAGCAGTCACAGAGCGAGGGAAAGGTTCTGGGTTCAAATCCCGGCGAATGCTCATGATTTTTCAAAAATTTAAATTTTTTATTTGAATTAAACAATTTTCAAAAAGTGCGTTTTTGGCGGTTTATTTCACATGAATGTTTCTAAGATGATGTGATTTCTAAGTACGATCTTAAAATTACTCAACATCATTTTTTATTTATAAAAGTACTTAAGAACTGTGATTATGTAAACATTTTATTATGTGTAACTAATCATATTTATGAACGAGTTAGTTATTATAACAAAAGCTTAATAACAATAAAACCTAATGTGTTGAAGAAACTAAATATGTCTTATTACCTCATCAAGGCTACAAGTTTCTTTATATTATCTTTTATTCCGTGTCTAATTTATACAAAAGCTATTAAAGACATCTGCAAATTTACGTTCCCGCGCTTATTTCATTGTACAACGAATTATCAACTAACATGAATATGACAGTAAAATATAAACATAAAATTCAAGGCCTCAATTTTATTGTTTATCCTTTTTCTAATGTATGTTCATAAAATAAATATAAAAACTAGATTATTATAATATAATTGCTATTTATGTAACAAGGACATAAAGTATGATTATGTACGAGTTGCACACATGTTCAACTGCATTGAAAGCGATTTGTTTTTCTTAAAATGTGTTAATATGAAAAACTTGATTGTAGCTCAAAATATGCATTGTTATTGCTTTTGTTTAACAATGTTATTTAAAATTATCAAACTGTCAAATTTGCCAAAAAAGGTGAAGAAAAGTGTTTATAATATCACAAGACTTAGAGGAATATCACAAGAAGTAAAAAAAAAATGAATTAATGCACAGGAATTAATTAATTAGGTATAATATGTATTGACAAGACTTCAACTTTTCTATTTTTTCGTACTAGTCTAATAAAGTGTCATTTTAGGGACAGTCAAAAGTAGTCGAACATAAAATTGTTTAATATACATTTACATTTAAGTAGGTATCGAGTCGACCTGTGGATCTTGAGAACCCCGTTCGATTTCCACAGCCGACAAACAATTTCCACCACGTTAAAACTAACCCTGTGGCTCCCCTTTCACTAACATCTTTGCGGCTCGTGATTTAACCCACATTACGCGAAGAAATATATCACTTAGCAAGATCTGCCATGGTCAAATTCCGCATACAGTAATGGGTAAAAGGTGTGATGATATATTTATTTACATTTAAGTTATATTATTTATCTGGTGTCGCTAAAATGACGTTATTGGACTTTGGCAAACCTGGTGTGTAGAATAATAATTTATTTTTTGATGGCCAATAGTTTTTGTCAAAAATTTTCGGAACCATCTTCTCTATTCTGTGACTTTTTTCTGAATTTATTTAACGAAATTTCTTTTGATAAATTCTATCTTTTTTGTTTATCAAAAAAAAAAGCAAGCAGATAAAAGAGAAAATGTAATATTAACGATGCAAACACTTATGTTTTCTAAATAGTTACTTGCTACTGTTTTTCACAGTTTCACAAGGAAATAGAGGTGCCAACAATTATGTAAATATTTCTACTTCCGATCATTTTATAATTATAACATTTCGTGATGAAAGTAATTAACAAAATATCAACACCACAAAAACGATATCGTTCAACGCTTTTATTCACGATACAACGATGTAATATTTCGTCACCTTTTTATAAGACATTAACAACTGATTAGAAGATTATAGTACACCTGGTAATTAAATATTTTCGAAACTAACACAGTAATGTGTAATTATATTAACAACAGACATTTGCCAATTAATTTGCCAATAAATCGTAAAGTAAAGAATTGCAATATTGCAAAAGTCGAAACATAAAATCTATTTCAAAATTGGACCATTGCTTGACATTAATAATTCAGAAATATGTGAAGAATTGCACATTTGTTTGCAAAATTAGACGGTAAAATTATTTTTAGATGTTTCCTTCGCTCAATTATTGCAGAATGCGTAACAGAAGAAGAAAGCAAATACACTTAAAATTTCAAGTAGTGGTACCTGCTTTTCGCTTCACTGTTTGTCAAACAATAATATTGACATACTTCAATAAAAGAATGAAAACAAAGAGTAAAAAAAGTTCATTGCTACATGCAAATAGCATTTTTACAACTAAAGTTTTATTAAATTAAACATCAAATAATAAAAATAAAAGATGCAGTAAAAAATTTACAACACCAAATTTGAATAATAGTATATTGCAATACACGTTTTGAAATGGTATCATATTTTTCCTACAAAAATTTCGCTTTTTACAAATAAAATAAATATATCATCACGCCTTTTACCCATTACTGAGTGTGGTACTCTGCCTAAGCAGGTCTCGGTAAGTGATATATTTTTTCACGTGAAATGCGGTTACCAGCCTTCAAATCACGGCCCACAAAGATGTTACTGAAGCCACAGGGGTAGATTTAAATTGGTGAAAATTTTTTGTTGGTTGTGGGGATTGAACCAGGATTCTCAAGATCCACAGGCCGACTCGATACCACTGAGCCACCTACCCCAATACAATACTTGAAATTATTAAACTTTTAGATCTTGTTTTATTTTCTCAAATAATATCAAAATTTGCTACAGATTGCGTAATTTCTTGTATTGAAAACAACAGAAAATAATAATGTAATTCTATTGACACATGAATGCAGAAAATAATCACTTTCAGTACGCAAATGAGTACGGAAAGTGAGTACTTTGTACACTGTAGTATTAATTTAAATTTTTGCATAAAAATAGTTATATTAAAATATAGATTTTTTTAAAAATAAAAATTGCGATAATAGGTATTTGTGTCTTAAGAGCATAAAGTAATTCTTTGTTACTCGAGCACAATAATTATTGCGTGAGCCGAAAGCGAGAGCTGTAATAATGCAAAAGAAACAGACACTTTACGCTCGTGATGCACATAATTTTTTCTACGATTGCATCTTAAATTATAAAAAAACATATACATACGTACTAAAAATAAACTCGTTCTATTAATATGACAAGTGTCTGTTTTGATTGTATCTCTGGTAAATACTCATATTGAAATAGCTCGCTTTAAAATGTTTTACGCTCGTTGTCATTGGAAACGCGTAGTAAAGTTCCACGAGAAACGTTAACTTTATGATATCAAATGAGAGCGTAATTGTCAACTTTTCATAGCAATCGTAGAAAAAATTTTATTCCACGCTGCTAATAACAACTGTGTGATAAAATAGTTGTTACAAAACAAATTTAACTAGTGGTGATATTCTGTAATTTTCTATAATGCTACAGATCTGTAAATCTGAACAAGAGCGCATCATATTTAACTGTCAAATAGCATTAAATGTATTTGTCAATACAAATCTATGCGCTTTTGTTTAAATTTACAGAACTGTAGCGTTATAGAAAATTACAGAATAGCACCATAGATAACCTAAGATAAAGAACTGAATAATTTTTGTTGACGTTTGAAATATAATAAATAAATCTAGTGTAATTAATTACAGCTCGTTCTTAGAAAAAATAGTGTTAAATATTAAAAGTAATCTTGTATTGACCTCATAGATTTGCAACATTCGCTTTCAGCTTCCCACACGTGCAATAAAGTGACACATTTAATAACTATTAATTTCTTCTTACAAAAATGATTTAACATACCAAAATAAAGTCGAAATATCAAAATTAAAACCAGCTGTTTCGTATATTTAACCAATTCTACGAAATGACCATCCTAAAAATATTTATTTCTAGGAAATAATTAACTTATTTACCAGCAATATTTAGAGACCTTGTAATTCAAATAAATTACATAGAATTCTTTTGTTCTAAATGTACACTCAAATTTAAAATGAATTTACAAACAAGCAGTTAAAACTATTTGTAGTATTTTTATTAATATGAACGTCATTGCATCAACTAAGCCGGCTTGAAACGAGGTTAAACTGAAGTATATTTGCAGAATATTATAAGCCTCACCTATAACCTATTGTGACATTACTATTATTTGCATAGCGTTTAGGAAAAGTATAAGTGTATAATATGTAAAATTTAATAGGTAAATAATGCGTTATGTAATATTTTACTATTACTTTTAATTGTGGGCGTAACAATTCTGACCTGCATATGCACATGTTTATGAAGCATTTATTGAATGTTAGATTCATCTTCGCCCAACATTCCTATCCTGGCACACTTTCGCTTCATCCTCATTCGTGATTTCTTTCATATAAGCTAGCCTCATTTTTGGTACACGCCACAAACCTTCAATCATATTCATCTACGAATATTTATTCTTAGGCACCTTCCATTTTACTAATTTTTCATTTAAGTGCACATATTCAAAGCACACAAAAATAAATATATCATCACGCCTTTTACAGATCTCGGTAAATGATATATTTCTTCGCGTGAAGTGCGGTTACCAGTCATCAAATCACGACTTTCATAGATGTTAGTAGAGGAGAAGCCACAGGGGTAGTTAAATGTAATGAGAATTGTTTTTCGGCTGTGGGAATCGATCCCGAGTTCTCAAATCCACAGGCCGACTGAGCCACCAACTCCATAAACGAAGATGACTTGTGAGCCTAGAGATATTAGGTTCGAATACCTTTTAAGTCTAAATTAAAACTAATATCTTCGTAAAGGCAATTTAATACTGTAAAGAAAAATTTCTAGAATGTAGAAATAAAATAAATAAATATATCATCACGCCTTTTACCCATTACTAGGTGTGGCACTCTGCCGTAACAGAGCTTGATAACTGATATATTTCTTCGCGTGAAGTTCGGTTATCAGTCGTCAAATCACGGCCTCCAAAGATGTTAGTAGAGGACTAGCCTCAGGGGTAGTTTTAACGTAGTGAAAATTGTTTGTCGGCTGTGGGAATCGAACCCCGAATTTCAAATCCACAGGCCAACTTGATACCACTAAACCACCTACCAAATCAAGAAATACGTTTTGGTCTTTTCTTGAGCCATTCCATTTTGAACACCATTCTCGCTTCAATCACATTCATAGAATTCAGAAGCTTTCATCATGCAACCTTTACTCACATCCATCCATTCGCTCCTCTACAATTGTATCATTAATCTTTCTTTCAATGTATGCTACACATGCTCAAATCATCTCAATTTATTCACACCTACTCCTCTAACAACGAATCTAGAAAAATAAAAATGAAGAAAGCATCAACTTGTGCTTGTTTTTGAAAGTAAACTTCACACATTTGCAGATAAACACAAAACTACTAAATAACAAATCCGAAATCAAGATTGACATAATTCATTAGATTCATCCTGAAATTAAACTTTGCTAAACATTTTTATCCTAACACACCACTTTTACTTCCATCACATTCATAATTTATCCATCAGTACGGTGGTGTGGATAGCGTTATGGAATTCGAATCCGAAGACCCCGAGTTCGAATCGTACTCAAGGGAAATATTATATGAACTACCATACTGCGGCTCGGTGAGTATGGATCCTGTACTGTAATTGGGATTAAATTTCTGTTGTACTGTGTAACATAAATAAATAATTTCTTTCATACAAGCTCGTTCATTCCGTATCTTTCGGTCAAGCAACAAACCTTCAATCATATTTATCTATTTATTCCTAGATTGTCTACACAGTCTTTCACCTTCAATTTCACCAATTTTTCATTCAACATATGTTTCACATACTTGTATCATACAAAAGTAAACAATGGAATACAGATAAAATTTGAAATAAATCAATAAAGACTTTTGGAACAACAAAAGTTATTTTGTTTAGCCATTCTACTTGCGTCATGTCATAAAAATAGTTCAAAATTATTATTTTTAAAATGACTTTTATCTATTTATATCTAGATTTGTTTGTAAAATGGAGAAAGCAACTCCTGTTTAATGAGTAAATTATTGGACTTTGTTCATATCTCAAATTTCCACATCGGAGTTTAAATAGTTATTAAATTTTGAGTTCACTGACGTTGACGTCATATTCGAGCATGTGTATTTCCAACTATTTTGTAATATCACGCTGAAATAGGTATATTCGTATAATAATATGTATTGCACAGATTTTTCTTATTCTTAAATTGCCTTTAGAAAACTAGTTTCTGTATATTGGAAGCATTATTGCACAACAGATGCATAAAAACGTAAATAATACGTGTGAAATAAATGATTACTTTTTGTAGCAAGTTACAACAAAAACAAGTGATGAAGCAAGTGACTCATCTTGTGTTTCAAACAAAACCAAATAGTTAAAAGAAACAATGTGGTATTTCGCTTTTTAAATTTGTTGTAATATAAGGAAGAAAAGGTTAGTAAAAGTTTTAACGAAATATATGTAGAAAAACAGATTTATAGGCCATGTCAAATGGGCAGACAATTACGACATTCAATTTATTTTCGTAACACATGCACAAGAAACACGTTCTTATTCCCTAATTTTAGAGAGAAACACTGCTTTTCTCCTCTAGGGAGAGAAACATTATGTGAAACATTATGTTTCTCTCCCTATGCCTATGGCACACTGGTCGATGAGCGTCGATGACCATCGATGAACTCCTCGATGAAACAACAGAACGCACTCTTCTTTCACGGTTTTCTGTTTCATCGATGACAAATACAATAAATTTCTCTGTGACAAACAAAAGTTATGTTGGTAATAATATCAATAAAATGTTCCTATATCGTGTGTTTTCAAATTGATATTTCCCTAGTTTATTGACGTTTGGAGGTTATTTTGAAAATACGATAAAGTTGACAAACAGAAAAGAAAATGGAAACCCACGCTAACGTGAAATGAGACACAAAAGATACGAGTGAAATGAGATACGTTCGTTTCATCGATGAGCTCATCGATGGAAATAGAGGAGCCTCTAATTTTCGTCGATGACGGGTGCGTTCTGTTGTTGCATCGAGGAGTTCATGAATGGTCATCGACGCTCATCGACCAGTGTGCCATAGGCACTAGGTAGGATGTTTTTCTCCCTAGATAGCATGTTTCTCTCCCTAGAGAGATGTTTCTCTCCCTAGAGCCTACGATTATTAGCTGTTTGCGGCGTTTCCTAGGTAACTAGTTACGCAACCCATATTTGACATTTGTCCCGATAAGACGGTAATTTTTTTGCACTTGTTACGAAAAGTATAATATGCTTCACGGGAGGGCGCGATTATCCCTTATGTGAAGTTGGCAAACCGAGACGCAAGCGAGGGCCAACTTCACACGCGGGAATAATCGCTTGTTTCCCTCCCTTGATGCATAACATACTATTACGATGTATGCAAGACACGTTAGTTATTTAGTTTCTGTTATTTACATTTCACATTTAAATACAAGGAATATTTAAAACTAAAATTTAATTCAGTTGCCAAAGACGAGTTCCAAAGACATTCTTGAGAAATGTTTTGGGTTAAATACAGTTTACCCAAAATTATCCAAACAGGCTTTTTCAACAAAGTATAGTCGTGAAACTTGCTTTTATGTTCTGCTCAATATAAAAACAAAACAGCGCAATAGATTGGACGTTAAAAATGACCTTCGTTGTATATTATTGTCCAAGCTCAAAACAGGTTCAACGATCACAATAATGGTCATTTTTGTATTTTTCTTTGTATATGAGAAATATTTGGATTTGGGTTTTGATAATATTTTAATGGGGAGAAACGAGTTTTTATACTTATGCCTATAGTACACTGATCGAAGAGCGTCGATGAGCATCGATGAGCATCTATGAGCACTTCGATGAAACAACAGAACGCACCCGTCATCGACGAAAAATAGAGACTCCTCTATTTCTCTATGAAACGAACGTATCTCATTTCACTCGTATCTTGTGTGTCTTATTTCACGTTAGCATATTTTTGAAATTTAGTTGTTCTTTCTTAACTTTAGAAGCTTTTATTTTTAGTCAATGACGGGTGCGTTCTCTTCGATGCTCTTCGACCAGTGTGCCATAGGCATTATTAAAACGAGGTATGATATCGAAAAGGTTGAGAACCACTAGTCTACAGTTTATTATGAAATCTAAACCACTCAGACAAAATAAATGTCAACAAGATTTCAACGAGCAAACTGAACAACTATCTTTACTTATAAACGGTAATTAGGAAAACAATGGTAAATCTATAAGCTTTATACAAATTATCTCCACGTTCAAAAGATATTTCTCTACGCCACTGATATTAAGCAACATCAGTAATAAAGCATGATCGTAACTTACAACAAATACAGATTAATTATGACAACACTCTATGTATTTTATACTGCAATTCCAATCAATTACATTACCATTCAATACAAAATGAAAGTAGACAACTTAACAATCAGTAAAAACAAAGAAAAAAATCCTTGGAAATATAAAAATTCTTAATAGCAGATATGTGCTGTATACTTTTAAATACATAACCTTTCTAGTCGTAAGTAAATCCAAACTAAATAACGGAGAAAAAAGTACCTTTCTAAGATGTAATGCATAGCCTTTGAGAATAAAGATAATTATAATGTACAGAGGACAAACAAAGTCAATACGTTTAAGTAATCTGATTCTTTATCTGTTTTCAAGGAAAGTAAATAACTAGATCAAACGTTCATGGTTAAAATGATTTTCTTTACTATATATCAAATTGTTTCATTTTCTCTTTTACTTGCAGTTTTAAAGCTCCAGTTTTACAAACCAGATTTCTCAAGTTTAAATCTGTTGATTGAACTTTTCACTAAGAATTATTTTATTTCTATTCGACAAATTTTACTTCACATTAAATTATCCTTGTAGCTCCCTCTCCACTAACATCTTTTGGGCAATAATTTGACGACTGGTAACGCACAAAATATATAACTTATCGAGATTTGTAACAGCAGAGTACAACACTCAGTAATGGGTAAAAGGCGTGATGATATATTTATTATTTTGCAAGTGGTTCAGATGAAACTATAAACTGTAGGTCGTCTGGTCTGTAATTAAATTAGGGTCGGTAACAAATTTTGACATTATTGTGATTTTATAATCTCATACTTCAATTATTACTAATGGTGAAATTCTGTATCGCTTGAGCTCAAACTTTCGTACTTGTTTTTCAATTAAACTATTGTCTCACTAGTTTTACAATATACTATTTGTCACTATCGTATCGGAAAGTAACATTTTTAGAAATAAATTTATTGTGGAATTTTGTGTACCTACATCCATAAGTTTTGTAGATTCATAAATATGTAAAATAAAATATAAACTAAACACTTGGCTAAGTCTCACAAGAAAAGAAGTGTTTAGTTTATATTTTATTAAACTTAGTTTCACCAAGTGTATGGATGACATTTAATTTTGTCTTTGTTGTCATAAATATGTAATAAATAATGAACAAAATCGCAACGAATCTTATGATTTTATGAAATATGTTCTACTTGTCAACAAATGTTGATTTTGTGAATTATTTAAAAATTACGGATTTATAAACTTATATATTTATCACAAAATTCTATCATTAATAATAGTTAAAAGTATGTGAAATATTCAAAGTAAAATAAAAATTTATATCTAGCTTGAAAACTACTAACAGACAATTTGGAAAGTCTTGTGAAGATGATTTGGCTAGATTTACTTCATGCGTGATATACTCGACCATAAACATACATATAATGATCCACGAAGAGGTTACCTACTTCGTTCTTGCTAGAAATAACTGCACAAAATGAAAATGTGTTCTGTGTACCGTTATAATATTCTAAATACTAAAATACTATATATAATACACAGACCACAAATTATCTAAAAATTTCATGGACATTTAAAACGGTAGACTTATACGATTTTATATTAATGATGATATAATTATTCTTATTTTTTACACTGTAATGGTATCGTGTCGGATTGTGAATATGAGAATCAGGATTTTTATTCCCACAGCCGATAAATAATTTTCGCTAACATATTTGAAGGCTGTAATTTGACGACTGGTAACCGCGATTCACGCGCGAAATATGTCACTTATCGAGATCTGCGCTACGACAGAGTTCCACATCCAGTAATAGGTAAAAGGCGGGATGATATATATATTTTATTGATTTAAATTTTATGTTAGAGCAGACTGTCTATCTAATTAATTTAAATTATAAATCTATGAACCTGGCGCATTTATTATAAGACCTACAGAAGAGTAGGTACTTAATTCCAGACAGATTTATAAAAAAGATTAAATTTTACAGTGTATCATATTTACATGTTTACAGTAGTGAATTCAGTCCGGAAAGTGAGACTTTACATTACTAGTATTGTAATAAATATTACGGTACTGTTATCATTATGTTATAGTTTGAAACAAAACAATGAACGTCATACATCCGGTAATATTTTTTTACGATATTTATTTCGAAACATCTTATTTGTACCGTAATAGTTATTTACGCGGCCAGCATAGTAAAATAATTTTTACGGGCGAGCTAGAAAATTTCAGGAACGAGCGAAGAAGCGAGTGTCTATAATGCAGTGAGCCTAGTAAAGATTAATTGCAAGCGTGTGGCGTACAAAGTTTTATTTTTAACTTCACAGCGTTTTTTTTGTTAATCTACTATATTAGTTTTATAAAATGATGCATTACATTTTGTAATCAAAGGTTGTTAGCGGTAAGACAATTTATAGCTAGACGTTGTCATGGTGTTGTTATCGTGGTGAAAAATAAACATTTACTGTCAGTGACAACAGTTTTGTGAATTCTAGAAATAAATAATTTGAAATAATGAATTTAATGGCCGACGAAAACTTTGAAGGCGACTTTTTTGTAGTTCAAGAAAATATACAAAATATTACAGATGCTGCAAGTAATAACTTTTGATTAGTTTATATTAGTTAGTAAAATTTTACAGGTTTCTTCTATGAGCCTGTAAAATTTTATGGGTCTACGCGCTGTAATTACTCATTTATTTAGTTACCATAAATACCTATAAACTGTCATTTACATAGAAAGTGGAAATAAAAATTTATTTACCGAACTTATAACATAAATAATTTTTTTGATAGTTGCTATGTTACTACAAAGGAATGCTTCATTTTTATTTTCTTACCACCTTCCGATTGGAACAATAATTTGTAAATATAACTTACTGCCTTCGAAACACAATCAAGAAATATAAAAAATATTTCAATCATACAAAAAAGAATTGAATACTAATAACAACAAACAAGCCATTAATAATCCAATTTCACGGTAATGAATTAATGACAGTGTATCAATCAGATGCCCTAAATCAGTGGTCGGCAAACTTATTAGCCAAAGAGCCAAATATGAACATTACAACAATTAAAATAAAAATTGGGAGCCAAATCTGCTTGTTTAGTAAACTTTTATTACACTAAATAAGTAGTATACTAAATAAAACTAAATTTCATACTTAATAAATATTTATGAATGCGAACAATGTGCTTGCATCTCCTTGGATAGTTTGAGTAAGTCAGGTTTGTATGTTGTTATTTTTAATTATTTTCTTACCGAGTTTTTTTTTTAAATGAAAATATTATTGCGCCTTCCGTGGATATTTGTGCCAGAGCCGCACTTAAAGAGCCAAAGAGCCACATGCGGCTCTGGAGCCGCACTTTGCCGACCACTGCCCTAAATGAACTATGTATCCAAGTGTCAGTCTTTCCTCTCATTCCATCAAAGTCTACTTTCTACAGTTCTTGTGTTGTTAAAGTATTACAACACCGCCGAGAGCAATAGAACACAACAGCCAAGACGTATAGTGCAGTGTCGTGCAACCATGACAACCGGCAAACAGAAACTACCACGCTACGTGAAACACGTGACCTCAAACTCTCCAATTGCACCGTGCTGTGTGAATGTTGTGATCGTTGGTGAATGCAGAGCAAACGACCTTTGTAGGCTGTAGGGAAATTTACAGAGATAATTCATTTACAGTTCGTGATTTACCTGCGGCTACTGTCGACTGTTTCTTACACTTTTCTGGTGATAATATACAGGTGTTTCAAATTATGACTGATTTAGTTTTTATTTAATATATGTGGCTACCCCTCCACTAATATCTTTGAGGGCTGTAATTTGATGGCTGGTAACCGCACATCACGCGAAAAAATATATCACTTACCGAGATCTGTTTAGGGAGAGTGTCACACCCAGTAATGGGTAAAAGGCGTGATGATATATTTATTTATTTAAGTTTTGATACAAATTTCAACAATTTACTTTTGTAATAAAAATGAATTTATTTACATTTTTGTAACATATCAAACAATTGGTTCAAATGCAACAAAATTATGAACTTAAATTAAATAAAGGGCCGTGGTCTTCCACAAACCTCAACTTTCTGTGGTCACCTAAAATTAGGTAGGTGGCTCAGAGGCTCGAGTCGGCCTGTGGATGTTGAGAACCCTGGTTCAATCCCCACAGCCGACAAACAATTTTCACCAATTTAAATCTACTCCTGTGGCTCCTCCTCCACTAATATCTTTGTGGGCCGTGATTTAACGGCTGGTAACCGCACTTCACGCGAAAAAATATATCACTTATCAAGATCTGCTTAGGCAGAGTGCCACACCCAGTAATGGGTAAAAGGCGTGATGATATATTTATTTATTTTTATTTACAAAGCGAAAAGTAATGTAAACAAGTTTGTTTATGTGAAATTAGATTATATTTCTAAATTTGAAAACGAAAAATATAGCGATGAATCGTCGAAGTTTTGAATGACATTCATAACGATTTCTCGAAGATTTTTTCATTTTGGACTCTCATCTTTCATCGTAAATATCTCGAGATAAAAGCTCAAAAATCTTCTATACGACGAGTCTGAGAAAGGTTAGGAAATTGTCGTTTTGCGAAATAAATGTTACGTTTTGGTTTGCTAGTCAATTTTGACCATACCGAGATTCTGGCTAGTTGATTTACTGTATATTGTGGGTCTTTTCTTATTTTTCTGTATTTTTCACTATTTTGCGATAGTTTCCGCGAATCAAAATAAAACTAAGTAGGTAAATAATAAATACAAATGACTTGATTATAAAAAGTGAAACCGTTCTTCACGAAGAACCCTAGAAATAGAATAAAATTCAAGTTTTCATAAGTGAAAGTAAAGAAAGTATATTATGTTCGCATTACATTTTCATATAGTGTTGAACTATTTCTAGAGAATATACATCGGTTAATTGTCAGATGAAGCAACCGCGCATTCTTTTTGCTAATTCAACCTCAACTGCAGAGAAAGCTAATTGAAATAAACAATTAACAATTTACGAAAAGAATTTAACACTAATTGTTTAAATCTTTAATTGAACTGACACTAATTATAACATACATTAACGATACATTAGCAAATTAAAGAGCAATTTGGTGTATTTGCAAATATTTGTCATTTTCTTTTGACATAATTAAAACTGAATTATAAATAAATTTGTTAAATAGTTCTGCACTGGACTTAACACTTTCATTTTGTTTTATTGGTACAAATATTTTAGAGGACATTTATTTTTCAAGTACATGCGTAAGTAAAAATGTATGCTAATTGTTTTAACGTTGAAATAAAGTACAGTCAATATGATAAGTTGCTCTATGTATACATATAAAATAATTGAAGCGTATAAATATATAGTAAGACTTTTTTCTAATATAACTAAATAGGTCAAATTTAATTTTAATAAGTATAGAGATAAATATTTGATTCATGCCTTTTACCCATTTTTGGGTGTGGTAGATTCATAATTACAGATTTAGGACAAAATGAAGTGGAATTACCAGTCGTTAAATTAGAGTAGTCACAAATATAACTAAAGTATTTTTTACATTAAAAAAATTGTTGCGTAACTTGAAATCAAATTACAATCCATTATCTTATAATATTAATATATACTTCAAAGAAAGACGTAAATTTTAAACTTCTTATTCTGTAACTCGATCGATAAATAAATAAGAACCCTGGTTCGATCCGCACAGCAAACAAACAATTTTCATCAATTTAAATCTACCCCAGTGGCACCCCTTCCACTAACATCTTTGGAGGCCGTGCTTTAACAGCTGGTAACCGCACTTCACGCGAAAAAATATATCATTTACCGAGATCTGCTTAGACAGAGTGCCACACCCAGTGATGGATAGAAGGCGTGATGATATATTTATTTATTTTATATTTATTTATTTATTATTTTATACATTACCACTATTAATAGCAATCACCAATATCATTTATTTTGTTCTTCTTTTAAACTTTTATGCATTTTATTCACGTACGAAATTGTTATTAAAAAAATATTTCTAACCACACTTTTTACGAAGCTGTCAGAGAAATAAATATTTGTATTTTACAAGTACATATTATAACTGAATACCAATGTAGTAACGCTTTCCTTATGCAAGGATAATTAATATTTACGCAGTAATTAACAGAAAAATAGGTATGTAGCACTAATACGGTGCTCAGATAGCAATTAGAGCACATTTCGCTGAACAAATTAGCATAATATTGTACAATATCGAGAAATTGCATAGTTTTGGAGTTCGTAGTAAATATCAGTTTACTATGCGTGCTACTTACAAACGGACAATTTCTTTAATTCTCATTAATAAGTTTATTTAATTAGACTTTCATTAAAAAATCACACGTGATCAGTTATTAGATCTGATAGCATTAATCAATCAATTAATGACAGTATGTCAGCAGGTGAACATACATGGAATACAAATTTATTATTTAAAAAAATATTTATCGACTAATATGATTAATAAATCAAATTAAAATCTATGTAATTTCAGCTTATACTAGATAATAATTTTACAATTAGATAAAATAATAATATCACCACACCTTGTATCCATTACTGAGTGTGGCATTCTGCAGTAGTAGATCTTGATAAGTCATATATTTATGCTCGTGAAATACAGTTACTACCCGTCAAATCACGCCCCCCACCCAAAGATATTTAGAGGGAAAGTCATAGGGGGAAAACTGTCGGTTATGGGAATCGAACCCGGGTTCTCAAATCGCCAGTCTGATTCGATACCACTAAAAAAAATACTTTCTTCCCTTGGGATGAAAAGTATCACTTTCTTCTCTCAATTGAGAGAAGAAAATTTTACTTTTTGACTGGGTTGTAACAAAATATTAGTAACATATTTATTTATAGTTACTTATAGATAATTTATGTATCGGGTGGTTTACAAAATGGCATCAAATGGTGCCATAAAAAAGTATGTCTGAAATTAATTAGTTAATTATCTGTCAACAACGAAAATGTCACCGATTGTTCTGTTTAGAAGGATTTTTTTAATGAAATAAATGTATAATTGATTCAAATATATATAATTACTTTCGTGATCGGTGAAAGCCATGCCGTTTAAATGTTACAATAAACAATAAGATTCAAAAACATAAATTTGAAATTAATTATCTGTCACAATTAACAAATTATCTGACATAATTAATAACGAAAAATGTCACCGATTGCAGTAAGCTCAGACATTATATCTATCTTTGTTTCTCATGGTACGATTTGACACCATTTTATTTGAATTACCTCAATCATGCTTTTTATAAATTACTGGGTGTGGCACTCTACAGTAGCAAATCTTGATAAGTGATATATTTATGCACATCAAGTGCGGTTACCATCCGTCAAATAACGGTTGTAGAAATCGAACCCGGATTTTTAAATCCACAGGCTGACTCAAATACCACTACCTATCTCATAATTATAAGTATAAATAAATAAAATATAAATAAATGTATCATCACGCCTTTTACCCATTACTGGGTGTGGCGCTCTACCGAAGCAGATCTAGGGAAGTGATATATTTCTTCGCGTAAAGTGCGGTTACCAGCCGTCAAATAATTATAAGTATAACATATACAAAATAATAAATAATATTTTTTTAAACATAATTTATCAGAGAAGCTATTGAAATTTGTAAGGAGGAAAATAATATTAATAATTGTGATGGTTTAGAATTAAACAAAGCCTGGCTTCCATTGATTCACAATTTATAATTTTTTAAATTACATATTTTGTCTTTTTACTTGTCATTTTTATTTATATGTCATTTGTTTATTTTTATGTCATTTATGTTATTTTATTTGTATTTCTGTCCTGATGAAGGTATTTGTTTAAAATACCGAAACGTCGAGTTTTTTGAATTATAAATATATACAGAATTTAAACCAGAAGCCCCCTTTTATTTAAAAAACTATCTGTTAATTGCAAAATAAATAAAATTACTGTATACTGATTAACAAATGATAAGCAATTATAAATCTACCATGACAAAATAAATTTGATGAAATAAACAACCTCGTGTTGTAACAATTTAAAAACAGTTAAAGATCTGGTGGTTATGAAATATCAAGTTTCTAAATAGAAAAAATCTTTTAAAAAATACCACTGTTCATAAATAAAATAAATTTTATATGCAGAACAAATTATGATACTTCTTGGAAATCATGTTTAATTACATTGTTACGGTAATTACTTAACTATAAAATAAAATAAAAGAAAAGAAAATTTAACAGAAGCAATGTGATAGAATAAATACTATACAGGATGATGACTTGAGAGCATACATTTTATGAAAATCAAAACCACTTATATAAAAAAAAAACATAAATTTATGGCACAAAAAAGATATTTAAAACTTGATGTGAACTTTGAATCTAAATATCGTAGCAATCGCGGTGAAAAACAGTCTACGACATCAACAATAATAAACTAACTTTAAAATTGCAAAATAAACCTAAAAAACTTGTAGCATCCATGTTATTAATACATGTACTACCATTTAGAATCCGAGTTCCCTACTTTTAGTTCAATGGTTACAGCACATGTTCAAACAACCAATAGGATAACATTTGATCAAAAGCACAACTAGTACAGATTTTAGTCGCGTGAAGACTCTGTCGCTGTATGAAATGTGATGTCATACGCTGTTATAAATCACGAGGTTATTTGAAAATATATTCATCTTTTATGAATTAATCATTCATCATTATATTTTTCTTCTTAATAACTAATATTTATATAACCAAAATTACTCACATATCTTTTAATTTTTACCGAGATACAAAAATATATCCATAAAATTTCAAATACTTATTGCATAGAAACACAGTCAAGTGTCAAAAATGACATAAGTAGATCTCGATTGCATAGCTGGAGGGATATAAGTGGCATTTTATATTATAAGGAATTTTACCAAATAAATTCAAAGCTCGAGCCATATTCGATTGAAATTATTGTTTAAATGTCAAAATATTTAATGTCAAGAAACGGCTTCGTTAATTTATTGCAGGATATGTTTAGGTACAAAAAAAATATTGGAAAAAAAACCGTAATGTCACAAATATCAACTAATACTCGTATAAATTAAAGTTAAATTCCTATATTATAATATTTTTTGACATCATTATTATTATTTTAGGTAATGTTATTCATGGACGCAGTGATGCTGTTGGATATTTCAGGTAAAATACCAATCTTACAAATAAAAAAATGTAGTGACGCACTTTGGTAAAAAACTAAACAAAAAACTTTGCAGAGGTATGTGGACTGCAAAATTTAACTTGTTTTAAAACAAAAATAAAACATCTTCGGGTCATATATAATTAAAAACCGACTAAAAACATGAATATTAGTTCTTCGACCTTTCTGATTTTCAGTTTAAATATTAAAAAGAACTGTTGAAATAAGTTTATAATATTACCACAATTTAATTTTGGATTATGAAATTACTTTCATTAAAGTATTATTGCAATTTTAAATATAAAAATATTATTCCTATAAAAGATTCCTATTATGATATTATTACAATATGAAATATATTATTCGAATCCTGTTCAAGCTAAAATTATATGAACTAGCACACTGCGGCTCGGTGAGTCCTGATTCTGTACTGTAATTGGGATTAAGTTCCTATTGTACAGAGTAGCATATATAAATAAATATTTATAGGTACCTACATCAAAACATTAAATGTAAAAAGATTAATAATTATTTATAATTAAACATACTAGAATTATTAATTCATTGTAGTAAAATGTAAAAAAAAATTAAATGAAACTTCTAGTAACTAGGTAACGAAATTATGATTTTCTTTTGGTTGTTTTGGGAAATGCTCATACGCGTTGTCATGGTAATGTAAATAATGAAAAATGACGTTCTTCGCGTACTGATATTAGAGAAAAATTTAAAAAATTTTGACAGTTGAAGAAAAAATGAATTTTTAAATAATATTTATAATGTAAACCATTGTTTGTTGAAAGTTCATATTGTCCATATTTGCAAATTTATTTTATTTTTATTGGGTAGGTGACTCAGTGGTATCTTGAGAACTCTGGTTTGATCCCCACAGCCGACAAACAATTTTCACCAAATTAAATTTACCCCTGTGGCTTCCCCTCCACTAACATCTTTAGAGCCCGTGATTTGACGGCTGGTAAAAACACTTCACGCGAAGAAATAGATCACATACCAAGATCTGCTTCGGAAGAGTGACACACCCAGTAATGGGTAAAAAGTGTGATGATGTATTTATTTATTTTATTTTATATCCACATTCAATTTAAATGGTACTTTATAAATATTTATGGTAACTAAATAAATAAACAATTACAGCGCGTAGCCCTGTAAAATTTTACAATGCTCATAAAAAAAAAACTAATGTGAACTAATTAAAAGTTATTAGTTAAAACATCTGCAATATTTTGTATATTTTCTTGAACTGGAAGAAGCCTTCCTCGGGCATTAAACATAACCCTCATTTTACAAAATTACATACTGATTTGAAAACAGACAAAAAAACCATATAAAAAAATCTTGCACAAACCTTTCAAGTTGATGTCCCACAGCACGACGATAGCTTTGAGTTTAGCTAACCTCATCGCCAGCAGCCTTCCAAGTCCTCCACCTCCTCCAGTAACCAGGACAACTTCACCTTCCAAACTTTTCTGGTAGCGATACTTTGCCGGAATGAAATACTTCACGATGGATTGGACGACATACGCAAGACATGTGATCAGGAAGAACACAAGGTTTAATGTTGTGAACAAAAATGAGTAAAGAACTATGTGAATTGGTTTCCCCATTTTGTTAAGTTAGATTTGATTTAACACTTAGTTTATGGTTTAACTTAGCCACTAGTTTATTTAATAAATAATATCACTGTTTATGGTTGTGAGGAGACGCCTCAATATGACAATTTGACGACTAGATTGTTGATTGTTGATGATGATGATGGTAGTTCATTCTGTTGCCTGAAACACAAGAAAAGAAAAGTATAAATATGGTGATTGCAAGAAATTTTTCGTTTTTAAATAGTTATTTGTATATTAAGAGCGTAAAGCAATAGTTACTCTAGCACGAGGGCGAGAGCTGTAATAGTGTAAGAGGAACAAAGATACTTGACGCTCGTGATACACACATAATTTTTTCTACGATTGCATCTTAAAATTATTAAAACGTACTGAACATAAATTCGTTCTGTCAACTGTCAATATGACAAGTTTCTGTTTTATTTGTATCTGTGGTAACTATTGAAATAAGCGCGCATTTAATATCTTTTTTCTACGATTGCTATGAAAAGATGACAATTACGCTCTCATTTGTCATCGTAAAGTTGACGTTTTCTGTGGAACAATCGAAAAATATCTTTTTTGCGCGTCTCCAATGGCAACGCGCGAAAAAGACGTTAAATTCGCGCGTTTCCAATGGCAACGCGAGAAAAAGATTATATCAATAGTTACCAGGGATACAAACAAAACAGAAACTTGTCATATTGACAGTTAACAAAACGAATTTAGTTTTAGACGTATACCTACGTTTTTTAATAACTTTAAGATGCAATCGTAGAAAAAATTATGTGTGTATCACGAGTGTAAAGTGTCTTTGTTCCTCTTGCACTATTGCAGCTCTCGCCTTCGGCTCGCGCTGCAATTACCGTGCTCGAGTAACAAAGAATCACTTTACGCTCTTAATACACAAATAACTATTTTACGTGTTGCCATTGGATAATTTAATAATTTTGTCGCGCGTTGGAAACGCGCAAAAAAGATATTTTTCGATTGTTCCACAGAAAACGTCAACTTTTCGATCACAAATAACAGCGTAATTGTCAACTTTTCATAGCAATCGTAGAAAAAAATATTTTCCGATTGTTCCATAGAAAGCTTCAACTTTACTATGACAAATGAGAGCGTAATTATCAATTTTTTTATAGCAAATCGTAGAAAGACAATATTATATCGGAATATTCAACTATTACATTTTCAGTTGATCTCCATAAGCTTAATATTAATGTACATGTATTCCTTTTTTTTTGTCTTTTATTTTGTGTTTGCTATTGCTAATAGTGTACTTTTTATTAATTTATATAAAATGTAGTTCTGTGTTGTCGTTTTAGTATTAGTTTCATTTATTATTTAACTTTTACGTCCAAATTTAAGCCTTCACTAACTTTTTTGTATAAATTTCATAACAAGAGTCAATCGAGCATTACTTAAATATAAATAAAATTGGCCCATAATATTTTTAAAACAACTTTTTAAATGAAACTCGAGCGTTTGATTTTTTCTTTAATAACAGTACATTATTTTAGCTAAATAAAAAATACAGATAATATAAACCTTGTTGAAATTATAAACACAACTATCAAATTACATATTGATACCTGACGCATATTATAAAAAAAAAATAATTACAATTAATCACGAGCGTAAGCCTTCATTCTGTAATTATATTTGTGCATTAGTGGATTAGTTTTTACCACAGTAATTTAAATGCAAACAAGAAAAAATACTTAAATTAAAATCACTAACCTTCTAAACATTATAAAAAAAAATGTAGAAAAAAATAGCGGAGCCTCGCAACATTTTAGACATTGATAAACATTTGAAATAACATCAAACCTCAATAATATTCAGCATTCTGTCATTATTATGTAATTAGTTTTCAAGGTGAGAGAAAACTAGAAACGACAATTTTTCATTTGTTATATAATAGACAATAACTCGGCGAGTAATATTTTCTAGTTTTACGAGTAGTTAGCCCGCAGCTACTAAATGTATTGATAATTATTAATTCTGCATATTGCACATGCACTTATTATTAGTATATGCAATTCTTGTAAATTGCGAAAATTCCGTGTATTAGCAATATTAACACACTGAATGTTGTTGCAATTATAGAAGCAAATTCTAGTAAATAATATGTTTAGTAAGAAAGTACTAATTTAGTTAATGCGTATTTATAACACTCACAGCAAGTGGAAAATTACTAAACATTAATACTTATTGCTTTTATTTATAAAGCTTTTTTACAACCGGTGGCTCAGTGGTATCGAGTCGGCCTGTGGATTTGAGAACCCAGGTTCGAATCTCACAATTTTCACTACGTTAAAACTACCCCTGTGGCTCTCCTTCCACTAACAATTTTAGGAGTCGTAATTTAACGGCTGGTAACCGTACATCACGCAAAGAAATATATCACTTACCGAGATCTGCTACTGCAGAATGCTACACGCAGTAATGGGTAAAAGGCGCGATGATATATTTATTTATTTAGTGTATGATACAAATATCGGGACAGAAATAAAACATTTTATCCCTAGAAGAATAATGTGCACATTATTTCTCTAGGGAGATGGTTCATACAATGAAACAAATAAAAACTTAAGAACAGCTGCAAAAGCTGCATCAACATTTTTTTGCGATTCTTTCGAGGATTTATCGCTATATTTTTGTTTTCAAATTTAGAAATATAATGTAATTTGACATAAACAAACATGTTTACATTACTTTTCGCTTTGTAAATAAAATAAATATATCGTCACGCGTTTTACCCATTACTAGGTGTGGCACTCACCCGAAGCAGATCTCGGTAAGTGATATATTTCTCCGCGTGAAGTGCGGTTACCAGTCATCGAGGAATATTATTTTTATGTCAAAGGCTACTAATAATTTTATAATTAATTAATGTCAAAAAATCATGAATTAAATTAAATTGCTTTTTCGTTTTAAATCTTACTTAGGTCGTGAAAAAAATATTGTATATACTCTTCAGGAGAGAATGTTATTTTTCTCCTTTGCCTCCAAATTACATGTCATGAAAAATCATAGATTTCTATCTCTAGATGCACGAGTATAATTACTATATTGTAATTAGAAATACGTTCCTGTTATATAGAATAGCATCAATAAATGGTAATATAATAATTTATTTTGAATATCGTATACTATAGACTGCCAAATGTTTTTAAATTAGTTTCGAGAAAAAAATTCAAATAAAAGTTAGAGAAAACCAAATATGAAGCATTTTTTCTAATATAATAAACAATATCAAAGGTTGAAGATAAAAATCTACTAATAATAAACAATTTTGAAATTTCTGTTTCGAAAATGACGTGCCACTAACATTTATCTATTTTGCTTGGCTTTAAATCCTGATCTTATATTAGAACTCATACGAATTTTAAAAAGAGTACAGGTTTTTCCAAAAGCGATTGCAATTATTTTTTGAAAGTAAAAAAAATAATAATTTTTACATTTACGTGATATGTAACTATAATAGTTTTAAAAAGAATCAGTCGTGACCCATGGCATATATTTGAGCAAATTTTATAAGTTAGTACTTAAAATACATAATTTTTTAAATAAAAGAAAAAAATCTAATTAAACTGTAATAAAAAAGATTGATTTTTACAGTTTCAACTGAATATAAGTTTGCTCGTTAAAAATGTATATAATAAATATTTATTACTTCATTTACCAATAGCAAAACTTTTCTTAAAACGACGTAATAAATAGATAAAGATTTTCAATTATGTAATACCAATTTTCTTATTTACATATTTTAATAATAAAACACTCATCGACTAGTTAACGATTAATTAATATATACGTAGGTAATAAAATTTCCTGATTATTTTATGTATATACCATTTTTCTTTAAAATCATTAGTTTACCCAGAAAAGCACTAGTTAATGAAACATCCCGTATATTTAACAAAATTAATTGCAGAATTTGATTCTACAGAACTTAACAAATATTTTATCAAAACATAAATAAAATAAATATATCATCACGCCTTTTACCCATTACAAAAAAAAAAACATATTTAACAGTACAGCAGATTATTACTTTACACCGAAGCCTGAACAGTGTGTCTGTTTATAATAATAACAATATACATGATTAATTACAGATATTATCTGTTATAATTTAAATGTTAATAAATAAACATAATATATTTTTAAACATATATATTTGTTCTTACTGAATTAATAAAAAAGATATGGCTTGGAGCAATGAAAATGAAACAATCACTAAACTTACGTGGTCACGTGTCGCTGTGTCTAGGTATAAAGACAAAAAGAAAGTGACTTTTCTGGTCATATGTTTAGAAAATATAACCGATTTGTTGATTGGGAATACTATCATTGACTGACGCTCTATAATAATACTTCGACATATATATGTATGAAGATAACGAGTAGAAAATTTATCAGTACATAATATAAATGCATAATAATATAATAGCTACTTGAACAATTATCTATTATACAAGGTGTTTATTATTATTATTGAGGACATGATTTTTCGAAAATGTATTATTTATCTTTCCTATAAAAATATACAAAAGTTATCACCGACGACAACAAAAACCACTTTATCTAAAGAGAGATTATGTATAATCTTGTAAATATATTTTTAATATATATATAGGTGTATCTGTACTTCGGGAAAAAAATAAAGGATATATACTATAAGACATACTGATCATGGCACAAAATAGTTATTTACGTATCAAGTGCAGAAAGATGGGTTTTTTTGAATGAGTGGTCCGTTGCTGCATGAGCGAAGCGAATGCTGCAAGACCGTGAGTTCAAAAAATCCCTTTCTGCACGAGTTGCGTACACTATTTTTTCTACAACCATAAACCAAATTTTGATAAAAATAATAAACCAAATTTTGATAAAAATAATAAAACAAATTTCAGTAATTGTAACATCTCTGAAATTTTTTATTAATTTAGAAACTTTAGAAAGATACCTGGTTTAATGTATCCATGACAACTGACAATGGCAAACAAACTCAATTAGTATACTGTATAGAGTTTATTTGTATTAAATTACTTTTCCGTACTAGTGCAGAAACAATTCACATTTTTTGCACTAGTGCAAAAATCTGCTACTTTCATAATAAAAATAAATTCAAAAACGCCTACTTTTTTAATGGTTGTAGAAAAATATAATTTGTTAATTCGCAAAAATAATTGCATCGTATTTAAAGGCAACATTTAGTTAGCCACTGGTTGGATAGTTATTTTTAATAATTTTATTTAAATCTTCTTACAAGTAATTGTTTACACAACACCAAATAAATATCTGATGTTGTGTAATTAATAATTTCATTTAGTTAAATGCAACAGGTCAAGCAATCAAGTACGCTAATCCAGTGGCCCTAAAAATGTTCATTTCATATAAACCACCTTAATTTAGCGAATTTTAACAAAATTCCTTTTGTTCCATGATCAGCACGTCTTATAGTATATACCCTTTAATTTTTTCCCGAAGTACAGATACACCCTGTATATATATTTGTTTTATAATGAATTTTTTATTGTAAACAAATAATTTAATTAGTTTAAAAATTTCTTACCTTTATAAATTATAAACCAAAATAGAAAAAAAGATTATTAAACTTTGTCGTATATTCAACAAATTAACTTTATTATAAAAAATAAATAAATATATCATCACGCATATATTTATGCGCGTAAAGTCTGGTTACCAGCTGTCAAATCACCTAAAGATGTTACTGAAGCCACAGAGATAAATTCTGCTGTAGCAGATCTAGGTCTAGCCTCCAAAGATGTTAGTGGAGGGGGAGCCACAGAAGTAGATTTAATTTGGTAAAAATTGTTTGTCGGCTATGGAAATTGAACCAGAGTTCTCAAATCCACAGTCCAATTCGATACCACTGAGTAATTTACAATACTTTATGACAATCAATACACATATTTATATTTGTTATACTTATCAAAAATAGATTAATTGAACACAAAAAAATTTTACAAAGATAACAGGCCTTTGTTATTGATATAGTCCACATAATCGTTAAATAATGCTTTATCAATAATAAAATGCATAAGTAAGTATTTTATTTTATCAGCAGTGAAACAATATATTCGGACTTTAGCATTTAAAGTAATTATTCATCATGCTTCTTTGTGATTCATCTATCAATACATCTTTGAGGGCAGTTATTTGACGGCTGGTAACCGCACTTTACACGCATACATATGTCATTTACCGAAATCTGCTACAGCAGAGTGCCACACCTAATACTTTTTTGCAAAATTCATAGTTATGTATATCTGGTTTATTTATTATAAATTTTAGGAAAAATAAAAAAAAAATAAATATAAATATATCATCACGGCTTTTACCCATTACTGGGTGTGGTACTCTGCCTAAGCAGATCTCGGTAAGTGATATATTTTTTCACGTGAAGTGCGGTTACCAGCCGTCAAATCACGGCCCTCAAAGATATTAGTGGTGAGGGAGCCACAGGGGTAGATTTAAATTGGTGAAAATTGTTTGTCGGCTGTGGGGATCGAACCAGGGTTCTCAAGATCCACAGGAAAAATAAAAACGTTAAAATAATCTGGATATTAAAATACTGCTCAAAATTTTACAAGGATATTTTAAAAATTGAATATAAAATTAAAAGCACAAATTTATTTCAAATATTTGTTTAAAATACCTAAGGTATTATTTTCCTTAGATATATTTGTATAGGTATAATTTATATTAATCTTTATATTGTCTCCTTCTTAAATACATATTTATAATATAATTTATAGTATCAATTTTAAAAATATCCATGTACGTTTTTGAGCAATTTAATATTTGTTTAATTAAACAAAATGGCAAATAGCACAAGCTCTGTTTTTGGCTGTTTTAAGAGCAGTGTATTTGGGTGTTTTAGCAATATCTAACATGTTCAAACCGTGTTCTTAGAACACCCAAAAACAATGCTTGCGGTACCAGCCATAAGATTTATAATAATAAGAGCGAAGAAAAAATTAACCAAAGAAAAACATTTTTATATTTAAAAAAAATAAAAATTAACGATTTGTAATTACAAATTTTACTCATTTGAGGTCTTTATATATAAAGTAAAATTTAAGAAAAGAACAAAAATAAATGATAATTTGAAAAAAGAAATCAGGAATCAAGTATCTAATTATTAAGAGAAAATAATCGATGGAATATTTTAGAATCTAATTTTTCGTTCAATACTATACATAAATAAATATATCATCCCGCCTTTACTCATGACTGGGTGTGGCACCCAGCCGAAGCAGATCTCGGTAAGTCATATATTTATACACGCGAAGTGTGATTACCAGACGTCAAATCGCTCCTTTTTCAAAGATGTTAGTGGAGAGAGAGCCACAGGGGTAATTTTAATGTGGTGAAAATTGTTTGCCGGCTCTGAGAATCAAACCTAGGTTCTTTAAATCTCCAGTACTTGTAAATATTAAATGATATTTTAATCTAGAGTAGTATGTCTTCAAATTTTCTAATAGATATTTAATTCTCAAGGTTTATTTTAAACATAATAATTATTTTAATTTGACATTTCAAGGAAGCCAGTTTTTTAAAATTAATTTATTACAGAACTCGAAATTAATAAATAAAAAAATAACAATAAAAAAATATTGATTTTATTTACTGTACTAGAAATGGAAAATTAATTCCAAGGAATCTACAGTTCAGTTAAAGTTTATAGTAGAACCACACGGGCGCAGTTCTACTTTTAGTTTGCAAGTAGCGTCAACAATTTTTAAAATCGCCATTCTCGCCCGTAAAGCAAAACACAACCATAAATCTACAACCGCCCCTAATATAATCTTAAATAAAATGTTATTCATAAAAAAATATTAAATAAACACTTGGCTAAGGCTCACAAAATTCAGCCTCCAAGTCACCTTATGAGGGCATCGTCAGAGGATGATTTGGAGGCTGAATTTTGTGAGACTTAGCCAAGTGTTTATTTAATATTTTTTATTAAACCTAGTTTCACCAAGTGTATGAATGACAATTAATTTTGTCTTTGTTGTTATTAAAACGTTATTCACCTGTTTAACTGCAACCAATCACCTCCACAGCACCATTTATTTACAAAACAAAAATCACAACTAATTTCACTTGTTTCTCGTTCACATTTGAATTGACAACAATTGACAGCCGGATATCACAAACAAACGCAAATCGGCGACCGAGAGCGTGCGATCAAACCTTGCCGTGGCGTGCCACTGTTCTACTGTTTCTATACTTCGAGCCGCAAGTCAGTGCCGACCGCGATGGAACGAAATCAAGAATCGCTCTTTCGAAACGGAATGAGAAATGAACATGCGCGAGCTCGCAGATTTCGAATAGTGGAGTGTCATTTTCACTAGGACAAGCAGCTTGTTAGAGAAGGAATTTGAGTTTTGTGTAGATTGTCGTTTGTTATTAGGTGGAGTTATTGGATGCACAAGGCGGAACTAATGCCATGCTGTAATAGTGCTGCTTTTGGTGTTTTTGCAAAACTGGAAAAAGTTTTATTCCATTTTAGGTTACACTTTCTTCTATTTCTATTTCAGTCTATAAAATACTTATATCACGCATTTACTTGTTTACATAAATTTACTTTTATTTTAATTAATTTTCACCAATTTAAATCTACCCTTGTGTCTCCCCCACCACTAATATCTTTGGGGGCCGTGATTTAGCGGCTGGTAACCGCACTTTACGCGAAAAAAAATGCCACACCCAGTAATGGGTAAAAAACGTGATGATATATTTATTTTATTTATTTATTTAAATAATTTAATTTGAATATAAAACAAATTGTCATTTTAAAATTATGAGTTCTTATTTTTAATACTAACAAAGAATTTTAGGAAGATTTTAACACTTTCAGCACCAATACTAGTATAATTTCAACTCTCAAAAATATTAATAAATATAATATAATATAAGAAAATATATAACACCCGTTAATAATGGCCACTCTAATCACGCAACGCCACATGTAATAAATATGCTTATACGCATTACTATAATTATAATTATTTATGTAACAAATTCATAATGTAAGACTTTATTGGACGAGTCGTAGTTTATGGTCAAGCGAGCGTAGCAAACGAGTCCAATAAAGACTAATTATGTACGAACCGGGACCGGAACCGTAACGAAACTGTAACCAAAAACAGAAGAACAGCATCGATCTTCACCTTTTTATGAAACCGTAACCGAAAACTAAAACCGATATATTTTGTTTTAAAATATGTAAACAGAAAACCGAAACAAAAATTTTATTGATTCTGTAACTGAAAACTTTAAATAATAATATTTAGCGTAGATAATATTTGTTATCTGTTTATTTATATTCTGTATTTTAAATGATTAGGCTATACGGAAAATTTAGATTTTTTACTGTAATTTTATTTTCTTGTTATTAAGTTTTGTTAGGAATATAGAAATTCACAATGAACCAGATATATTAAAAAAACATGACAATTAGAAATTAAGTTATTTTATTTTTATTATGTTTGTATGTATATATGTATATATAAATAAAAAATATATATTTAGTTTATACCATTGGTAGGTATGTTGTTTTTCCTTCACTGGAAAATTGGTGGTATCGAGTCGGCCTGTGGATCTTGAGAACCTTGGTTCGATTCTCACAGACGAAAAACAATTTTCACATTAAAATTACCCCTGTGGCGTCCCCTCCATTAACATGTTTGGGTGCCGAGATTTGACGACTGGTAACCGCACTTCACGCTTTGTTGTATAAGCCTGTGTATTTATTTATTTTTAATTTTTATAGTTAGGCAACAAAACTGATTGGTTACTTTAAGAAAAACTCACTCTGTACTAAAACAACAGATTAAAGATACCAAATAAATAAATATATCATCACGCCTTTTACCCATTACTGGGTGTGACACTCTGCCTAAGCAGATCTCGGTAAGTGATATATTTCTTCGTGTGAAGTGCGGTTACCAGCCGTCAAATCATGGCCCTCAAAGATATTAGTGGAGGAGGAGCCACAGAAATAGATTTAAATTGTTGAAAATTGTTTGTCAGCTGTTGGAATCGAACCAGGGTTCTCCAGATCCACATGCCGACTCGATACCACTGAGCCACCTAAATATAAAAGATGATTAACTATAAGTAACCTAAACTTATTTTTTTTATGTAATATTTTTCTAAATTATTTGAATAATAAATATTTTAAGGATTCACAAAACTAAATATTTTATCGCTCATTTTTCCATATTTTCCTCAATAATTTACGCTAGTTTTACAGCTGAAAAGTTAGTGTTAGAAAACTGTTTAGTATAGAGAGAGTAAATTCAAATTCAAAATATATTTTCTTAAAATTCGTAACATGTCTACCAGTCCTATATAATGCTATAGTTGCTCACCATTTAATTCTAGTTATAATAGTAAATTTAATGATATTATTTGTTTTTGCAAACGGAAGTATCGGATACGATTTTGTTTCTTATAATTACATACATAATCATCAGATGTTATTAAGATAATGTATGAAGAAAGCATTTCCTTCTTTTATTATTGTGATTTTGTTTTTTCTTTCATACGCAGTGACTACAATAATTACTTGAATTTAGAGCTGTATTTCCGCTTGAGATGAATTTCTATACATAAGAAACTAATTATTTGAACTTGTGTTACGCACATATAATTTATGTATTACGAAAAAATTAAAAATGTCGTGTAGGCATCTAGTTCTAACATAATTTAATAATTCCGAAAAATGTTACAGCTATTATGTAAGTATTTATGTAAACATTAATTTTGATAATTTGCCACTGGATAAACAGGAAAAAGAACTGTGTACTACTAAACAAACTTATGCTTACGACCCTGTTAGAATAGTATGTTATACATGAAGGGATAATCGCGCCCTCCCGTGAAGCATATTATACTTTTCATAACAAGTGCACAAAAATTACTGTCTTATCGGGACAAATGTCAAATATGGGTTGCGAAACTAATTCATTGTCCGCTCAGCTAGATGGCGCGTTTGACACCGCAAATAGGGAATAATCGTAGTCTCTAGGGCAGCGGTTCCCAACCGGTGGGTCGCGACCCACGAGGGGGTCGCCTTAGCTTTTTTGGGGGGTCGCCTTGGCTTTTTTGAGGGAAAAAAATATAAATCCTAAATATATTTTGTCAAACCTTTTATTTTCTCTTTTATTGATCAAATATGCGAAAGGGGGGTCGCGAACATTTTTAAAAAACTAAAAAGGGTCACGATTAAAAAAAGGTTGGGAACCACTGCTCTAGGGAGAGAAACATTCTCACTAGGGACAGAAACATCCCACATACTGTTTCTCTCCCTAGGGGAGAACAGCAGTGTTTCTTTCTCTAAAATTAGGGAATAAGAACGTGTGTCTTGTGCCCGTGTTATGAAAATATATTTTCTTTCCCAATTAAGAGAAGAGAATAAAACTTGTTGTCACACGTGAGCTGAAATGACCCCCTTTTAATGCGTGTTTCTGAAACGAAAATAGCCTATTTAGGTGGTTTTATTATCGCCCAATTTCTGGCCGGTTAAAATTGTAAAGCCCTAAAACTGGACAGTAATGATAATTACGTTACGTTTCATGTCAGTGAGTAACTGTAAAACAAATAAAATGGCATTTAAGGGAGGTGCAATTGTGACAAAAAGTCTTGTACGTTCCTAGGCCATATAGTACGTTACTCGGTTTTATTTATTTATTTATGTTACGCTGTACAACAGGAATTTCATCCCAATTACAGTACAGGATCCGCACTCACCGAGCCGCAGTGTGATAGTTTATATAATTTTTAGCTTGAGTGCCATTCGAATTCCGTATCGCTATCAACACCATCGTACTGACGGACTCAAGTATAAAGTTTTTAATCTAAATGCAAGTCTCCTACTTACTGTAAAGTTTGTAACATTTATACAAATTCAATTAAAGTAAAAGTTTAAAAACTTGAAAACCTATTTGTATAATTCATTAACACATTCATATTTTATCGCAATTTCACTTTTTTCATTTGTAAAATTTCTGTGGTTAAATTACAAATTAATGCGTTTGGATTAACACAATTTCTAGTAAAATTCGAATGTAACGTTTCGTAATTTAGTTGTACACATAATTAACCAGTTACAAATTTTCGCAATGCAATGTTTCTCAACATTTTAAAAGTTTGTCCTTGACAATGGCAGCGTTTCAACCTGCCAACTGCTGCTGCTGCTGCTGCTGCTGCTGCGGCTGCTGCGGCTAAGATCACTCTCACATTTTCGGTCGGTCACGTTACTATGACACCAATATTTGATTAATGGAGCATAACAGCAATTCTATTTGTAATCTGACCTAACTTCGATCTGATTGCAAATATCTGTTCATATTTCTGATCAGAGATTTGTTCAGAGAAAGATGGATTGTCTGTGGGCAAAATTTTCCATGTCTGATGCCAAATCAATACAGTATAATAATAAAATAAAAGCTGTAAATATAAAGGTAATAGGTGACAGAGAAATTTTTAGAAAATTGTGTAATTCATAAAAAGATAAAAAAGCTAACGAAATCTATCAATGACGAAATATAAATTCAAATGTATTAAATATTTTTATTTCCATCTTATATGTAAATGATACTTTACAGGTATTTATGATAACTAAGTACATGAAAAATTACAGCGCGTAGCACTGTAAAATTTTACAGGTTCATAGAAGAGACCTGTAAAATTATAAGGCTCAGAAAAGAAACTAATATCTGCAATATTTTGTATATTTTCTGGAACTGTAAACACAACTCCATGACAACGTCTAGCTATAAATTGTCCTACCGTCAACAACCTTTCATTACAATTTTTATAAAACTAATAAAAGTTGATTTAAAAAATGATGTGAAGATGGAAATAAAACTTTGTACGCGGCATGTACCTATTAAGATGTTTGTTTCCTACGATTCCTGGGTTATTCATTTTTATTGGGCAAACTTGACATATTTTATAAAGATTAGAATAAACATAAAAATTTGCAAACTTCAAACTTTAGTCGTTATTTTAACCTAACATAGTTTATATTAGTTTTATTTCTTTAATTATACATTAAACTAAAATTCTAGCAACTATACAAACCAATTGCTATCGATTACTAATGTTCCACATTTTAGAAATGAATTTTATATAGATATGTGAACAAACAGGAAACAAAAACAATTTGTGTGGCAAAAACATTAAGAGCTGTGAATGAGGCTTAAAAGTATCTAACTTTTTTATTTTGAATTATTCCAATTCAAATAAAGACAAAAAATCCAGCCATAAAATAATTCTTGCTTCTTCAATTTTACAATCTAACACATCAGCAATAAAATAATTAATTTTCACTCAAATCACAATTATAGAACCTAGTCATAACCATAAACATTTTGGTATATAATTAGCTACCGTAATTTGATGCGAAACTGCTTTCCGTTCGTTTTCATCTTTTTAATTTATTTACAACTTTATAATCAGAGTCTGCGATGCAGGAAAACGATACTAGATTTCTTCGCTGCAGTTAGATGTGGTCATTTTATTAGCATGACATAAAAACTCCTGACATAGAAACACGCATCGCACATAGAGAAGGTTCCGTTTATGTACCAACTAATTAAGGCATACTTGTGAAGAAATATTATATACAGGGTGTTTCAGGACTAGTGTATCAAACTTTAACAGCTTATTCCTGAGGTTATTTTGAGCCAAAAATGTCATATAAACATAGGTCCTATTCCTTCTAGTTACCAAAATACAAGAAGTTGAAGTTCTATAAATAACACGACATTTTCAAATTTTTGTAATTAAGATACTTTCGGAAAACAAGAATTTTGTTGAAAAGTCATACCTTATTTGTCTTAATTAAAAATTGTTGTACTTTTGATTGTATTATTGTTTCATAATGGATGGTTATAGTACTGCTGAATATGCAGATATGATTTTTATTTATGGATTATGTAATGGTAATGCCCGTTATGCGTCCAGAAAATACCAAGACAGATATCCAAATAGACGCCAACTTTCCCATCCCCTATTTGCGCGAAATTTTGTTTTCCGAAAGTATCTTGATTACAAAAATTTGAAAATTTCGTGTTATTTATAGAACTTCAACCTCTTGTATTTTGGTAACTAGAAGGAATAGGACCTATGTTCATATGACATTTTTGGCTCAAAATGACCTCAGGAATAAGCTGTTAAAGTTTGTTACACTAGTCCTGAAACACCCTGTATTTTATTTATCTTGGTTCAGTGAGAGGTGAAATGTGAGATGGAAATTTATATCATTTATATAAATAGTTTGATAGCGTCAATAAAATCACACAAAAATATGCATTGTTGTGACAGTATTTTTAACTACTGGTTCGAAAATGTACTGCAGCAAAAATATTTACTTACGATACTGGATATATACATTTATATATTTATTTCTGCACTTGGATTCCGGGGGGTATGTGGCTCAGTGGTGGATCTTGATAACACTGGTTCGATCCCCACAGCCGAAAAACAATTTTCACCAATTTAAATCTACCCCTGTGGCTTCCCCTCCACTAATATCTTTGAGGGCCGTGATTTGACGGCTGATAATCGCACTTCACGCAAAGAAATATATCACTTACCAACATCTGCTATGGCAGAGTGCCACACCTAGTAATGGGTAAAAGGCGTGATGATATATTTATATATTATATTTATTCCGTTATAGAATCAATACATCTTATAATAATTAGCGAAGGTATGAAGATATTTTTTTCTATGACAATTATTTAATACATTCCTTGAGAGATAATGCTGTTCATTACTCACGGCTGTGAGTAATAACTATTTGTATAATAAGGGAGGCAAGTATATTAGTTTTATGTTTCATTTTAGTTCTTATAGTGAAAATATAATTTCCGAAACGTTAATAAAGTATTGATGTTAGTTTTGTTTATTTATGCTATATAACAGGAACTTAATTCCAATTACAGTACAGGATCCGTACTCACCGAGCCGCAGTGTGGTAGTTCGAAACGAACTAACCCTGATGTTATTATTGATATTAAATTAAGTTTATGGGGTAGGTGGCTCAGTGGTATCGACTCGGCCAGTGGATCTTGAGAACCCTGGTTCGATCCCCACAGCCGACAAACAATTTTCACCAATTTAAATCTATCCCTGTGGCTCCCCCTCCACTAACATCTTTAGACGCCGTGATTTGATGGTTGGTAACCGTACTTCACGCGAAGAAATATATCACTTACCGAGATCTGTTAATGCAGAGTGCCACACCCAGTAATAGGTAAAAGGTGTGTGATATATTTTAATTATTTTTTCAAAATCTACACACACGGCTTTCCCTCCACTACCATCTTTGGGGGGTCATGATTTGACGGCTGGTAACCGCACTTCACGCGAAGAAATATATCTGTTAAGGCAGAGTGCCACACCCAGTAATGGGTAAAAGGTGTGCTGATGATGACATAAGTTCATGTTATTTAAAGTAGCATAAATAGATAAAATAATTATTGTAGAATATTTTATTTTGACAACGAACTTTATTGTGGAACAACAACAGTAAATTTAACGGAGTCACATTCTTCATTCAAGTCACAGTTTTCAGTTTTACTTTCAAGGATATTGACACAAAATAATTACCTTCCATTTCTTTTGAATTGATAAATAATCAAGAAAATAAGACTAACAACAACGAATAAATAGAAAACAGAATCATACAAAAGCATTTGTCAAACATTCGCGTCTCGTCAATTCATTCATTCATTCATAAGCGAAAATACAGTTATTGAATAAACATACAACATGTGTTTGTTTTACTATACAGTCAATATTTAAGAGTCAACTAATAAATAATTAAAATAATTGTCTAAGGTTGCTTAAGGCCATAGAAGAAACGTGAGTAAGGTTATCTATTGATTAAAATAAGACTATTGTTATAATCGGAGAATGTTGATTACGCCATGAAGGCTATTGTGGTATGTCATTATTATCAGGGGCGCATGACAATTGAAATATTTTAACATTATAAACTTTCGTGCTTAAAAATATAAATAGTCAACCGAATTTATCAGTTCTTTTATATTAGAATTTCTACAAAGAAAAATGTTATAAGCTGTCAAATAATTTGTTTAAATATTGATCATGGAAATCGTCGTTTTTTAATGAAAAATCGAGGAAAAGCTTACATATTTTTAACTATTTTAAAAATCGCAAACTATATTTTCATTAGTTTAATTTTATTTTTAAACTAATTTTATTTATTTATTTCAATAGATATCATTTAAACTATATTAACATGCTATAAACATTTATGATAACTATCTCCAAATTACCTAATATCAATATGCAAAATTGTATTGCTTTCATGAATAACTGTGCACATAGCATTTACAAGTGTATCAAACTGTCTTAAAAGCGAGCTGGTTGCTTTAAAGCGATGGTTAGAGCTGCCAAATATCAACTTCTTAAAACCTATTCAACTTTTTTTCTACTCTCGTGATTAAAATGTCATTTAACATACTGATTTCCATGTCCCTAAATAACATCCTAATCACATGTTAACAAGCCCTGGCATCGAACGTTTTAGTCACGGCTTAAGTTATTAAGCACGGGGTGAAGTTAGCTTCAGACATATTTCATTGGAACTTAAAATTACTTTTTAAATAATTCATAAAACTTTACATTTTGTTGTCATAATTTGCGATCATAGAAAAAGTATAATATGTGACTCGTTTTTTATACACTCGTAACTAACTAATAAAACTTGTTATGTAATATACTATTATGGCTACTTGTACCACGTAAATTTAAATTTTAAACTTAGTTTAAATAAATAAAAATAGATCGAATGTTTGACAGCAATAACAATTATTTCATACAACATCTAACTTAGATTTACTTTTGTTAATTTAAACCAAATTTAAAATTTATGATTTGTTGGTGTAATTGCTATAAATAACTATAATAAATAGACAACATTTTAAATTGTATCAAAAAACTATCCTAGAAGCTAGCAGAGTGCTAGTTAGACCAGTTGCCAAATATTCCAATAATTCTTCTTATTCTCAAACTTTACTGAATATTCAATTCAAGTCATTGAAAATTAGTTTGTATAAAAAGTTTTAATGTAATGTTTTAAAAATATTGACTTTCTATTTATGAAGAATGTGATAATCTTTATGAATAATTCATAAAATCTGCAAAGACCATATGAACAACGTAAGAAAATTAGAAAAATTATTCTTTTGTACATTAACTGTTTAGTTTTGCCTAGTAGAGACACCTGTTGTTGATTTCGCTAACTATTTGAAAGTTTCTAATAGAAATCTGTAATTTGTGGTAAAGAAATTTATTTTTGTAAATAAAATAAATAATAAATATATCATCACGACTTTTACCCATTACTGGATGTGGCACTCTGCCTAAGTAGATTTTGGTAAGTGATATATTTTTTCGTGTGAAATGCGGTTATCAGCATTCAAATAACGGCCCCCAAAGATATTAGTGATGGGGAAGCCACAGGGGTCGATTTTAAATTGGTGAAAATTGTTTGTCGGCTGTGGGAATCGAACCAGGGTTTTAAAGATCCACTGAGCCACCTAAATGTATCAATTTTAATTTGCATTACTTCGTGAAATAAGATATAAATAAAATATAACTGTAGATTTCAAAAAATACGCAACCATAATCCAGTCAATAAAACCGAAATAAAATTTGCGTCTCTACTTCAACTTATATCAAGAAAATCAAAGTGATCCTGATTCATATAAATTCCTTACACAGGGGGTGTTGCACAATTTATGGCATTTATTTTAACCCCATGTAGTAGATTTGTTTTTCAAAATTCGCCCAGTTAATTGCATTTTAAATTAACTAAACATTTTTAGTGCCACTGGTTTCAGGGGTATTTCTAATATATTAATAATTAAATTATAATAATATAAAAAATACTTTGTTTCTTAATCAGTAAGGGTGTGGGGTTAAAGTAAGTACCATAAGTTGTGAAACACCCTGTATTTACCAGGGTTCGAAGATATATATCGATCGATATATATCATAATATTTATTTTGATATATATCGTCATATTTTTGCAATGATATATATCCATTATATAAAAATATCAAATAGTTTTTGTGATATAGCCTACGGAGAAGTGAAATTTTTAGAATTTTTCAGTTTTTCTACTTTTCCGAGGCTTATCTCAAAAACTAAATGTGATATGAAAACACGCTCAACGGCATTAATTTTCTCGTGCTTCAGTTAATTTATAAACATAGTTTCAGCGATTTTAATTTTGTTTCAATTTTCCGCCAAAAAAATCGCAAAAAGTGGTTTTTTAACATTTTCTCGAAAACCAGAAGTCATATGCATTTGAAGATTGCACCACTGGATTCAGTGGGTCAAAATACATATGTACGTAAATTTTCGTTTTAATAATCCTACGATTAAGGATTTTTGGGAAAATTTAATTAAAATCTGAAAAAACCAAAGGGGTACCCCTTAGGAAATAATTAAAAATATTAAATTGCATAAAATTGTATGAAAATTTGCTTATAAGTCAATTCGGACACGGGGAATTCAACGCCGTTGAGCGCATTTCCATATCTTGTTTAGTTTTTGAGATATAGCCTCCGGAAAAGTGAAATTTTAGAATTTTTCAGTTTTTCTAAATGTGTACAAAAACTAAAATTAAAAAATAAATATCCAAAAAGTGATATTTATCTGATATATATCTTATATATCAGATATTTTGATATTTATTATAAATATCATGATATTTACGAACCCTGGTATTTACTAACTGCCAAAATTAACGGGAAAAAATATCGTCATAATAAGAAGACAAGGCAATGTTCAAGTTCCAATCGTGTAGATTACGTTCCCGGATATGAATCAATGCTAGAGGGCAAATTCGGTAAAAAAATCGTAAAAAAACGTTTTATATTTTGCTTCAAATAATCAAGTTATGATAGAATAATCCAGTAAATAAATAAAAATGACAATAAAATACTAGTTTTAAATGTCAAAATGACATTTTTGAGCAACGAAAAAAAACACTTATTAATTTTGCTAAGTAATAAAAAATTCCTAAGAAATTTTTATATTAAGATTGGTAACTATGCTTAATACAAATGTTTCTATTAATTAGTATCGTACAATTATCTTCAAAATTCTAATATCTACGTTTGTAATATCTACAATAAATCTTTATTAAAATATTTTCTAAAATTAATATGCATTAATACAATTTCTATTTCTCAAGAAAAACTTTAATAATGCATACAATTTCTATTACAAGCATTTGATTTTAATACCAATTAAAAATTAACATGAATCATCAGAACACCATATCACTCTCCAACTCCAGTGACATTGAAACATTCAGATTCTCTAGCACAGAACAGGTGTGAGTGAAAGTGGTTCAACCAACACAGAAACAATCAACAATCAACATCCAGTGGTTGGTTTTAATTAGAAACATCAGGAGGTGAGCGCAGTGGGCTGTGAGCTGTGTCCAGGCGAGAAAGCAACGCTATTATGTTACACGACTAACAAGTTCATCTACTGATTTAATTGCTAATGCTAGCGTAAACACTGGAATTGTAAGCAAGTGTAAACAGAAACAATGTTCATATTTATAGTAATTGCACGCACATTAAACCTGCTTTTTAATAATGAACTGTGTTTTGTACTTCTGTACATATACTGGTTGTTACAGATTGAACGCAACAAACACAAATAAGAGAAAAAGTTTGTAAACATATTTCTAGTTTTATAATTGCAAAAGTACAAGAACATATTGTAGTATAATAACAATTAAATACCACTAGGAGGAGCTGCGATTTGACAGGTGGTAACTATACTTTGCGCGAAAAATATATCACTTATCGCGAACTACTAATGCAGAGTACAACATCAAGATAAGGATAAAAGGCATGATAATATATTTGTTTTGATTATTTATTTATTTTTTTTATCAGTCTGCATAACAGGAATTTAATCTCACTTACAGTACAGGAAGTCAGCGAGATTTAAATGCACGACCTCTTGTTAGTTAATTAAGCCACCTATCCCATATAAAATTATTAATTATGAATTATTTAAACTATACTCGTGTCGTTGTAAAAATAGTTTTATTTTTTATATAGTATTATAACTTTTACAAAAATGTTAGAAACAAATAAAATTTTGAAACTTAAATTAGGTATTTATAACAATTTATTTATAGATTAATTTAGTTATTATTATATCCGTACCTACAACAAGATTTATGGGGTAGGTGACTCAGTGGTATCGAGTCGGCATGTGGATCTTGATAACCCTGGTTCAATCTCCACAGCCAACAAACAATTTTCACCAATTTAAATCTACCCCTGTGGCTCCCCCTCCACTAATATATTTAGGGGCCGTGATTCGACGACTGGTAACTGCACTTCACGCGAAGAAATATATCACTTACCGAGATCTGCTATGGTAGAGTGCCACACGCAGTAATGGGTAAAAGACGTGATGATATATTTTATTTATTTACAATAAAGATAACAGGATGTCGAATGAAATACCATGCAAACAAATCTGGAGATCGATAACAACAGGGAAGAGAAATAGAGGAAGACCGCCAAAGACTTGGAATGACAGAGTAGAAGAAATAATAAAGAAGAAAAATATTACTTTAAAAGATGTAAAGAAATTAACTCTAAACAAACAAGAATGGAGAAGATTCATTAAGGATGTATAAATCTAGAAGTAAAACCTCAACACCCGTCAGGGTATAAGAGGATATCGATTATATATATATACAATAAAGATTTGATTAGATGGTTGGAAAGTTTTCCAGTTAGAGTAATAAAAATATAAACTGTATTCTATATACCTACATTATTATTTAAGTTTCAAATAGCTCAAAAAAATAATAATATTAAACAATCATAATAATTATTATAATGATTTAATTATACTATTCCCTAAACTGGCTATGAACCCAATAGAATGATAGATGTGTACTAACGCCCTATTTTCCACAGTACAACTGTATAATTGTGGTAAATAACAGTTGCACAAAACAAAACAAATCCGCAGAAGAATAGCTATTTCTTAGTTCTCACCTCAGTCACCAGCGAGCAAACCATCATCATCTACCATCTCTTCATCGCCGTCTCCTTGACATTGAAACCTTGTTCAAGTTCAACAACTTTGCAACACATCGCAGCGCTCAGCTATGTCTGCAAAGCAGGCTCTACGTTAACGTTAATGCTTTTATACTTCATTTATTTATTTCTGTACAAATTCTACTTTTATACGTCATTTCAATATTATTCTCTGTATTTATTTTCATTGAGTAATAAATATATAAAGATTGACAACTTTACGTTATTTTATATATCGTACATGGAAGAAAAGAGTTCGTATGGAGGAAGTGTTAATGTGGTCGAAACGAGTATCGTGTGTCAGGATGAGAATGTTGATATGAACTGGTGCTCTATGAATGTTTCAGGGGTTCGTGCTGCCCTATTTAATGGGATATAGCGTGATGTTATGTATGTATGTATGTATGTACATGGCTACTAAAGAGAAAAGTTGATACAGCAGAGTTTTGGCAAATCTTAAATTTTGAAAAACATGCGTAATATGAATCATAACAAACTTATAAGCATTCCAAGTTTAATATATAATCACGGTTTATAGGCTGAGATAGATTGAGTAATCTGTGCTGTCAAACTAGTCAGTTATAATTTAAAGTGTGCTTTGAAAGGAGGGAATGATACAATAGCACACCTAACGTACATACGTTTCTACAACTATTGAATAGTCTTAAAATTGAAAAAATCCACAATATTTCAATAAAAAATAAATAAATATATCATCACGCCTTTTACCCATTAGTGGGTGTGGCACTCTGCCGAAGCAGATCTCGGTAAGTGATATATTTCTTCGTGTGAAGTGCGATTATCAGTCGTAAAATCACGGCCCTCAAAGATGTTAGTGGAAGAAGAGCCACAGGGATAGATTTTAATTTGGTGAAAATTGTTTGTCGGCTGTGGGAATCGAAGCAGAGTTCTCAAAATCCACAGGCCAACTCGATACCACTGAGCCACCTACCTCATTATTATATTTCAAACTTAATATTCTACGAACCTATTCTAAACGAAATACATTAAATGGAATTGGGTATTTTATTTATATCTTTGAGAGCCTTGCTTTGACAACCGTACTTTACGTGCTTAAATATATCACTTACTGAAATCTGCTACGGCAGAATGCCACAACCAGTAATGGATTGATTAGGTTAGATTAGGTTCTGTTAGTTACGACGTATGTCATCAGAGGCACTAGTTGACGTGCCCTCTCTGTAAATTTGAAATTAGGAATTTAATTAATTGGACCATGCTGAAACTGTAACCAACTTCATTGAGTTACGCTACGCTTATTATGGCCGTTTCATATGCCATTCAAATTCCTAGTTTCAAATTTATAGAGCAGGCATGTCAACTAGCGCCTCTGATGAGATTTGTCGTAACTAATATAATCCAACCTAACCAAATAATAAATAAAATAAATAAATATATCATCACGCCTTTTACCCATAACTGGGTGTGGCACTCTGCCTAAGAAGATCTCGGTAAGTGATATATTTATTCGCGTGACTAGCCGTCAAATCACGGCCCCAAAGATATTAGTGGAGAAGGAGTCACAGGACTAGATTTAAATTGATGAAAATTGTTTGTCGGCTGTGGGGATCGAACCAGGGTTCTCAAGGTCCACAGTCCGACTCGATACCACTGAGCCACCTACCCCATCAATAATATTGAATGTATAAATAAAATACGCAATTTCATTAAAGGCATTTCATTTTATCACATAAACTTCAATTTTCAAATATTTTAAGATTGTTTTTGTAACTTGATAGCGTGGTTACTTTCATTTAATTAAACTAAAAATCACTAGATCACACGTACCAAATCTGTAAAAAAAAACTCACGACAAATTTATATATGGCAAAAGGTTAGAATGAAACGATCATAATAAACGTTCACCCAATTCAATAAAGTTGGCCGTGGCCGAAATAATACACTATTGCCATCTAGCAACTAATAATACAAATAATCATTATTATTCCGACAAGAAAGCACCAGTCCCGCGTAGTAGCCGCGCGGGTTGAGGGCCTGACTGACGACCATAAAGTCGTGAGTTCGGGTCCCGCCCGTGGCTGCCATACAAAGGACATATCGACATATGACCTAAGTAGTTGGCCCGATATATAAATTTTTAAAAAAGCACCATTTTATAGAAACACGTGTACAGATAGAAATGAAGGTAGTATACCTCCAGCATACCGTTATCAGAGAACGGAGATGCAGCGAATCTATTTAATCTATACTTGTCTGTATGTGTATACGGTACATGTTGTTAGCTAACATGTTTTCTGCATAGATGCAGACATGAGAGGACGTAAGAAGATTCTGCATTTGACATCCGGAGGAAGTTATTATTTCTGATAGGGTTATTAAAATGGTTTCACGTGTACTGCATGCTGCATGTCGTGCTCGTGTGATGCGTACAGGAGATGCTAATATATTTCCGGTTTTATTCGCATTTGTATTTGTAATTCGCGTCAATTAAAAACTAATTATGATGGTTTTTTACTTTTAACATAAAGTAACACAGGAATTGAAGTATCGTTTTTCATCGATTTCTTTAAATATGTATACAGGGTGTTTCACAACTTAGAGCAAAAAATTAAAGGGTATATTCTGTACGACGTGCTGATCATGAAACAAAAATAATTTTTTTTTAAATTCAAAAAATTAAGAGTTGTTAACCTAAAACATTTTTTGTAGTACTGTACTGGATTCGCTTTCCTATTAAACACAAACAATGAAGTAGGTATCAACTACGAAAGAATAATTACACAATACAATTATTAGCAGTTATTTATAATAGAATTTTATTTAATTAATAACTTTAACATAATCATCCACCCAGTGGCCGTGGCAACGAAAAATTTTGGACTGGGAAACATGGAAAATAGTTTTGCGATTTAAAAAAATAAATTAGTTTCATGATCAGCACGTCGTACAGAATATACCCTTTAATTTTTTGCTCTAAGTTGTGAAACACCCTGTATAGAATGTAAATGTATTTAGGTTTTTATAAATCATTTAAAAAATCTCGTATGTATCTATATAAATACCAGGTGTAGAATTTAAATATATAGCATAGGAAATGAATGGTATTTTTTTAACATAATGATTGTTATTTTACTAATTAAATTAGAACAAACACGTAAATACAAAAAATGTTAATTATTCAAAACTGTATCTAATGAGTACCTACTCGTGGTGCAATTATTTATTATTTATTTATTTATGTTACGCTGTACAACAGGAACTTAATCCCAATTACAGTACAGGGTTCACACTCACCGAGCCGCAGTGTGGTAGTTTATATAATATTTAGCTTGAGTAAGATTCGAATTCGGGATCTCCGGGTTCAAATTCCGTATCGCTATCCACACTACCGTACTGACGCACAAAAGTTAATCTTTTTATGTAGTATTGCTATTAAAAACAGGCGCAGCAAAATTTGTTTGCTAGCAGCGTTCACTAAATCTGATAAAATACCAAATATTGCCTGCGGTACTATGACGTAATATTAGAAACCAATTATAGTAAAACAGTGGTCAATAAGTTTAGCGTTTGTTTATTAGAAGTTTTATTTAAGTATGTGCGAGTAAAAACATATTCCATTAAAAATATAAACTCTAAAAAATAGAGTGAAAAATTTAATATTGTATTTTTCAATAACGAAAATTGTCATACAACATTAAACCAGCGGTTTAACTAATTAATTTTTAATCACAATTAAAATGTATTTAATTTTATCGACAACAACATATTTTATTAGAGGATATTGCACTTTTTATTTCAAGTGCATTTACTTAAAACATTGACTGGTAGCACAAGCTCTGTTTTTGCTTGTTTTAAGAGCAGTGTATTTGGGTGTTTTAGCTATCTCTAACATGTTAAAACCGTGCTCTAAGAACACCCAAAAACAGAGCTTGTGCTACCAGCCTATGAGTTTTGAAAGATTAAAATGTTAAAAATAATATTTTTGCATACATTGAGCAGGAACCAGCTCCCATCCAAGTCCCATGTTGTCCGCTATTAAATCAGCACACCATCCAGTCTATTACACAGCACTACCACTCATATATTAACGTTTCTTTTATATATCACACACTAATACGCACAATTACAAATAATTACGCATTAAAATAACATTAAATATTTACTAAAACACTCACAAAACACCGAAAACACTTCGATCACTACAATAGCCCGCACTCTACTAACAAACGTTGACCAACGTCGCCAAAATAATTGGTTAAAATATGTTATAACTTGTTCCGGTAACATTCAATTATTTTTAATTTATCATTAAAATCGATAATGGTACCTACAAAATATAATTACCATATTCGACTGCACTCGAACTTCTCCGATAATAAACGAACGAGCCCGGTTCACGATTTTCAAAATTTTAATACGGAATTATATAGATTGTTATATTTTAAGAGATTCCGCAAATATTAACTTGGCAATTTATTTCATATACTTAACATGATTTATACGGCAAAATGTAAGCTAATTAATGACGAATTCATGATATCATTTCTGGTTTACTAGTAATAACTAACATCAACTTTGAAATTTCAAATGAAATAAACTTTTTTTTAATTTGAAAAGTACGTCAAATTTGCTTTACAATTATATAAAATAATCTATATGTTACATTATTAAAAAAATAAAATACAGGACACTTTAATTATGCCCTAATTGAAAAAAAAAGTGAGGCATGACCGTGCCTCAAAATAAAAAAAATTAACTAAGATTATTTTTTAATAAATAATAATTTTGTATTGAGAAGTATTTAAAAAAATTAAATTAAAATGATTTCATATAAATATTCAAAATGACTCCCAGTTTCATTAATACATTTTTCAGCTATCTTGAAAAAAAATGTAACATTTCCAGAGCTGGACAATAGCTCTATTTTTATAGCTTAGCTGCAATTATTTTAGCTATAGTTTTCGCTACAAAAATGAATATATCATTACGCGTTTTACCCATTACTGGGTGTGGCACTCTTCCGTAGCATATTTCAGTAATATATTTTTTCGAGTGAAGTTCGGTTACCAACCGTAAAATCACGACCCCCAAAGATGTTAGTGCAAAGAGAGCTACAAGGGTAGGTGAAAATTGTTTGTCGACTGTGGGAATCAAATCCGAGTTTTCAAATCTACAAGCCGACTCGATACCATTAAACCATCTACCACATAAATTATTTATTTATGTATTTATTAATCTGACTCAGTACAGCAGGAACTTAATTCCAAATGCAGTACAGGGTCCAGACTCACCGAGCTGTAATGTAGTAATTCATATATTTTTAGCTTGAATGAGATTCGAACTCGGAATCTTTGGATTCGAATGCCAAAAATATAACTGAGCCACTATCCCAAAAATATGAAAATATATAGCTATAGTTTATAGCAGCGGTTCTCAAACTATTTGTCATCGCGGACCCTCAAATTTTCCAAATATTTTTCGCAGCCCTCTAGTTTCTATTAAAAACACGAATATTATATTGATTTTCAAATAAAGACCTGAAATATAATCTATTTTTCTTCTGATAAGGTTCACGTCATTATCGTCCGAACAAAAAAATAACAAGTTCTATATCTACTGTTTTTATCATACACATGACAAATACAGTACGAGTAGATATAGTACTTGTTATTTTTTTGTTCGTATGATAATGACTTGAACCTTATCGGAAATAATATAAAGTTAATGTTGTTTAAAAGTGTTTACGTTTTTAAAATATGTCTATTTTTTTAAGGAAAAAATGAAAAAAAATTCGTTTCTTGCTCTGATAATGATAATATACAATACTTGAAATTTACGTATACTTTAAAAACGACTATATAATTTTTATTATATAACGATAAAAAATATAAAAAGAAACTATAAATAATATAAAAAACAACAAAGACAAAATTGACAAAAATGAAATTTTGTGAGACTTAGCCAAGTGTTATCTTAATATTAAGATTTTTATATTTTATAAATAATATTTCACTAGCAAGTGTTAAAATATAAATATCTGCTATTAAATCGGATTCGAACGAAAAATTAAATAAGACAAAATAAAATATATAAAAAATAATAATTATAGACAAAAATACTAGTAAGTAAAGTTACAGTTAAAACTTGAGATAACTTTTAAGTTTCCCGGACCCTTTGACATCCCCACGGTTAAGAACCACTGGTTTACAGAGATTAATTTATCCTCTTAAATAAATAAACATATCGCCTTTTACCCATTACAGGGTGTGGCACTCCTCCGTAACAGATCTTGGAACGTATTTCTTCGCGTGAAGTGCGGTTACCAATCGTCAAATCACGGCCCCCAAAGATGTTAGTGGTGGGGGAGTCACAGGGGTAGATTTAATTTAATTTTTCCTCTTGTAGCTTAAAAATAATGAAGCTATTTCTTAAAGCTATTTAAGGATAGTTTTTGTAGCTAGGAACTATATCTTACAATTAATAGCTATTTTTGTGTACCCCGAATAAAAATAAAGTTCGCAACATCCCAAATTAATTATTTTTATGAATGTGCCTGGAAATGTGCAAATTCAACCGTTCAAAAACATTGCAATCTAAAAAGAGAAAAAAATTTGCAAATATTTACAAATTAAATATTGACTACTCAGTTTTTAAAACACACCTTCTGTCAATAAATAAATACTTATAAAATTATAAATAACAATCTTGAAAGCATTTGTGAATTTTCATGAATTACTTGCTAATTAAATCTCCTTGAGTTGTCTACTTGATTAGAATTTTAATTTACTAATTACACATTTATGTTGCATGTTACAATGTTAAACTAAAACTAAAACATTTTTTCATAGCATTAACAGTAACGATTAATAGACTGAATCGTAAATAGACCTGCACTTATGAAAATTCCATGTTATATTACAATATGAAGAACACTGATGTATGTTTTTTATTGATCCTTCCATTCATTTCTTATGTTTACGTATGTTACTCATGCATCGTTAATCACGACAGACATTAGTTCATATTCAGTGCATTTCAAACAATATTTTATTACTTATAACATTGTATGTAGATACGTGTTATTAAAAAGTTATTATACTTATTCAAATATATAATATGGATGGATAACAAACAAACAAAATCTGATGTGGATACCACATGACTTCCTTGTACGCGTATTAAACTATAGATATTTTTTTAATTGCACATATTTGACATTAAATCTTTTATTTTTTGTTCTAATCCATAGCAATCTTAATTTTTTTTAAATCTAAAAATATATAATATTTTAATTTAGATATCTCGTTTATGCAAAAAGCTAATTTAAAAATTCTTAATGTGCTAGACGCAGAATTTAATTCTCTAAAACTTTTATTTCGTAAAAAATATAAAATACAGCTACATGTATTTATCACACCCGGGTGCTATAAGCTAGTCACTTATACGCCTTAAATAATATAGCATTTGACTACGAAAACCGGCAGTACGGCAGTGTAAAAACTGCGGCTCGGTGTGTCCGGTAGGCCCAGGCCCGATTTGGACTGTAGCGCCACAGATGATGATGAAAACTTTTATTTGCAGCATTTATTTCTAAAATTAAAATAATACCATTTTTTTCAAGGAAAACTATTAACAGCTTCATGTAATGTGCCACTTCCGGTTAGTCTATTTTAACCAAAATTTATTATGTTATTTCCATTGATATAGTAGTCTTATATACCAAATTTGGAAAGTTTTAAATTATATTTGAATATAGTTTTTCATGAAAATCTATTATAGGCTTCAAGTAAAGTACCACTTCCGGAAGTTATATAATAACGAAAAAGGGAGGTGCACAACTAGATGTTATAACAGTCCTAAATACAAAATTTCAATTTTCACAACGAAATTAGTCAAAATGGATTCAGGGATGGCCAAAATGCGTATTTCCACTGAAATTTGAGAACCGAAAATTTTCGCGATAACAATACTTCCTTTACTTCGTACAAGGAAGTAAAAACGAAACAAATACTTCAATCAGTGGAAATGGCCTTTTGGAGAAGATGTTGCGGCTATACACTCCTGGACCATAAACGAAATGAAGAAATAATAGAATCTATGGAAGTACACCAAAGGATAACAGAAGTCATACAAGAGAAGCAACTGACATGATATGGCCATCGCATTGGCCAACGGTCTAGCTATAAATTGTCCTACCGCTAAGAACCTTTGATTACAAAATGTAATGTATCTTTTTTATAAAACTAATAAAAATTCATAAAAAAAACGTGGTACGACACTGACAGCAGTTGTTTTTTCATCACAACAATCTCAACTTCATGACAACGTCTAGCTATAAATTGTCCTACCGCTATCAATTTTTTAATTACAAAATGTAATATATCTTTTTATAAAACTAATAAAGTAAATTAATAAAAAAATAATGTAAAAGTGTAAATAAATCTTTGTACCCGACACGCTTGCAATTAATCTTTACTAGACTCGCTAGATTATGAAGACTCACTCTTTTGTCGCCCGCCCAACAAACTTTTCAGCTCATCCGCAAATAGTTATTTTTGATTGTAGATTGCGAAATGTTAGTTTTGCATTCAAGAATGCAAAAGCAATTCGCAATCGAGTATCAAACAACGTCTTTTCGAAAAGTATGTCCCAAAATTAGTAATAATGTAATGAGAAAATTTTGACGTTTAGGATTAATTAATGTGACATCTAATGTCTCCATGACAACAATGTATGTTATATAATTTCTATCAAATCTAGTATTCTCTGACCAGCAATTGACAGCTGGTTGGCAATAGAAACCAAACAAACGTTTTTTTCTGCGATTTATTGGGATTCGCATTGCATTTCGCATTGCATTTGTCAAGAAACTATTTCAGTACACCAGTTAGCTTCCTCAAGCGGGATAAATATGAATAATTGCTCAATTGGAACATTAAATATAAATTTTGTTAAAGAATAGAAGTATTGTTTCTAAACAAAAAATTAAAGTAACAAATTTTATTAAATTGTGAGTCTTTCTTCTATCAAAAAATTGCAGGATACAAAAAACTTTTGCATCCTGCATGCAAAAGTCTTTTTTCTACGATTGCTATGAAAAGTTGACAATTACGCTCTCATTTGTTATCGTAAAGTTGACGTTTTCTGTGGAACAATCGAAAAATATCTTTTTTGTGCGTCCTCAATGGCGACGCGCGTTGCCACTGGAAACGCGCGAAAAAGATTAAAAATGCGCGCTTATTTCAATAGTTACCAGGGATACAAACAAAACAGAAACTTGTCATATTGACAGTTAACAGAACGAATTTATTATCAATATGTTTTTAAATCATTTTAAGATGCAATCGTAGAAAAAATTATGTGTGTATCACGAGCGTAAAGTGTCTTTGTTCCTCTTGCACTATTGTAGCTCTCGCCTTCGGCTCGCGCTGCAATTACCGTGTTCGAGTAACAAAGAATTACTTTGCGCTCTTAATACAAATAACTATTGCGTTCTGTAGACAAAAAACACTCATTTCGCGTGTTGATAGTTGTCATGTAAATTTTAACTTTATATAATTAATTTATACTCTGTCCACGTAAATAACTATTACAGGAAACAATAACGTATTTCGTTTGTTAGTTCGTAAGTTGAGAAATACAACCTTAATTGTATGTAGTTATAAGTATATTCATCTCAAACAAATTACCGAGATACAATCTTAACAACCCAAATTAATTCAAATTAACATGTTTAACATGTAATTCACATAATAATATTTAATTTGATAAAAAAGCATCTACACTTTCTCATCATAATCTGATGGAGGGATGCACTCCGTCTGTTAACAATTAAACTATGCAAGTAGCGAGTTTCACAACGGATATGTCAACATTATCTACCTAGTGTTTGATGGCGCTATTCGTAGTTCTGTTACTATCCAGCAATTAGCAATATGTCATGCAGAAAACGACGATATAATTAAAAACAGAAATGCACATAATAATAATACTGAATATATGCATATGCAACTGAAGAAATTATTGTACTCAGGTCCGGAATTTAAATATAAACATAAAAATATCTTCATGCCTTTTACCTATTAATGGGTGTGACACTCTGTCGTAACATATGTCAAAAGAAAATTCCCTATTTAGGTTACTATCGCAAAATAGTATGTTATGCACCAAGGAAGGGAAACAAGCGATTATTCCCGCGTGTAAAGTTGGCAAACCGAGACGTAAGCGAGGGCCGAAAGATCGGGCTGAAGTCGTGGTTTGCCAACTTTACACAAGGGATAATCGCGCCCTCCCGTGAAGCATATTATACTTTTCGTAACATGTGCACAAAACTTACTGTCTTATCGGGACAAATGTCAAATATGGGTTGCGTAACTAGTTATCTAGAAACGCCGCATACAGCTAATAATCGTAGTCTCTAGGGAGAGAAATATGCTACCTAGGGAGAGAAACATCCTACCTAGGAAGAGAAACGTAAAGTTTCTCTCAATAGGGGAGAAAAGCAGTGTTTCTCTCTCTAAAATTAGGGAATAAGAACATGTTTCTTGTGCATATGTTACGACAATGTAATTTTGTTCTAGTGGTTTGAGAACCACTGGTTAAATATATAGGGTTTGTTATTTCTAATAAATTGTCCTGTAGCTTTAGCTACAAAAAGGCAAATTTATAAAAAATGAGGAAAGATAATTATTTAAAAGATCAAGAAAGGGGTAGGTGGCTCAGTGGTATCGAGTTGGCCAGTGGAGTCGACAAACAATTTTCACCAATTAAAATTTACCCCTGTGGCTCCCTCTCCACTAACATCTTTGGGGCCGTGATTTGACGGCTGGTAACCGCACTTCACGCGAAGAAATATAGCACTTACCGAAATCTGCTTACGGCAGAGTGCCACACCCAGTAATAGGTAAAAGGCGTGATGATATATTTATATTTATTTACGAAAGTGAGGCTAAATATAATTAAAATCATCTTATTACATCCCTGCCCACCATACACAATTTCATTGTACAATAACAACAAAGACCTAAAAATATGGCATCTTGACGTCATTACAAAACAAAACGCATTTCGCGTTTCTAATGCATCTTAGATCTACACAATATCTCATTAAATTACATGTATTAGCGTAGAGCTTGGCGCAAGTGCACTGCACTTTGAATGTAGGCGATTTTGCACTATATGTCTAGTGAGAATAAGGACATTACGTAGTGTGACGTGCGATGATTCGTGCCGTTTTCTCCGACCCATTTCGTGCAACTTTGAATCGACAAGTGTGACTGGAAAATGTATCTCATGCGAATGCGAGGTTGCCAAGATTGGCACAGTCATTAATTGTGAATAACAATGTGGTAATGACAGAACATTAGAGATTTTAATTGGAGCTTGGAAGAAGTATGATTTATGGGGATTAGTAAATGAATTGTTTCTTTATTCATTACTGAATAGAGTATGTGCATGAATGATGCGAGATGGAATGCTATATTCATTATACTTGATATAGATAGAAATTTAAAATTATTTGAAATTAAAGATGTTTACAAAATGAGAATTTTAAAATGTTTCATTAAATTTTAATTTACGGTTTTAAAATCGGTTCGGTTACGTATTCGATTACAGAATCAATTAAATTTTCGATTCGGTTTTCAGTTTCCATATTTCAAAACAAAAAATATGTAGGGTGAACGCGACACCGGAGCACCGGAACACCGGACTTTAACATATAAAATAATATTTACATAATTTCCTGCTACCCTTATTATTTTCAAGCCTATCCCTATTTTTAAGCTAATGCTCAACATTTTCAATTTAATTTCTGCCATTATAAAGCATGCAAAATTAAATCACTTTATTTTAATTTTAAGTTCTGCAACATTTATTTGAAGCTTTTTTTTTCTAAAAAAAAATAAAGGAAGCAGGAAATTATAAAAAAAATAATATTCTTGCTTCCCTTATTATACAGATAGCTATTACTCACGGCCGTGAGTAATGAACAGCATTATCTCTCAAGAAATGTACGACTTCATTGTCTTAGAAAAAAATGTCATCATGCATTCGCTAATTGTTATAAGATGTATTGATTCTATATCGGAATAAATATAATATATAAATATATCATCACGCCTTTTACCCATTACTGAGTGTAGCACTCTTCCAAAGCAGATCTCGGTAACTGATATATTTCTTCGCGTGAATTGCGGTTACCAGCCGTCAAATCACGCCCCCCCCCCCAAGACGTTAGTGCCACAGAGGTAGATTTAATTTGTTGAAAATTATTTTTCGGTTGTGGCGATCGAACCAGGGTTCCCAAGATCCATCGACTCGATACCACTGAACCACCTACCCCATAAAAATCAATCAACTAATTAAACAAATAAAAATAAATAAATATATCATCACGCCTTTTACCCATTACTGGGAGTGGCACTTTGCCTAAGCAGATTTCGACAAGTGATATATTTCTTCGCGTGAAGTGCGGTTACCAGTCGTCAAATCACGGCCCCCAAAGATATTATGGAGAGGTAGCCACAGATTATTTATAATAAAAAATATTAAATGAACAATTGTTATAGATAAATTACTGGAGAAAATATCAAAAAAGTCAAATGACTTGTTTGTTTATTGATATCCATAGATACGATTCATTTGTTTGTGACCGAAATACGCAAAAGTTTGTGTTTCGCGAAACAAGGTAACATAATAATATGCAATATTATAAATTATGCATTTTCTCGATTTATATATTTTGTAGGGTTATAAGTAGGGTTGTGCATTTGACCAGTCAAATATTTTTCGGTCAATTGGCTCAGTGGTATCGAGTCGGCCTGTGGATCTTGAGAACCCTGGTTCGATCCCCACAGCCGACAAACAATTTTCACCAATTTAAAAAATCTACCCCTGTGGCTCCTCCTCCACTAATATCTTTGGAGGCCGTGATTTGACGGCTGGTAACCGCACTTCACGCGAAAAAATATATCACTTACCGAGATCTGCTTAGGCAGAGTGCCACACCCAGTGATGGGTAAAAGGCGTGATGATATATTTATTTATTTTATATTTATTTGTTTACTACATCCAATATTACTGAAAATGAAAAACCAACAACAACTAATAAACAAAACCACATCAAATTCAAAATAAAGTAAAAGACGTAATGAAATGAAATAATATGTATTTATTTTATTTGTAAAGTAAAGTAAGCAAATTCTCCAGAACCCAGAATACCAAACTAGATATATTCATGTAATAATAATAAGTAGCTATTTCTATTAAACAACAGATATCGTGGCGGTTCCATTTAGATTTTTGACCGTTTTATTTGGCCGTCAAATATTTTTGGTCAATTAACCACGGCACAGCCCTAGTTATAAGTAACAGTGGAAACTAAATCATTCCGAGGCAATTGAACCTTTATTTATAAGTTGGATTCAGTTGAACCAGGAACTGTCGTTTGTAAGGTAACAGGGTGTATTATTAATTAAAATAAAAACAATTCATGAAATTACCACAAACTAAAAAGCCACACCATCTAATTGGCTTCCATTTCTAAGTCACAATCCCCTCTACAGCCATCCTCAACATCCATTTATCCGTTAGATTCACCGCTAGCATCTCAGTCTCTGGGCAACCAACGTTCGCACAACTCATTCACGATGTTCTCTCCACGTGTGTTCTTCCGGCGTCTGACCGCCTTCGTCTGGGAGGTGGTGGTGATGTCCTGGCTCGCGGTGTACTACATCAGCGAAGCCACGCTGCTCACATTCACCCCCAGGTTCCTCCTGCCGAGGAAGAGTCTTCGAGGACAGGTGGTGCTGGTCACTGGAGGAGCTGGTGGTGTCGGGCAGGAGTTGGCGCTGAGGTTGGCCAAGTGCAAGGCGAGGGTTGTTGTTTGGGACAACAATGAGACGGGTAAGTGACAGTGATATTATTTTGATTTGGTTGATCCAAGTCAACTGGTTTGGCAATCATTTTTTATTTGTTGTGATGATCAACGTACCTATGTCTTGTATCACGAACAAAACTTCTTGAAAGATGGTTCAACTATTTGCAGATCTTGGTCGATACATATACAGGGTGTTTCAGGACTAGTGTAACAAACTTTAACAGCTTATTCCTGAGGTTATATTGAGCAAAAAATGTCATATAAACATAGGTCCTATTCCTTCTAGTTACCAAAATACAAGAGGTTGAAGTTCTATAAATAACACGACATTTTCAAATTTTTGTAATCAAGATACTTTCGGAAAAGAAGAATTGTATTGAAAAGTTATACCTTATTTGTCTTAATTAAAAATTGTTGTACTTTTGATTGTGTTATTGTTTCATAATGGATGGTTATAGTACTGCTGAATATGCAGATATGATTTTTATTTATGGATTATGTAATGGTAATGCCCGCTATGCGTCCAGAGAATACCAAGACAGATATCCAAATAGAAGCCAATTTTCCCATCCCCTATTTGCGCGCATTTTTGTTTTCCAAAAGTATCTTGATTACAAAAATTTGAACATTTCGTGTTATTTATAGAACTTCAACCTCTTCTATTTTGGTAACTAGAAGGAATAGGACCTATGTTCATATGACATTTTTGGCTCAAAAGGACCTCAGGAATAAGCTGTTAAAGTTTGTTACACTAGTCCTGAAACACCCTGTATAGTTTTATTGCAAAGTTTATTTACAAATTGTGAAAACACAATAATGATAATCCTGAGATTAAGGTGAAATAACAAAGTTGTCAATTAAATTTGATATGGACAAAATTTTGAAGATATGGAAGAAATTTAAAAGATTGCAAGAATCGTATTATTATTATTATAGATTGAAACGAACATTTTTTATTTTCGCCCTTAAAAATAGATATATTTGAGAAACGTAAAAACTTCTTACCGGTTTCAGGATATGAAACCTAAGTTTACATGCACAAAAGTAGACTGGTAAGTAAGTAATAACTGTATTCTGTAAGGTAATATTACCATACTGACTTGTCAAAACAGTCAAGAAAATGACAATGAAACACAATGAAAATATAACACTATTAATATATAAACGGAACTCAAAACAACAATAATACAAAGATTACTTCTCCTGCTTATCATAATATATATTAATTGTACAGTCTTTCAAATTAGAGATGACCACGTTATGACGTTTAAATAAAAACATACAGACCACAGACTTACTTGATCACCTTCTAAAATGATGACAATGACGTTATTCATAAAAGAATTTCAAAAAATAATATTTATTAATGACGTTAACGTGTTTATATTCTGAAACCGGTAAATTATTGAACAAACCACGGATGTTATGAGTCATAACAGGCCTTAGATGTCTTAAAATCAATTTCAAACTGACATCTGCGGCTGTAATGATATTCTTAATATTCCTAGATATGTTAATAGCTATAAACATTTTATTTTATACATAGTAAAAATTTGATCTCCATTTTAGGAGGCTAGCTCCAAAAATAAAATTGTTTAGAAAATATTTTCTAAATAGGTATTCTGACTTGATCTTTTTGAAAATAACATTAGTGTTATTATGTTATAATAATAGCTAGTTGCACTAACAAATAATTAAATTTTAAACTAGATTTCGGTTTACCGATATGCTTTAATTTATTTAAACTTAAAAAATTAAGTTTTATTGATAAAAGATCTCGGGTAAGTAATATATATTTATAATATTGTATTTCAAATTTCAAAATTTTAATTTAACTCTTTAATATTAGGAAGAAAATAATGAAAAAAAAAAACATATATTTATAAATCTCTGGTGGCCTATACTCCAATCATTTCTTTTTGTCTTTGAACTCGTAAATCTTGAGAATAAAAATAAAATATGTAAAACTCCGTCAAAGAGTAATTTTTATTATTATTATTTATTTATACTTCAAAATAATTAATTTTACTAAGATGTCGTTATTAATTACATTTGTTTATATTTGTATTGAGTTCAAAACGCGAAAATATATAAATATCATATTACAGCTGTAAAATAATATTTTTATATAAAATTGAAATATATATTCAATATACAGTTAGAAATACTAGACTTATAGTTGGTGTTAGAATGAAAAATAATTCATGAACTACCTACAAAATTTATTGCATTTTGCTTGCTGAATATGAGATGATACCTAGAGAATATTAAACCAATAAAACCAAGATATCTATTGAGAATTTAAAACAATTTATATGTGTTAATAATACCGGTAAATACAAGTAAACACTAAAGGTTAATAAACTTTCATACACTAAAGTTGTAAACCTTTACAACTTTATAACGTACTTATAATTCTCTTCACATATCCAACGAGTTGTTCCAAAAAGAAATGATTAATTTATGGTTTCGTGTCATGACACCAACTAGTGTTAATTATTTGTGACTGTATTTAGCAACAATATACAAACTTATTAATGTTTTAGATATGTTGTTTGAGGAGTCAAATACTTTTCTTTATACAGGGTGATTCATAACGTACGAAGAAGATTGAAAGTGTAGTACGAGGCATAATGTCACTCAATAATCAAATAGTTACAGCTGTTTAAAGTTGAATCAATTAATGAGCAGTCGTTGTAAACAATAGCAGAAAATTATGTTTTAAATTAAAATTGGGAATATTTAAAAGTAGGTTTAATTAAAAAAATATATTGTAGAAACATAACAGTTAAGACTATTTTATTTTAACTTTTATTGATCAATAAATTGCTGTCCATATTGTTGAGAGCCACTTAATCTCATCTTTGGGAGCCGGGATTTGACGACTGGTACCTGCACTTCATGCGAAGAAATATATCACTTATATTTCTACGCATGAAGTGCGTTTTCCAGCCGTCAAATCACGCCTTCCCCCACAAATGTTCTATTTACTGCTTTTGCCATTATTTTTTTATGGGTGCATACCTTATTTAAAAATAAAGTAACATCAAATTATTATATTTTACAAGAAATATGTTTTTATAGAAACGAGAAAACAATGATATTACCAATTGTTTCCTATTAATTGCAGCGGTACTCAATAAGTGTACATTGATTTTAAAAAACTTTAAACTGGTATAACTATTTGATTTTTAAATTTGAGTCAAAAATTTCGTAGATTATGATGCAACCCGTATAATGTTTATAAAAGCAGAACGCTCATATTTCTGTAATTATTTCTCTAGGTACCAATTTAGGGTTTCAAAATATTTCGATAAATTTTATTCTAAATGAGTATAATTAAAACTCAATCATGTTGAAATTATCAAACTTAAAATACAAAGAAATAAAGTGATATACAAATTACACAGTCCAGTCGTATTCAAGAATGCAATTTATTCGTGCAATTATTTACTATCTTTGCTATTTAAAAATTATCTAGGTGGCTAAGTGTTATCGAGTCGGCCTGTAGATCTTGAGAACTCTAGTTCGATCTCCACAGCCGACAAACAATTTTCATCAATTTAAATCAGGGTTCGAAGATATATATCGATCGATATATATCATGATATTTATTTTGATATATATCGTCATATTTTTGCAATGATATATATCCATTATATAAAAATATCAAATAGTTTTTGTGATATAGCCTCCGGAAAAGTGAAATTTTTCGTATTTTTCAATTTTTCTACTTTTCCGAGGCTATATCTCAAAAACTAAATGTGATATGAAAACGCGCTCAACGGCATTAATTTTCTCGTGCTTCAGTTAACTTATAAACATAGTTTCAGCGATTTTTATTTTTTTCAATTATCCGCCTAAAAAATCGCAAAAAGCGGTTTTTTAACATTTTCTCGAAAACCAGAAGTCATATGCATTTGTAGATTGCACCACTGGATTCAGTGGGTCAAAATACATATGTATGTAAAGTTTCGTTTTAATAATCCTACGATTAAGGATTTTTGGGAAAATTGAATTAAAATCTGAAAAAACCAAAGGGGTACCCCTTAGGAAATAATTAAAAATATTAAATTGCTTAAAATTGTGTGAAAATTTGCTTATAAGTCAATTCGGACACGGGGAATTCAACGCCGTTGAGCGCATTTCCATATCTTGTTTAGTTTTTGAGATATAGCCTCCGGAAAAGTGAAATTTTTCGAATTTTTCAGTTTTTCTACTTTTACGAGGCTATATCTCGAAAACTAAATGTGATATGAAAACGCGTTCAACGGCATTAATTTTCTCGTGCTTCAGTTAACTTATAAACATAGTTTCAGCGATTTTTATTTTTTTTCAATTTTCCGCCAAAAAAATCGCAAAAAGCGGTTTTTAACATTTTCTCGAAAACCAGAAGTCATATGCATTTGAAGATTGCACCACTGGATTCAGTGGGTCAAAATACATATGTATGTAAATTTTCGTTTTAATAATCCTACGATTAAGGATTTTTGGTAAAATTGAATTAAAATCTGAAAAAACCAAAGGGGTACCTCTTAGGAAATAATTAAAAATATTAAATTGCATAAAATTGTATGAAAATTTGCTTACAAGTCAATTCGGACACGGGGAATTCAACGCCGTTGAGCGCATTTCCATATCTTGTTTAGTTTTTGAGATATAGCCTCCGGAAAAGTGAAATTTTTCGAATTTTTCAGTTTTTCTAAATGTGTACAAAAACTAAAATTAAAAAATAAATATCCAAAAAGTGATATTTATCTGATATATATCCTATATATCAGATATTTTGATATTTATTATAAATATCATGATATTTACGAACCCTGATTTAAATCTACCTCTGTGGCTCCTTCTCCACTAATATCTTTGGAGGCAGTGATTTGACGACTGTTAACCGCACTTCTTGCGAAGAAATATATCACTTACCAAGATCTGCTTAGGCAGAGTGCCACACCCAGTAATGAGCAAAAGGCGTGATGATATATTTATTTAAATATTTACATTTGTATTAGATATTTTATGTGTTTATTTTGTTAATGGAGCACTTTACATGCAGTTACTAAGAAAAAGAAATGAATTATTTTTATTCAGTAAAAGTTTTGTAATCACAACTTTCTATTCTCTCACTGAGATGCTGGAACGCATACAAGACATAAAAATAAATTACGATTCGAGATTCCAGTTGGAATTTCTTCTATTCTTGACATTGGTTTTTAAAACTTATGAATACTGTTGAACCGAACATAAATTATAAAACAAAAAAGAAACAGCAATGTTAGAAATTATAAATTGGAAACATATAGTCAAGGCAATATTTATTCAATCTTTTTGTATTTATTTATTAATTATTAATGTACTGAGAAAGTTCGAAGTATTAGATTAAATTTCACACATTAAGTTAATAGTTGGTTAGTACAGTATGTAGGCTGAAAATTGTTCACTTTTATTCGAGCAGAGAAAGATTTCTAAATGTCAAGTGAAAATTAAGTTTTGAATGCTTTCAGTTCTGAAAATTGTGATGAGCGAACATAAAGGTTAGAGAAATTGTTTTAGGCCATTTAAAAGTTTTACAAATGTCAACATTTCATCATTAAATAAGAAAGACTATTAAAAAAAATTTAGATGTTTTAGAAAGATTATCATGGGAAGTAAGTTTCTTCGTTACCCTAATTACTGTACATAAAGGAAAAAGTAAAATAATTAATATGTCATCACACCTTTTACCCATTACTGGATGTGGCACTCTCTGTCATAAGTGATATATTTCTTCGCGTGAAGTGCGCTAACCAGCCGTCAAATCACAACTACAAAATATGTTAGTGGAAGGGTGGTTTTAATGTGGTGAATATTGTTTGTCGACTATGAGAATAGAACCCGAGTTCTCAAATACATAGACCGATTCAATAAAGAAAAATGTTTCAAATAAAAATTGTCGATTAGTAAATTCTGAATCAGTTTGTATTTTACTTATGTAAAATATTTCAAAACAAGGTTTAATCTGCCAGTACAATAATAACCCAACACATTTGTAGTAAGTTTATTTTTTTGACACAGTTAAATAAATAAATATATCATCACGCCTTTTACCTATTATTGGATCTGCCTAAGCAGATCTCGGTAAGTGATATATTTTTTCATGTGAAGTGCGGTTACCAGCCGTTGACACAGTTGCTACACTTATTTTTTTAATGAAACTCCATGATAAACTTTAACAATCAATACAAACGCGGGTTTAAAATTTATTATATTACAAGAGATTTGATCTATCTTTATGTGATGCTTAACTTATTTCACTCGACGAGTGCAAATAATATACGATTTAATTCTTACAAAATAATTAATTAAGTCAATTTGGACACGAGAAATTCAATGCCATTGAGCGCATCTCCATATTTCGTTTAGTTTTCAAGATATAACCTTTGGAAAATTTAAATTTGTCTCAAATTTCAAGTTTTGTATCTAAACGAGATATGAAAATGCACTCAACGGCGTTTCTTGTACTTCAGTTAACTTATAAACATACTTTCAACAACATTTTTTACATTATTTCAACAAGAAACAATTTTCACCAAATTAAGTCTACCCTTGTGGCTCCACGTCCACTAACATCTTTGGGGGCCGTGATTTAACGGCACTTCACGCGAAGAAATATATCACTTGCCGCGATCTGCTACGGCATACTGTCACACTCAGTAATGGGTAAAAAGCGTGATAAATAAATAAATATATCTTCCCGCCTTTTACCCATTACTGGGTGTGGCACTCTGCTTAAGTAGATCTCGATAAATTATGATATATTTATTTATTTATTTTTAACAATTAGTAGACAAATGCACTTGGGATCTTTACCATACGATTCGGCGGGTTAAAATACATATGTATATAAATTTTCGTTACAATATTCAAACTATTAAGAGTGTTAGAGAAAATTGGCTTAAAATCTAAAAAACCCCAAGGGAAATAATTAAAAAATAATAATTGCTTAAAATTTGCCAAAAATTTGTTTATAAGTCAATTTGGACACGAAGAATTCAATGCCGTTAAGCATATATTCATATCTCGTTTAGTTTTTAAGATATAGCCTCCGAAAATATTGAATTTGTTTTAGAAAAACATCACGCTATATCCCATTAAATGGGGTAGCACGGACCCGTCAACATTCTCATCCTGATACACGATACTCGTTTCGACCACATTAACACTTCCTCCATACGAACTCTTTCATTCCTCACAACCAAAATCCATCAACACACAACAAACATTCATCCATTCGCTCCTATATACCTGTTTCGTAAATCTTCACTTACGCCCACTTCTCTAACAAAGAAAAACCAATAAAATATTTGTATTAGCTATCATAATTGCATATCAATGAAAACGGGACATGTTTCATATAAGCTACTAGGCTGAAGATTGTCACGCAAACATACATTTGAAACGGTACCTGCAATTTCTCTCAAAGAATTTATGTTAAACTAATCACTAATCATCTAATAGTAGGTTTCGTTCATCCGTACATGTTTTCCCCGCTTTAAAATGAGACCTGTTATAAGATAATTTGTTATTATAACCTCTATTCTTCCGGAATAATCCTAAACGAAACATGTTGTCAAAATTTATTACTAACCTTAGCTAACCTAAAAAAATATACATACACAAAAAAATTAAGAATAGAAAGCTAGAGAAATTAAAAACGGAACTTGTTATTCCATGGCTCTATTTGATATTGTATTCAGATATTTAGGAGCGTTCGAAATTTAAGAAATGACATCTGTTGTCAAAATTTATTACTGTAACCTTAACCTCAAATACTCATTCTTAAGTCCCACCTTAACAAAATGTTAAACAAATAAATAAGAAAACGGAACTTGTTTTCTTCATAACAAAATTATCTTTGATTAAGAATTTAATTAATTAGTATCGTAATTATAAATAATAAATCTTGTTTTTGATTTAAATTAGTTCGTCCAATCGTTAGAAAGTGGATCATTTTAAAATAAGTTAATTTATTGGGGAGTAGGAATCAAATACATTTAGTTAAATAATAAAATATATAATCTCGCCTTTTACCCATTACTGGGCGTGGCACTCCACCGTAGCAGATCTTAGTGGAGGGAGAGCCACAGGGGTAGATTTAATTTGGTGAAAATTGTTTGTCGAACACATTTCATTTTACTTACTTTAGTACCCTTAAAATTAACTTTAAAAGTTGTCAAAAATCGATACATAGTTAGTCATGTAAATAGAACAAATACAAATAAATATATAACGTTTAACTATCACATACATATTTTAAATTTACTTCGTAAGTTATTAAATAAGCTAGATTGAGAACTTAATTCTCTACAACTTTTATTTGAAATTACTTCCTTGAAAAATAATCAAGGAAACAGGGGATCAACGAAGTAACGAAAATAGTTATTTATGTATTAAGAGCGTAAAGTGATCCTTTACTACCCGCGCACGGTAATTGCAGCCCCAAAACGCTTTTATGATAACAATTTTTTTTGAAAATTTAGTTTAAAATATATGTATTTAGAAAACTTGTTGGCCCCTCACTAATTTTACGCTGCGCACGCCACTGCATATATAACATAACTGTCTAAAATTCGATTGCCATTAGAATGAATACATTTTATTTACTATTGAAATACATTAATTTATCGTTTATAGATCCGGTCATTAAATTTGAATATTTTCATCTATTATGGGGTAGGTAGCTCAGTGGTATCGGCCTGCGGATCTTAAGAATCCTGGTTCGATCCCCACAGCCAACAAACAATTTTCACCAAATTAAATCTACCTCTGTGGCTCTCCTTCCACTAACATCTTTGAGGGCCGTGATTTGACGGCTGGTAACCGCACTTCACGCGAAGAAATGTATCACTGACCAAGATCTGCTTTGGCAGAGTGCCACACCCTTAATGGGTAAAGGGCGTGATGATATATTTATATTTAAAATCAAAATAACATTTAAAAGTGACATGCAATTGTCTTGCAAAATGATATCGTAATAAAATGATGAATTAAGAAATAAACAAAAGAATAAGGGATGCAAATCTCTCTCTCTCTCTCTCTTTCAACCGAAAATACATGTGCACCCAAATAACTCAAAGTCCACTATAATCTGTAAATCTCCTACACTATAATAGAAAACAATTTCTTGCTATATACTATGTTCAAAGATACTCCGTTATGGCCTTCTCAGCGGGTCTATTGTTAGGGATTTAAGCTTGATTTATAGGGGTGCAAGGACAGGTATGTATTCAGTGTTTCCCAATTTAATTTTATTTTTATGTATATTATAATAATGAAACATAGAATTTTGTACAAATATTATTATTGATACTGAAGCAAAAAAAAAATGTGCGAATTCATTATTATTTCAAGTAAATCTGAAATACGTAATCCGCACAGAGATTAGAGATTTCCGAATTTAAATATTTTGCAATCCTACCCTGAGCGGCAACAGGTAGAATCTCTTACTGTGTGCGGTTCAACACAGGCTTAGTAAGTTAAAGCCATAACGGAATATCTTTGAACATACTATACATCCAGTACATAAACTACAAAAACTAAAGAAATCTTTTGATTATCATTGTAAGGTATATGACAATGACACTGAACAAAGAAGATAGTTGGTAATGGCAATAGCAAATTCACCTTGTTAGAGTTGCAAACACAATCTCTGGCCTTCAAATAGAAAGTTACACAGGATATAGAGAAAAGTAGTACATTTCTAGAGAACACGCGCGCGATGCAAATCATTTAGAACAATGATCTGTGTTCAGCAGACGACGAAAAAGTTACACGCAAGAGATTCAAGAATCTAAGATGATAGCGAGCTAATGTTACTTCAGTACAGCTATGAAAGTTTCAAAATGTACCTAACTTCTGAGATAGAAATGGAGAAAGCTTGAGAATGCGTGGTTCGTGGAAACATTTGTTTCTTTTTACCTTTTGTTTTTTTTTTGTTAAAGTGTGTCTAGAAGCATATTATTATTTTATTTTGGATTTAATGATTTTATAAAAAATTGCTAATGTGAAATTTATGACAGATTTTAGAAACTTAAATTAATGACATATAATGTCAATTTAATTTATTTTGCGCACATTTATTTATGTTTTTAGAGCGTACAAGTACAAGATGTAATTTAAGTAAAAGTCATAGAAATAAATGTAAAAAAAATTTGTAAAATGTAGGTTATCGTATAATATTGTAAACATATGATTAATCTCAAAATATGTCACAAAAAAAATTGTTTATTTAGCCTGGAATAAAAAGCATGCATTTTGTAAAATAAAATAAATAAATATATCATCACGCCTTTTACTCATTACTAGATGTGACACACTGCTGTTCCAGATCTCTGCAAGTGATATATTTATTTATCAATAGGAATTGAAGCCGGGTTCTCAAATCCACAGGCCCACTCAATACCACTAAACACCTATCAATATTATTAAAAAAAAAAACAATCAAAATTATTTTGTAATTCTACTGATTAAGTGAAAGATTCCAACAAATTATTTTTTTTTCAGCTCTGGAGAAAACCCGTGAGCTGCTCGCCGGCTACGATTTCCACACCTACGTGGTGGACGTAGCAGACCGTAAGAACGTGTACAAAAACGCGGATCTAGTGAAGAATGAAGTTGGTCCCGTGGACGTCCTCATCAACAACGCGGGGGTTGTCACCGGGAAAACATTACTCGACCTCCCTGATGAGGCCATCGAGAAGACATACAATGTTAACATTCTTGCACATTACTGGGTAAGAATAAATATTTACTTTATTGAAAAATTAAGATCTCAGTCGCGAACTTGTTAAATAAAAGTAGCATTTTTTTTTATTAATTAATATTAAGATAATAATCGCATTTTGTTTCCCTAGTAAGTTTATATATACCGGTAGATTTTTTATCAGTTAACATAGGGATATGCCTTATGCCATTACCATAGTTACAGTTACAAAGTTTGACAGCAATGCATTAGAGCGTTTATTTTTAAAGTAAACATAGGGAAAATAATATTTTCAGCAATGCATTGAAGTGTAATAGTCTATAGTCTAAAAGAAACATTTTAAGTTTAAACAAATTAAATGAATTTGAATTACTTTAAATTACATTAACTAAAACGTTAGGTATAAATTTAGAACCTCAAAACAATCAAAAACAAAATGATATATTCCTATGTTTACTGAAAAACTCCCGGTATATATATATATATATATATATATATATATATATATATATAAAGAACTTTATTATTAATGAATGTTATAATTATTTGCCATATAACAATTTTTTGCAATGTTGGTAAACATAAATAAAACAAAATTATTTTAAAAATAGCCACTTATGTGCAAGAGAAATGCTTAAAAATAACTTGAACTTTTCAATCAGTCAATTAAATTGAAACAAAAAAGAAAAAGAAAAATTGTAAAAATATTGCATTAAAAATAAAAGAAGAATAATGCCAAGGCCTCGAAAAATCGCATATATTTTATTTTATCTTGTTTTGTTGATTTAGTTTCGAAATAAAACTTGATTCAAAACAAAAAGGAGCGAAAGGACATTTTAATATTGTTGCAATCAAAAATAAAAATTTTATTACCAGTATTTTGAGATTTGAAGGACACAAAAATAAAATTGTATAGGTGTAGTATGCAGGCGAGGCATTTTCGAAACAAGTTGAATATTTGGAATCATATTTTTCCAACGTTTCTAAATTATTTTGTAGTAAAATGATTCAAGTAAAAGTGATATAGATAAATATAAAATATTAAATGTTCATTTAAAACTACTATAATTTTGTCATCATTTTTTTAATGGGATAGGTGGCTCAGTGGTATCGAGTCAGCCAGTAGATCTGAGAACCCGGGTTCGATTCCCACAGAAGACAAACAATTTTCACCACGTTAAAACTATCCCTGTGGCTCCTTTTCCACTAACATGTTTAAGGGCCGTGATTTGACGGCTGGTAACCGCACTTCACGCGATAAAATATATCACTTACCGAGATCTGCTACGAAGGACTGCCACACCCAGTAATGGGTACAAAGCGTGATAATTAATTTATTTATTTTATTTTCTTAAAAATTTTAAAAACGAAAGTTTTTATTAAATATCTATAATTAACATCGAAAAATATATCACGCTGTATTTAAAATAGTACAATAAGGGTATATAAAATTAAAATAATATTTTGTTTTTATTTTCCAGACGACGAAAGCATTTATGGGCGACATGATCAAACGCGGACGCGGTCACATCGTCACCGTAGCTAGCGTGGCGGGCCTGATGGGCACCTACCTCTGCACAGATTATTCTGCCACCAAGTTCGCTGCTGTTGGCTTCCACGAGAGCCTTTTCACAGAATTACGGGTATGTATACATTCACGAAATATACTGCACACATTATAATCTAATATCTAAATTATTTAATTTTTCATTAGAATTATATCCAGCATGTGAAAATACTATTAGTAGTTCCACGAAAAAACAATTAAACGTAAAAAGATTAGTTTACGAATAATAAATTTTTCTTTTTGTTATTTGCGACAATAATGTTTGTTACTTATTTATGATCCCATAATTGGATACATTTTTAATGATCTTCGATTAAATAAAAAACTATTTAACAAAAAGTACATTCAAACTTGCAAATCAAATTACTACATTTTTAATTGAGCAATTTGTAACAACAGTTACTTACTCTCTATAACCTGCAAACTGCAACACATTTTTGCACTTTAAGAAACATAACTTGCAGCGAATTATACATTCCTGTCATGCGTTTAATATATTATAATGCGTAACGAAAGTAAAATATTATGCCGTGCACGTTTTAAACCGCTAAATAACAACAATCATACATTATATTTATCTGCTTTTTCATCATCAAAAGTTATGATTCATAAAATTCTTGTAGGTACAAATAAAATGGAGAAAACAGAAAAAACATACCTTAGCTGTCGCTTCATATCTCACTTGTCACATTTTTTGTTTATAATTAGTTCCACTTGCACGAAATAATGTTTATAACCTAATTTATTCTGTCATTATACAGCTAAATAAAAATGTTTTCAGACTCACCGCCACCACAAAATTCACACAACACTGGTTTGCCCGTACTACATCAACACTGGAATGTTTGCCGGTGTAAAACCACGATTGTTGCCAATGTTGGAACCGGCTGTTGTTGCAAAACGTATTATTAACGCCATTAAAACGAATGAAGTATATGTTGTCATGCCCACCTCGGTCAGATATTTGCTGCCACTCAAGAGGTAAGTAAACGAACTTGTTTTGTGTAAATGACAGGTCTCCGCAAGTAATTACTTAACTTGCAGTTGTTTGTTGCATAATGTTTTGATGCGGACTTTTTGAATAGCTGCCAAAATGCCAACATAAAGTAAATTAAATTTAATGTTATCTATAAAATTTTATAATATTAAAATTTGTTTATTTTATGAAATAGAAAATACATCAATATAAGTCTTACTGAAATGACCATGAATTTAAAATATTTATAAGTTTACGTTTCCAGATCTAAAATTATCTTTGTTTATTTGTTTTTATAAGAGAATTGAAAACATGAAAGCAATCTATAAGTAACTCGAGTAAAATAAGATTTAGGTCCAATTACCACGAATTTAAAATAATTATAACTTTACATTTAATTAGAAGACAATTTATGATAAACTATTAGATTTCCTCTAAATAAATTGTAATTAAAAATTGTTGTGTATTTCAGATCTAATATTATATTTGTTTCATTTGTTTTTATAAGAGAATTGAAACCATGAAAACAAACTTCAAATAAATTATAAATAATACGAGTAAAATAAGATATAGGTCAAATATAACGATTCTTGTTTTTGTTTGGCAGCATTTTGCCAGCAGAACTGTGCTGGGCAATTATGTATCGAGTAATGCAGGGCCCCCAGTCGATGAAAACCTTCAGAGGCTCCCAAGAAATAGCAGCAGCATGAAAGTTACTGAAGTATTATTTGTACATACATATCACAATCTATTTGTTGCTAGATAAAATTATTATCAACAAAAGAATTATTTTCATTCGTTGTCTAGTTTTGTTACTATTGTTTTTGTTTGTGGTGTTATGCATTTATTTATTACTATTTTAACAATATACTTTACATAACAATAATACAAAATAACATTTTTAAAATGTGGATAAAATACATTCATTTTCAATTCATTGTGCGAATACAACTCACGATATGATAATTTTAACTTTCTAAGTAAAAACTACAATATATTTGTTCTGTAAACAGGTATAATATTATTATAAAGGTGAATAGACTGTAGCAGGAATGTAAAAATTCTTAATAAATATATATTGTTACTTATTTATAACAAATCGTAAAAGTAATCCAAACCTTGGCCTAATTCCCAAACAGATATACCTGTTCCTAGTTGCTGGATTAAATTTAATCTTTTCTGGATGGAATATAATGTTGGAAAGAAAACAGTGTGCTTTCCATTTGCGTTCCTCAAAAAAAAATGTTTTTAAATCGCTAATCAATTAATTGTATTAACAGCAGTCGATCAATTTTATTTATTTACTTTTTTTAAATTCAAACGTAAATAAAATTTAATCTATAACGTTTTTAATTACACTTGATAAGAAAAATGAATCATTAAAACTCATCAACAAATTGTTAATTAGATTATTTTTTTTTAATAATAAGTATTAATATGATCTTATTATTTGACTTACTTAACGTCGAAGTAATTTTCGCCAGAGTCTGCATCAAAAGACATTTTTCCCTTAAAGTTTTTCAATAAAGAAACATACTGATTTCCAATAATAGGGCCTCCTCCATCAGGCGTATAATCGTTTCCATAAAAGTTTAGACCGGTCAAAATTTTTGTCCGTCTTTCTTTTAATGGGGACAGATTTTCTACACATTTTTTGACCCAGTATAGTGGACTATTTGGACCTAATAATTATTTAATTTATTACCATAAATATATTGGTGAAGTTAAGGGAGAGAAAATGCGAGAAATAAATGGATGGATGTATGTAATTGAAAGTTTAGGTTTTCTAAACGAAACTATGAATGAAGGATAAAAATGTATTTTTAAAATGAAGTACCTGGTTTTTGAGGACTAGAAAAGTCGTAAGTCATAAGAGAAAATGCCGTAACATGGTCATATAATTCATCAAAATTTTCCTGTGTAAACATTTCATGTTTCAATGCCCTAAAAGGAGGGATAACTAGAAAAAAATCGAAGGAAGCTGCCATCATTTTATCACCTACCAAAATATCGTACCATTTATTTTAAATATTTATGAATATTCTATTCGTACAAACCCATAGTTATGATTAAATCAACAAGGAACGAATGATCAAGTCGGCCAATAAGCTGCGACCAAACTTCTACAACTAATCCATCAAATCTGTAAGTTTTGCAAGCATTTATAAAAGTTTTTGCTATTGCTTCTTTCTCTTCTGGACTTGTAAATAAGTTAAAGTAATCCTCATTTGACCAGTCATCAAATAGTATACGAGGTACAACTATAAAATTCATTAAAAATTGAACTTAACGTGATATTTTAATTGTAGGTACGTACGTTTTACTTTCCTTTCTTCACCAGCTTTCTTAACATCTTTAATCCATCCTTTATCTATATCATGAGTGCCTTTTAGCTCATATTTATTTTTTCCAACACGTACAACTTGAAGCCACACTGGACTTATATGTGTAAATTTATTACCAAATATTTTAGCTACATCGTAACCGTGATTATTCCACTACGAAAAGTACAACAAATACTAGAAGAAACATCAATAACATCATTTTTTTGTACTTACCGGAGTAACGTATCCTAAAACGATACCTTCAGCATTAATTTTCGATGTATTAGAATAATACGTTTGATAATTATTTAAAATGTCTTTCGCGGAAGGATTTTCAACAACTAAATTTCTTTCTTGAACTGATGTATTCACAGCACCTAATTTTACGCTAGATTTTTTACTTTTACTAGGCGATAATGTGCACTCACTATTTAAAATTAAACTTATACATATAACAATTAAACTTTGTTTTAATCTATTCATTTTGGAAGCGGAATTCTAAGGCAAATGTGAAAAACTGTTCGCGATTTGCGAATAAACCGGCATAAATGTCAAGAACATAGATAAAAAATTGACATTTCGACAGCTCGAAACATCTAGTGGAGAGAATTAGAACTAAATTCAATATACAGGTTTTTCAAAAAACACGAGCCATAGTAAATTAAAACCACGTTGAAACATATATTTTTGAAATTTCTACACAGGTACTGCTAAATCTTTAGCAACCAACACTAAAATCTGCTCAATACTTAAACACCAATTCACAATATTTTTGGAAACTTTACACCAAAGTTCACCATGATGCGGTTCTGCAGCGATGCATCTTTGTTTCACTTCTTGTTGCTGCTCTGGAGTTCCATGCAGTTGTTCAAATCTATAAAAATAGGCCCAAGCATCTCCTAAATCAGGTTCAATTTTAACAGTCCTGTTGAACCAATCCCGACATTTTTGGACTTTCCGTTCGCACCAGAAAAGTTTTGAAACTGCCAAAAGAACGTGAGGATCGTGTTCGCATTTTTTCAGCGCATCCACCTAAAGAAAGACAAATTATATTATTAAATAATTTTTAAATAAAATTTTGTAGAAAGAACTTACGGATTTAGTTTTGCGTTGTGGTCGCGATTCTAAGAAAATAGCTTCAGCCCACAATGGACCGGAGTTGGGACATTCTTGTAGCGCCTTTGCCATCATTGGCAAAGCGATATCTTTTAGCCCTCCTCGTAATTCAACCCGAATTGCCTCTAACCACAACTGATCGCATTTTGGGTTCTTCAAACGAGCTCTTTCCAAAACTGATCGAGCTTTGATCAGTTGGCCGCGACGTTCTTCCAATTGAGATAAAAGTTTCCAAAGCGGAATCGAATTTGGGCACTTTTTAATCTGCAAAATTATGATTATAGCTAGATTCTCTAAAAACCAGTATTTAGTATTACATATAATTACTTTAAAAGAAATAAAATATTTATGTAATTTAATCGACTGTTTATAGAACGAAATTTATCGGCTTCCTAAGTTACTAATTTGCATTATTTCCAGGCTGTATGTTTATTTTTAAATTATAATATGAAAGAATAAAATATGTACTTACTCCCGCGTTGTAAGTATCCAGGGCTTTAGAAAATTCTTTCTTCTGCTCCTCAATTTGCCCTTTCATCATCCACAGCTTCGCAAAATCAGGAAACGTCTTCGCAGCCTCATCCAACAACTTCAGTGCTTGATCCAGATCATCGAGAGCCCATTCCAACTTTGCACTCTTCATCATCACCCTAGGTGTGGGTGCAGATCCTCTGGCCTTCGCCAAGAGCCTTCTCGCTCGTTCATACTCTGAGTTCTCGGATTCTAGCTTCACAGCAGCCAACCAAATCTCTTCAGAGTTAGGATTAGCCTGGAAAGCGAGTGAGAGGATGCCTCTAGCGGCGGGGACATCGCCCGCCAGCCATTTACTCTTGGCGCCCATGAGCCAGAGGACCTCGGATTGTGGACAATGAGCCACAGCGCGCTGGAGAAGAGATTCGAGGGATTCACGGGTTCCATGGTTCTTCTCGAAGTAGGCGGCACGAAGCCAGATGGATTTTTTAGAGGGGAAAGTAGCAAGGGCGTGGGCGTATACCGCACGGGCGCATTCGAAGGCTTGCTGGTTTGCACACTGCGAGGAAATAATATAACATTTAATAAAAACTCTTCTGGAATTATTCAAACTCGACCGGTTTTCGTCGTCACATGCGCCATCCTCAGGAATTACAAATATTTTTTTTACATTTTTAAACAACTGTAATTTTACAATTTACATGATGAATATTAAAATGAATAAACTTACATTTTCGGCGTCCTCCATCCAAGTATGCTTCTGATCCTCAGGTTCAACACCTTGTCCAATAATAGTCTTAATTACCGCTCTGCAACAATGAACATGTCCACCTTTCTCAGCTTCCATCGCTTCTTTAAACCAATGCTCTCGATTAATTTCAACCCCATTCGCATTCAATGAAGTAATTGCTCTCTCAATAATCTTCTCCACCATTCCATGATTTCCATTCGCTTCCTCCAGTTTAGCAGCCGTGGTCCAGATCTGTCGATCTGTAGGAATGTTTTCTCTGGCTTTATTTAAAACTTTCCTGGCATTTTCGTAAGTTTCTAATCTTGCTAAAGCGAGCCAGAGTTCCACAGCTGTTGAACAACACTCCACAGCTCTTGATAATAAAATTCTTGCGTCTTCTGGGTTTTCTAACTCAACAGCAGCTTTCCACAATCGAACAGAATTAGGAATATGTTCAAGAGCTTTTCTGTAGACTCTTCGTTTGGCTTTTGTTTCGTCTTCAAGATCAGCAGCTTTGATCCAAATTCGAACTGATGTTGGAATGTGTCTTGCAGCTTGTGCGATGACAGCTTTTGCTGTATCTGGAGGTTGAAGTCTTGCGGCTTCCAACCACAAATCTTCACTTTGAGGATTCACTTCGCATCCTTTCATGATTAGATTCCTAGCTGCTTGAACTTTTCCAGTGACTTCTTCTAATCGAGCGCTAGCGATCCAAGCAGGAGGATGATTTGGATTTGTTTCTCGGACAGATTTCAACAATAACCTCGCCTTCTTAATGTCGTTGATATCTCCTCCGTAAGTTGGAATCATTGATTGCAAATCTGTTAAATATCCTTTAGGATCTACAACAGTTTGTCCTGTGACTGAATCAGAAACTTGTGATAGTTTGACGTTCATAAGTGTGTTTCTGGCTTGGCCGATTTTTCGGAGGTCCATATCTCCGGTTGGAGTTAACATCCCTGGAGTTGTAATTCCAGGCATCATACTTGCTAATCCGGAAGTTGGATCAAGGCTTGTGGAAGATTCTCCACCTAAATTCCTAGAAAGAACGCTATCTGGTAATGGCGTGAATTTTTCTGTACGAGGATTGCGTTGTTTGCGATTTCGAGCATCACCGACTTCTGGAATATTTTTCCATTCATCTTCAGATAAAGAAACTAATCCACGTTTTAAATCTGAGAATTGTTGCTGAATTTTCGGTCTTTCTTGACGGTATCGTTCCAATTCTTCGCGGAGTCTTTTTTCTCTGTATTCTTTACGTTTTTCATCCATACGTTTATCAATTGCTTCATATATAGCATCTGCTTCAGCATCATCTTTGTCATAAGGATCTTTTGAAAATAGTGAACCGCCATAACCGCTGAATTCATCGTAGTTAGAATCGTTCAAATCTTCTTCGTCGGGTAGTTCTTCCTCCTCTTCTTTCTTTTTTGTTCGTTTCGCTGCTGGAGGTGCATGTCTGTCATCTCTGAAAATAAATAATCAAGTATAGAACTAATGAAAACAGAAAGAGGTTAATAAAATTTAAAACTTACGATACATCGTTAGCGTCTCTTGCTGGACCGATATCAGAACGAGTTGTAAAACCTGTGGCTCTAGAAAAATAGAATATATTAATTAAACCACAAAATATGTTAAAATTTCTGTAAACATACCCTCTTCCTACACCAGCAACATAACCTAAAGGTGCTGGAACACCTAAAAAGTGTTTCTTATTTCGATTGACCAGTATCTGTGGCGGCGTCGTCATGATTTATAATTATTATTATTCAGAACCATTCAATCTTTAATATAAAATATAATAAATAATTGAGCTCATAACACAAACATCTTAGACGCTACATAAACGAAGTCAAATTGACAACCATAGAAGAGAGATAGAAACTATGCTTGGTTTAGCAATATGACCTATAGACGGCTAAAGCGGAAAATTTTAAAATTGACATTTTTCAAAAAAACATTAATTAAAAATATTTTAATCAATTTAATGTTGTCATAATACAATTTTATCAGTAATTACAATATATCGTATTTTTTCATAGTGATATAATTTTTTTTTAAATAAAGAAAATTATAGTATAAATTTTTATTTATTCCAAGAACGAAAAACAATGTTGAAAATCGTCTCCCAAATTTTCTGAAAGGAACTTGATAGAGTAGCATAATTATATTCTTAATAATAAAATAAATTCGTAAAATTTTATCCACTATCGATACAGTCATGAATCTACCGGCAATTTGTTTATCTGTCTAACGTGTAATAAATTTTACGATGCTGTTTTTTTTTGAATTTTTTACGATTTCTATTATTTCTACTGGTCCCCTCTCCTGAGTTTCTAGCGGATAAAATATATTATTTGAATGTTTATAGTACGTGAATGAAAATCAGGAGAGAAAAACGTTAAGAAACGCATGCATCCTTCACAAAATGTATATTTATCATTTAATTTGTGGTTGTTTTAACGATCAAAAATATATATATTCAAATTTAAAAAAAGAATAATATATAATTTATAATAAACAATAATACAAAATTAGTTCTTATATACAGGGGATCGCCCCACGTATGATAAAGTATCAATAACATTGCAGTACATTTGACGCGTAAGAAATTAACAAAAATGGAGAATATATTATAAACAGTTTAAGCAAAAACATGTATAGTTCAAATCTGTCGAAATGACCACTCAAATAATTTTCATAAAGCAATTATAATCATTCTATTATTTAATCGTTGTTATGTATATAAATAAAAAGAAATCCATCAAGATTTCTTAATTCGCATTATTAAAAATTATTGTGAATGATCAAATGAAAGAATGAGACTACATCAAACATCGCTAAGCAAAAATGTATTTTGGAAAACTTGATTTGACTATCGGTTAAAATTACGCAAAACGTTGAGCCGCATAATGAATGCACTATTCGCTCATGAGCAGAGTTCATGTTAGGCGCAACTTGAAGAGGTCAAGAGATCGAGAGGTCACCAGCGAACTTCGTGTGTGTGACAGAGCGGTTGAAAGAAGGTACTTGCCAGGTATCCAACTCGGGGTTGAAATTCTTACTGAACTACATGACGTGACAAATTTGTTACTTACTAAATCTTAATTTTTGTATGTACATCTTTTCTAAACAATTTATTTCAACACAATATTGTCTTTTTCGATATTTAATCACATATTTTTAATTTCTAGGATCCACAAATTCTACTCATGCTTTCAGGATCCTTAATTCCATATATTTCAGCTTCCAACTATAAATTTAATCAACTTGATTGCAATTAATTTCTAAACCTCAATAACATAAAACAATCTTCTTCTAGACATAATATAAACAATAAAACTGCTAATACAAATGCTGTTTCAGAGTGACTCAACTATTTTACCACCTGTCGAATGTTTTCACTCAATAGGAAAAAATAAAATGATTCATTCTGAATTTTTCGACTTGAATAAAATACACGACTGAAGTTCTTTCACTGCACTATCTGGTACTGTCACGATCAGCCATTTCAGTCCCCGGGCGAGAAACCCTTCAAGTACCGTCCCTCGTGCCAGACGGTGTTGTAACGGTGTGTGGTCTACGTCTAATCGCCGTTCTCGCCGTAGATCTCGGTGGATCAGTTATCGGCCTTGGCCTGACGGCGTTGCAACGCGGCGGCGAGGTCCTGACGGAGCGCCGCCTGCTGCCGTGCGTCCGCCAGCGGCTGCACACTACGCAGACCGTTCACGATGTCCTTCGTCTTGCCGAAATAGATCTCGTTCAACGTGTTCCGGATCTTATTTTCCATATCTTCGACCATGCGGCCGATGTTGGCGATGTGCGGGGATGATTCGCTCACGCTTGCGTCTTGCTCGATCTGGAGGGAATCAATTCAATATTTATTTATTTGGTTGCACAACCACAAATATTCCCGATCGGCGACACTATTTCTCGCAACGAGTTGATTTTCAGTATAGATTAACTTGTCTTGAAAGTCATTCACTTAAATTTCATCCATATAATTTGTTTAAAATTTATTTCTATTTCTTCATAACTTGATAATGACACAAATTGCAATGCAGTAATTCTAAATGTTGTCAATAATCTCTGTTCAACTAGCAATGCAGATTTGAATATTTATATTTGTAAATTTTCTAGTCTTAAATAAGTTTCATATTACAAAATAAAAAAATCACATTTAAGATAGTAAAGGTGTGAAAACAACAAATATATAATTTACTAATTATATTGCAACACATTATGATCGATGCTCGGTTCACATTAAAATTATTTTCGAATTTACCACAAAATATTTTAATTTATATAGAACGAATTAGTGGCAAGGCTCGCCTCGCTTCTTTGAAACAAACAAATCATAAGCTCACAGTTGGTTCTGGTAAAATTTATATGATTTAATTATGCATTCAACATCAATATAAACATTTTTGGGCTCGTTGCAAAATACATATAAATTAGAAAAATTCCCAAAAATAATACATTTTTATAATATTTGCTCTCCGACTCAAAAATCATACAAAAAGAACAAACATTAAACGTGTTCGTGGAGGAAAAACAGAGACAATTTTAATGTGGTAAAAATGAGTTATAAAATTCGAAGTCGAACTCTCCAATCCACAGTAAAGTGCGAATGATATGTATGAATAACTAGTCTTACCTGTCTTGTCAAACTGCCCCCCAAATTCATAGTACCAGAACCATGTTTGTTGGTTTGTAGCCACAACATAGCTGTAGAAGTTAATTTATAATGAGCATTACGCCCAGAAGTCTTCTCTTGTACTTCAACAACATGAATGGAATCCCAGCAGCCCTTGATTTTCTTCGACCCGTCACCAGTTTTCTTAATTAAAATTACTCCCGCAAAACCGTGATCTAAGTCCCACAAATACACAGAAGACACGCCTCCCTCAAAGTACATTTCCCTGTACTGATCAAAAGCGTGATTAGCATCAACTTCTAATTTTCTAAGTCGCTCTGAAGGCATTGAACCATCTTCTAGAGGTGGATCATATGTATTGGACCATGGCGATCTAAAATATGTTCATAGTTAAATATTTGTATAATATGAAGCTAAATAATGGTGGTAATTGTACCTGTAAGAGTCACCATCTCTATTGTAATCGCAAAGAAGATAATCTTTACCAGTTTCTCTATCTTTGGCGATTTTTAACGGTTGATCGACTGATGACAGCAAGTCTTCACACAAGGAGGGAACTAAATCGATTAAATCGCTAAGATTTTTTTCAATTTGTTGTGGAGGTAACCTCCGCATTAAATCTAACGCACAATCCATCTGTTGATCAGTCTATAAGAAAAAAATACTTGTCATATTTATGAACAAACCGGATGAGGTGTCAAAAATATAGGTTAGAGTAAATATTTAACCCACAAAATGATTAAGAAAATTTGAGCATAAGAATTAGCAACTGCAGCCAATATTCTATAAATACTTATATTTAATATTCATATTTATAGAAAGTATTTATTAATCATCATTTGTTGGGTGTGACAGTTACTGAGATAAGGAATTTATAACAGTACATATCTTTTTTTCTAAAGAATATTTTCTAATGAAATTAACTACTTACCATTCTGTATTCTTATAAAGTAATATAAATAAAATATAATACTGTTAACAAATATATTCACCACGAAATTAAAATATTAAAGAGTAAAACTCCTCAACACTACAAAAAATATTACACACTGCTCAACCACGGCCAACTGTATCTGCGTTACGTACTCAAGTGCCAAATATGAAAATTAAATTTTTCATTTTCAAATTTAAATTATTCGCATTGTCAACTAAAAAGTAGTAAATAGTGTTACTTTATGTTAAAAAGTATATAAATTAATTTATAATATTAATATTTTAAAAGACTTAAAAAATAACCAAAGTTTCTTTCAAGAAGTTTACAGTTTCGTTGTTGTTTTGAAATAACCGTAAAATAATTATTAGTATTACTTATTACTGATTTTTATTTATATATGTAATTAGCAATATTCATATTGAATGTGTGTGGTCCTAACATTACGTCAAACGAGTTATTTTGTTCTTTTATTTATCATTTCTTCTTACCCCGGCACCCCCGACATAGCGCGCGCGCACGATAAAATCTTCGAAATATTCCTTGAAGAACTGTGGGTGGTCCGTCTTCATTGTTATGCATCTCTTTCCAATGTTCGTTGTTCTGTATGTTTCATTTCACATACGACTTTGAGAAATGCATGTTTTGTAAAGTAAATTAACCAATCTTACTTCATCCGTTGCTTATTTTATAAACAAATAATATATTTGATAAGGTTTTGGCGGCATGATAACAGTTTTAAAAATATGAATTAATGTAGTTTTTATAAAGTGACGGTAGTGTAAATATTTTGAACAAACAATGCTTAAAAACAAAATTTATAACGTGATAGTGTTTTGTTTACATTTAAGTCTGGTATATGGATTTATGAAACATTTGCAAGACAATGAAACAAATGAACGAGACAGCTCAATACACTCATCTAGAATTGATAATGATATAGTTCTAATACATCATCCGCCAAATAAATGGAACAGTGAACCACATTTTCAAAGACACAGAACTATTCCTGAAATAGATCCTCAACATTGTCAGAAACCAGCAAAATGTCAACCATTAAATTATACTTATTGTATGGGAGCAGCATTACCTTATTCCAAAACAACTTTAGATTTGATAGATCTGAACAGCCAAGAAATTGTTCAGGAAAAACTTGATTTATTTAGAATCTTAAAAAATGTTCCAAAATGTTGGACAGTTATTCAACCATTCTTATGTTCTTTATACATGCCAAGATGCGAAAACGGCAAAGTTGATTTACCATCAAAAGAACTTTGTCGAAACATTTTTGGCCCTTGCAAAATTTTTGCCAACATATCATTTTTTTCTGAATTGAATTGTGAAGATGAGAGACTGTTTCGAACAAACTGTAAAAATGTAGTTCGAGAACTAAAATTTCAATCAACAGGACATTGTCTGGAGCCTTTAATTCAAACTGATTCTCCTCCATGGTTTTACGACGGTAATTTTAATTTTATTCATTAAAAACCGAGTAACTTTTTTTTTAAATTTCAGAAATTGAAGGATGCGGTCTACACTGCAAAACTCCTCTATACACAGACAACGAACATACACAAATCCATAAACTAGTAACTTGGGGCGCCGGAATTTGTCTTCTTTTCAACGCATTTACCGTAATTACTTTTATGGTAGATTGGAAAACAGCGAACAAATACCCAGCCCTCGTAATTTTTTACATCAACTGTTGCTTTCTGGTGTCTTGCATCGGGTGGTTGGCCCAGTTTTATGGGCCTGATTCCAGAGATGACATCGTATGTAAGAAAGACGGCACTGTCAGAATGTCCGAGCCAAGTGGTGGAGAAAATCTGTCTTGTGTTATTGTTTTCGTGTTGGTTTATTATTTCCTGATGGCTGGAATGGTTTGGTTCGTGATTCTGACCTACGCTTGGCACATGAGCTTCCAAGCTCTAGGTATGTATAATTTTAAGAAAAATATGTATCAAACTTTATTGCAGAGAGAAAAATTTAATCAACTTCGGTATAAGAAACCGTACATATAATGAATGTATTATTGAATGGTCAAAGACAAAAAATGATTATATTAATTTTGTTGTTATTATCTAGGTAAAATACAAGAAAGAATTGATAAGAAGAGAGCTTACTTTCATCTAGTAGCTTGGTCTCTCCCTCTAGTACTTACTATAACAACGATGGCTCTTGGCGAAATTGATGGAGACAGCATTACTGGAATTTGTTTTGTAGGATATGTGAATCCTGCGGCACGAGCTGGACTTTTATTAGGACCTCTAGGAGGCGTATTAATTGTTGGAGGATTCTTCCTTTTTAGAGGTAAAATACATGTTAATATAAAACGAAAATTATTCTAATTTTGTAAATGATCTTGCTGTTCATTGGATTTTAATCTGTAAGTTATAAAAATTTACTACTAACAAATTGAAAAATAATTTGGTGCAACTGCTCATAATTCGTTATTATTTTTTAAGGACTTTTAACGCTGATAAAGCTGAAAATCGGCAGTCGAGAAATAATATCATTAAGAGCCAGCAAGAAAATCCGTTCAACAATTGTTCGTATGGGTTTGTTTTCATTACTTACTCTTATATTTGGAATTACAACATTTGTTTGTCACATTTACCATTTTTTAAATGAAGAAAAGTGGAAAACCAGTCTTCGTAAATACATTTTGTAAGTTTTTCTTTATTATTATTTGAGCTATGTTGATAATTATTTATTTTTTAGATGTCGATTAACAAGCTCTCCATCAGATTGGATCCATTGTAAACAAGACAGCAGGCCAAGTGTTTCAATGTTGCAATTACATCTTCTTGCACTTTTTGCTGCTGGAATTGCGATGTCTTCTTGGGTTTGGACTCATTCTACCATCGAAGCTTGGACCAGATTCATCAGAAGGTAGTTGTTTGATTTAAATCTCAAAATATCAAATTATAATTTTATTTCTTACAGAAAATTCGATTGTGAAGTTGAAGAACCAATCAAGCTTCAAAAGCATAAAGTGATTGCTCAAGCATTTGCAAAGCGTAAGATGCTTTACCACGCTGGAAGACTTTCAATAACATTCCATCGAACACACACGGATCCAGTCGGACTTAACTTCGATTTAAATTCCGTTGCCAGCAACGACTTAAGCTCAACTTGGGCAGCAGCTCTACCTAAACTCGTAAACAGACGTGGGGCTCTGACTGGTGCAGCCACCGGTTCAGTTTCAAGTCAACGCCGAAATTCAATGGACTCAGAAATTAGTTTCAGTGTTAGAAAAGTTTCAGTAGAATCCAGGAGGAATTCAGTTGACAGTCAATTAAGCGTTCAAATTGCAGAATTGAAAACTACAAGAAAAGTTAATAGCAGAAGAAGAAGAAATCGGAGAAGAGGACGAGAATTTTCAAGTAGAAGAGTTAGTAAAAATGGGCCACTATTTTCCAGAAGAGAAAGCTCTACTTCTTTAGACAGTCAGCTAGGAGCACATTTGTTAAATGCTCTTGCGATGGGAAATACTGACTTAAAAGCTATTGCTCCGAACTTGAAACGAAGAACTGCAAATGCTGGATTAGATGAACAAGAACATATCAATAATTTATTATCTAAAGGCAAGCTTGTGGTTCCGTTCCAAATTCCAGGTGATAGTGAAGTCAGTGAAGATGAAAATGTGTCGCTAACTATCAGTGAAAGTAAATTTAATTTAGTTGTAAATGGACAAACAAATGAAATGGTTATGAAATCTCTAAGACGTGGATTAAATATTGAAGAAATATCAACAGATGAAGTGGAAACTAAAAAGTCTTATTCTCGATCTGACAGAGAAAGCCGACAAAGTCGACGAAGTCACAAGAAAGAAAAACGTAGAAGTAGAGCAGAAAAAAGAAAAAGCGAGAAATATGAAACAAATACAGACGAAAGCTACAGAGAAATTAAAAAAATATCTGATGATTCATCAGATAATTCATTTTGTCCAGAACTTTCTCAACTAGCAGTTCAGTCTTCTTTAAACTCGGGAATCTCAGTTGGAACTCAACATAACTGCGAAAAAAATAGAGCAAGTAAACAAAGCAAGACAAGTATAGATGTTGGCGTTCAAGCAAATGCCAGAGAAATAGCAACACAAACTCAATCAACATTTGATATTGAGCTAACTGAACTAGATCAAAATATAGATGAGATCCAAACTTCCAGGTCGAAATCTCAGTGCGTGAGTCAAGGAACTCAAATGTCACCAAAAAGCATAAGGTCAAGTAGAGATTCCCCGCTTTCGTATGAAAAAGATGTACAAACTAAGTGCAATGACAAGAAAAAATCAAAACAAAATGATAGTAAAGATATAGATAAAAATCTTGAAAGAGTTAGAAAGAACAAGCAAAAATATCATAAGAGTGGAAACGATTACGAAAAAGAGCTTTTGCAGAAAACTAGCAAATCAAAAAAGTATGAAGATATTTCTTATGAAAATGAAAAGTTGTTAAATGACAAATATAATGTTAAAATGTTAAAGAAAAAGACTTAAATTTATATGGTAGCTACTTAAATATTTTTATTTATATTACTTTTTATGCATGATAGCATTTTTTATATATATTTACCGAAATAAATATTTTTTCTTCATATATATTTGAAATTTATTTGACTAATATTTTTGCCCAAATCATGTTTACTCCGACGAATTTGTTTACATTTTTTAATACATATTTACAGAAATAAATATTTTTATTTAAATCTTGAATATGCGTCAAATTTGTTTCATTTTCTTTCCAAACATGACCGAAAAATATAAAATAAGAAGAAGTAGTACGAAATTTGATTTCTGTTTAAAAGTTGGTAGCGCTGCGCCAGTCTCTTTTTGATTCGGAGAGGTGTAGAAAATATTTAACTAAAATGGTACGTGAAATTTCTGAAAATATATAAATAATCTTAAATAAATGCAACAATTATATAGTGCAGTTTTGTTTGTTTAAAGTATCTGTGTTTATTTAAAACAATATTTTTTATTTTCACCGTATAATTTTAAATGAAACAAAATTCTAACCACACTCTGAATGTGTCAATGTTTATGTTTTAGGCAAAACGCACCAAGAAGGTTGGAATCGTAGGTAAATATGGTACCCGTTATGGTGCCTCTCTCCGTAAGATGGTCAAGAAAATGGAAATCACACAGCACTCCAAATATACGTGCTCTTTCTGTGGAAAGGTATGTAACCTCACTATTCTTCATTGTCACCTGTGCACGTCAGATGTTTAATTTTTTTTATAACGTGCTTTAGGACGCTATGAAGAGGAGTTGTGTGGGAATTTGGGCCTGCAAGCGATGCAAACGCACCGTTGCTGGAGGAGCCTGGGTATACACAACCACCGCCGCCTCATCTGTCAGATCAGCCGTCCGGCGATTGAGAGAAGTTAAGGAACAGTAAAATGTTTTTGTAATTATATTATAACAATAAAAACCTTTTCAAAATATGCTTGTTTTACTGTTTACCTTCATATTTAAATTAGTTATGAAATAAAAACTAAAATGGATGTGTAACTGTTTTGTGCTACTTGTATTTATAGATATAATAAAATACTTAAATTGAACAAGGAAATTAAGACTAATTGGATCAAATCTTAAATGATACTCAAATGAGTTCTTAATTTAACAATTAACACATTTATTCATTATATTCATCTTGCAATTAATTCATTTCCTGACATCACTTTCGTTCTTCCACATTAATAATTCCTTTCATACATACGCGTTTATTTCGCGAATGGAATTTTTCCATTGCAACAAACCTTCAATTAAACTCATCTATTTATTCCTAAGTTTCTCATGCAATCTATCACCCTTAAATTTACCAACATATATTTGTTTTACCAGTCTTTAATTCGATATACATTCCACACATCCAAACCATTTCAACTGACTCGAAACCACACTCATCAAACACATTTGATACAAATATTTTAAATTATTAATACCTCTTAAATACTGAAATCTTGTTGATAAGAAATATGTCGCGCAATTAATAATTATATTACCATTTTTCTGTACTTGCATGTATGATAATAAAAGTTTTAAAATTTTATGATTAGATTGGAAATACAGTTCTTGTTGTTTAAACTCTTTATAGTTCTTATTTTTTGTCTTAATTACAAATTATTGTAATTGCAATAGCACTTAAAACATTTGTAGGTATAAAATGTATTTAATGAAATCTAGATATTGTTTAATACATTATATAATATATATATTTTAAACTTAGTGAACAGGAAGTCAAATAAACTAAAAACAAATCTTTTGAGAAAATTATTTAGTACGTTATAGTTTGAAAAATATTGAGGATAAAATTTAGTTGTTCAAAATATGGCAATGGAATTTAAGCCAATAAATTGATTGAGTCCAAAATCAACTGAGTATCATTAACTATATTTAAGATATGAGCGAAAATTCAAAAGAATGGGAAGAAAAATAGTTTCTTGGCTTCTTATTTTTAATTTTAAATCCTTATCTCCCGTTATTGTCTTTACTATAATTTGGATTTAATTGTTGTGCAATATAATAAATAAATAAAATATGCAAATGTAGACATGCAACAAAATTAATCTATGTGCAATCATAGTACCTATCTATAATTTATAAAAATTATATTATCTGCTGCATATCTCAATTGTTAAATCAAAATCGTTATACAATTTCAAAAGTCAATTAAATCTACAATAATTGAATCGGGTATTTCATATAAGTAAACAATATTATCTACTTAATTTTTAAAATATTAATGGAGCTTTCAAACATTTCTTAAAAATGTTGTAATCAAGATTCTCAAATTAGTATAAATACGAGGTAGAACAGTAACACTTAATCATACCAAAATGTACATGAAAATTGCAGCTTTGTGTTTTTTGGCTATTGCCAGCGTTCAGGGTAAGTAGCATTTTACTTAATTAATTAATAATTACTGGCAAAAACCTTATTTCAAACTAAAATAAGGCAAAAATATAAATAAATATTGTACATTTTCTTTTATGAAATTTTAATAACTGTTTCACACCTAAAAGTATATTTTTGTAAAATACAAAAACAGAAAAAAAAATAAATTCGATTTGTATTGCAAATAAATTTATGTTGCATAGTTCACCGTAGAGCATTAATTAGTTAATTAGGTTTTATTTCCAGTCCTTGTTTAAAGTTTTAAAGTCACTTTATCCTTTGTTTCTGCAGGTTACCCCTGGGCCGGCAGAATCGTCGGTGGCCACGAAGCCGCTAACGGTCAGTTTCCCCACCAGATCTCTCTTCAATACGGTTACGAACTCCTGCACTCCCACGTCTGCGGTGGCTCCATCTTGAACTCTCGCTGGGTACTCACCGCCGGACATTGCATCACCGAGGTACCTCATATTCCTTTGGCCCACTACTACGTCGTCGCTGGCATCCACAGCCTCAAGGATAACGGACAGAAGGTCCGAGTTAAGAGGACCATCGTTCATCCCGACTACGAAGGGTGAGATGAAATTTAATTAATTGTGGCTTCCACAATTTCTTTTATATTTGCAATTACTTCATTCTTTCTTGAGGGTATTATTAGTAATATTTCTTCATTATTTATTATTTGCCTTTTTTTAAGTAACGCGTATAAATATACAGCAGAGTGCTATACCCAGCAATGGGTAAAAGGCGTGATGATATACTTATTATTTTATAATTTTATTATGACTCTTGACAACATTTTGATTGTAGCAAAGTGAACCCCAACGATATCGCTCTATTGGAACTGGAAGATGATCTGACACTTGGAGGCAATGTTGGAGCTGTAAAACTCCCTGAGAAAGACGCCATTCCTTCTGGAGAGAGCACCTTGTCTGGATGGGGTAGCACAAGCACCACCATCATTCCTCACATGCCCGATAAACTGCAGACCATTGACTTGCCTGTCCTTTCTCATGAAGGTAATTAAATTGTTTATATTTTGTAATTTAATAATAAATATGTCCAGAAAACGTTGGTGTATGATGAGTGTGACATTATTGTGTAAGATTGAGAAAAAATTGATACATGAAATGGGTTTGAGTAAACAGTTGTATGTTGGTGAAAACTAGGGGTGTAAGATCACGTGAACAATATAGGAATAAATAGATGAATATTATTGATTGTAGGTTTGCTGCGAAAGATTCTAAGTAAAAGAAATAAATAAGTTTGTATGAAAGAAATTATAAATATGGATGAAGCGAAAGTGGTGTGCCAGGTTTAGAATGTTTAGCGGAGATTAATTGTAGGATAAATCTAATGAATAAATGTTCAGTGAATGTTTCCAAAGTTCATGTTTTTCCTGCTAAACGATATTAGTGCAATGAACATTTCTTTATAATTTACATATGATAATAACTTTTCTTGGTTGTTATTACATTTCTTATTAGTTGTATATGAATCTATTTTCTTTAAATATTTGTGTTACTAATTAAATTGATTTTTGTATTTATTGTAGATTGTGTGAACGCTCTTGTCGCGCTGGCTGGAAGCAGCGATCCCCTCGCTGAAACCAACGTCTGTACTGGTCCAATTCAAGTTGGCGGTGAGGGCGCTTGCTCCGGTGACTCCGGTGGTCCGCTGGTGGCTAAAGGCTCCAACGAACAGATCGGTGTTGTGTCCTGGGGAATGATGCCTTGCGGAACCCAGGGAGCACCTTCTGTCTTTACCAGAGTGTCTGCCTTTGTTGATTGGATTAACGGATACATCAACTAAGTTGATGTAATGTAGTTAAATAAAATAAATTATATTGAATGCATTTTGTTGTGTTATTTTTTAATATTCTTTAAGAAATATTAATGCTAAACAAAATCATATCCAACCATTTATTTCCTGATCCTCGACACAATTTTATCGACAACCATTTGTTTCATCAGTTCATTTAGCAACAGTCTTCTCAATTCACAATTAATCTACACCAACGTATTCACGACATTTCAATAAAGTTTTTTTTTTCATTCTTATCGTAAGTTTGAAAAAAATTATCAGATTAAGTGTGATTATTATATTTTTATCATTTTAAAATATCTGATTTGTACCCTATATAAACAGAATAAAAAATTAGAATGGACACAGCAGCATCATGATTGCAAAGATCGCTCTTCTTTGTTTCGCAGCTCTTGCCGCCGTTCAGGGTAAGTTTTATATACTGATAAGTACATAATAGTTGGTTGTGCTACGAAATCGTTAGTGCATAAGTGCTCTTATAATAATTTTGAGAAAATTGTTATTTTAAATTCTCTTCTGCTCGAGAAATTAAATAAAAATTGAAAAATCATTTTTCGCTATTATTTGCACATAAATTTAATGTTTTGAAACTTATTAATTTTAAAAATATGTAAAATAGAAAAAATATTTTACTTCTAATAACAATAATATTTTTGTGACTATAGACTCAATTTAATTAAAAGAAATCTAATGAATAAATGAATGTTGCGGTGGCCGAGCGTGTTAAGGCACATCTCTTAACATAGTGTGACGTCACCCGAACCAAGGTTCGTCAGTTCGAATCCGCCTGTCGACAATGTGTGATTTGTCGTAAAATATAAAATACAGCTACATGTATTTATCACATTCGGGCGCTATAAGCTAGTCACTTATACACCTTAAAATAATGTAGCATTCGACTACGAAGACCGGCAGTACGGCAGTGTAAAAACTGCGGCTCGGTGTGCCCGGTAGGCCCAGGCCCGATTTGGGCTGTAGTGCCATCAGAAGAAGAAGAATAACAATAATATTTTTGTGACTATAGACTCAATTTAATTTAAAAAAATCTAATGAATAAATGAATGTCTCACTAGTTCGTGCTACCCTATTTGACAGCACCTTGCAAGCTGTTATTTTATATCTAACAACATATTTTCTTCTTCTTCAGCTGGTCCCTTGGCGGGCCGCATCGTCGGTGGCCACGAAGCTGCGAAGGGCCAGTTCCCGTACCAACTCTCCCTACAATACGGTTACGCACTTCTGCACAGCCACGTATGTGGGGCCTCCATCTTGAACTCTCGCTGGATACTCACTGCTGGACATTGCATCACTGAAGTACCTCATTTGCCCTTGGCCCACTACTACGTCGTCGCTGGTCTCCATAGCCTCAAGGATAGAGGACAGAAAATTAAAGTTAAGAGGACCATCGTTCACCCCGACTACGAAGGGTAAGAATATTTTTAATATTTTATTATAGTCAATCATAGTCCAGTCGATAAAACAGAAGTTAAACTTACGTTTGTTAATCAACACTCAAGAGATCTTGTCTTCAAATCTTGCTGATCTCTATTTATAGATTAAGATAAGATTGTGTCTAAGTGGGTCTGATTCCACAATAAACTGCAGCCCCATGTGTTGTAATTGGGATTAAATTGCTGTTTTTGCAAAGTAACAAATAAATAATAATTTAAGTTGATTTCACTTATAATCTCCCTAGAGCATTGATTCTTTTCGTATTTTTTTTTCGTTTACATTGCCTCAACGTATTACGTTGTTTAAATGCATGATAAAAAAATGTCCCGAATCAATGCTCAAAGGCTGCTTTGGTAAGAAAATTGTAACAACACCAAAACAAAAAGTAATTTTTCGTAACACATGCACAAGAAGCACGTTCTTATTCCCTAATTTTAGAGAGAAAAACACTGCTTTTTTCCCCTAGGGAGAGAAACATTATGTTTCCATAGGTAGCATGTTTCTCTCCCTAGAGAGATTAGCTGTTTGCGGTGTTTCCTAGGTAACTAGTTACGCAACCCATATTTGACATTTGTCCCGATAAGACAGTAATTTTTGTGTACTTGTTACGAAAAGTATAATATGCTTCACGGGAGGGCACGATTATCCCTTGTGTGAAGTTGGCAAACGCGGGAATAATCGCTTGTTTCCCTCCCTTGATGCATAACATACTAATATGTTGCTTAAAATAATCAAGTTATGATAGAATAATATATCCATGGCAACTTGTATCAAACAATTTTTCTATAAGAAAAATCTAAAATGTCACGTTTTGACACCGAATCGTTAAAAAATATAGATATAGCTGAAGAAGGTCCCGCAATATAGAAAAAGAAGTAAATCTTTTTGTTTAATGTCAGTTTTTAATATTTTGTCAAAAAAAAATTACAAGTTCGATGCATCAACTTCAAGAAAGAAATTAAAGAACTGGGAGTTTAATATGAAACGTAATTTTCACTTATTAATTTTGCTTAGTTACGCCAAGTAATGAAAAATTTCCAGGAAATTTTTATATTACCTTAGTAACTATTCTTAATAAAATGTTTCTATTGGCTGTTAATTTTATTCATTAAAAGCAAGTAATAAATAGTTGCTTAATTTTATTTTTCAGCAGTCATATATTCTTTGGTCATTAATTATCTAACAATTAATTTCCATAATTTCTCTCCTCCTTAAAAGTGATTTACTTTTCTCTTTTGTTGTAGCAATGTAAACCCCAACGACATCGCCCTGTTGGAACTGGAAGATGATCTGACTTTAGGAGATAATGTCCAGGCTGTGCAACTCCCTGAGAAAGACGCCATTCCATCTGGAGAGAGCACCCTGTCTGGATGGGGTAGCACAAGCACCACCATCATTCCTCACATGCCTAATTTACTGCAGACCATTGACTTGCCTGTCCTTTCTCATGAAGGTAATTAAATTGTTTATATTTCATAATTGAATAATAAATATGTCCAGAAAACGTTGGTGTATGATGAGTGTAAAATCATTGTGTAAGATTGAGAATCAAATTGATAAAAGAAATGGGTTGTATGTTGGTAAAAACTAGGGGTGTAAGATCGCGTGGACAATCTAGGAATAAATACATGAATATGATTGTAGGTTTGCTGCGAAAGATTCTAAGTAAGAGAAATAAATGAGTTTGTATTAAAGGAATTATAAATATGGATGAAGCGAAAGTGATGTACCAAGTTTAGAATGTTTAAAGTGGGTTAATTGTAGGATAATGAATAAATGTTTCCAGAGTTCATGTTTTTCCCGCTAAACGATATTAGTGCAACGTACATTTGTTATTTGTTGTATATGAATCTATTTTCTATAAATATTTGTGTTACTAATTAAATTGATTGATTTTTTTGTTGTATTTATTGTAGATTGTGTGAACGCTCTTGTCGCGGTGTCTGGAAGCAGCGATCCCCTCGCTGAAACCAACGTCTGCACCGGTCCAATTGAAGTTGGCGGTGAGGGCGCTTGCTCTGGTGACTCCGGTGGTCCGCTGGTGGTTAAAGGCTCCAACGAACAGATCGGTGTTGTCTCTTGGGGAATGATGCCTTGCGGATCCAAGGGAGCACCTTCTGTCTTCACCAGAGTGTCTGCCTTTGTTGATTGGATTAACGGATACATCAACTAAGTTGATGTAATGTAATTAAATAAAATAAATTATATTGAATGCATTTTGTTGTGTTATGTTTTAATATCCTTTAAGAAATATTAATGATGACCAAAATCATATCTATCCATTTATTCCTATAGGAATATATAGATCGTTGACGCAATTTTGTCGACAATCATCTGTTTCACAAGGTCATTGTTCAATGTTCTTCTCAATTCACAATCATCCAACACAAGGTATTCAAACATATTTCAAAATTGTTTTGTTTTTTTCATATCTTATCGTAGGTTACCAAATAATTATCAGATTAAGTGAGATTATTTTGTTATCATCATCTTAAAATATCTGATCTGCACCCTATATAAACAGAATAAAAAATTAGAATAGACAGCAGCAGCATCATGATTGCAAAGATCGCTCTTCTTTGTTTCGCAGCATTTGCCGCCGTTCAGGGTGAGTTTATTAGCATTTTATATAGTTGATTGTGCTACGAAATCGTTAGTGCATAAGTGCTCTTATAATAATTTGGTTGTCCCGCGTGGTGGCCGCGCGGGTTGAGGGCCGAATGACGACCATAAGGTCGTGGGTTCGGGTCCCGCCCGTGGCGGTCATACAAAGGACATATCGGCATATGACCTAAGTAGTTGGTCCGATATATAAATTAAAAAAAATAAAATAATTTGGTAAAAATGTCATTTTTTTAATTTTCTTCTGTTTCGAGAAATTAAATTAAAATTGTAAAACCTATTATAATATAATATTTACAACTATTAATTTTTAAAATATGTGTATTTGGGAACCTGGGTTCGATTCCCACAGCCGGCACACAATTTTCATCACGTGGCTCCCTCTTCAGTAACATCTTTGAGGGCCGTGAATTGACGGCTGGTAATTGCACTTCACGTGATGAAATTAATCACTTATAGAGATCTGCTACAGTTGAGTGCCACACTCAGAAATGGGTAAAAGGCGTGATGATATATATATATATTTTATAAAAATATGTAAAATAGAAAATATATTTTACTTCTAATAAGTTTTTCCAATTTAATTAAAAGATAAGTCTAATGAATAAATATTCTGTGAATGTCTCACTAGTTCGTGCTACCCTATTTGACAGCACCTTGCATGCTGTTACTTTATATCTAGCAATATATTTTCTATAATAACAAAGACAAAATTAATTGTCATCCAACACTTTGTGGAGCTAGGTTTAATAAAAAGTATAAAATAAACACCTGGCTCAGTTTCACAAAATTTAGCTTCCAAGTCACCTTATTAGGGCATCGTCAGAGGCTGGCCAGCACAGTTAGTAACTATAGACGCGTTTCGCTCTTATTAGAGCTCATAGTATGGTATAACTCACTTCTTCACCTAGAACAAAGTTCATGTGAAGAAGCTGTGTGACGAAGAACTGGGCCAGCAGATAATAAGATTTCTAACAAACAGGTAAGATGACATGAGAAGTTCTGTGGAACAGGTCATGCCATCTACCGAAAAAAGGAAAAGCTACGCAATAGCAATTTAAATAACAACAAAGACAAAATAATAATAATTATTTTTTTTAATATCTTTTCTTCTTCTTCAGCTGGTCCCCTGTTGGTCCGCGTCGTCGGTGGCCACGAAGCTGTGAAGGGCCAGTTCCCGTACCAGCTCTCCCTACAATACGGTTACGCACTTCTGCACCGCCACGTATGTGGAGCCACCATCTTGAACCCTCACTGGGCACTCACTGCCGGACATTGCATCACTGAAGTACCTCATTTGCCCTTGGCCAACTACTACGTCATCGCTGGCCTCCACAGCCTCACTGATAACGGACAATTAGTTAAAGTTAAGAGGACCATCGTTCACCCTGACTACGAAGGGTGAGAATATTTTTTATATTTTATTAGAGACAATCGTAGCCCTCTGGATAAAACAAACAAGATATCGTGTCTTCAAATCTCGCTGATTTCAACATATATCCAAAAATACGATTGTGTCTGAGTGGACCAGATTCCACTATAAGCTGCCGCCCCCTGTACTGTAATTGGGATTAAGTTGCTGTTTTTGCAAAGTAACAAGTAAATAAATTATTTAAGTTGTTTTCACTTATAATCTTCCTAGAGCATTGATTCTTTCCGGAAATTTTTTCATGTGCGTTTCAATAACGTATTAATCAGCACGAGTGAAACACGAGTGCATATTACGTTGTTAGAATGGAATGCTCGAGAGCATATTTGGTAAGAAAATCGGAAAGACACCAGCACAATAAGTAAAAATAATTCAGGTGTTATATTTTGCTAAAAATAATCAAGTTATGATAGAATATTATATTCATGCCAACTTGTATCAAGTAAATAAAATAATAAAATAGTTATTTGTATATTAAGAGTGTAAAACGAGCCGAAGGCGAGAGCTGCAATAGTGTAAGAGGAACAAAGACACTTTACGCTCGTGATATACACATAATTTTTTCTACGATTGCATCTTAAAATTATTCAAAAACGTATAGGTAGGTACTGAAAATAAATTCCTTCTGTCAACTGTCAATATGACAAGTTTCTGTTTTGTTTGTATCCCTGGTAACTATTGAAATAAGCGTGCATTTAATATCGTTTTCGCGCGTTGCCATTGGAAACGCGCACATTTAACGTCTTATTCGCGCGTTGCCGTTGGAGACGCGCAAAAGAGATATTTTTCGATTGTTCCACAGACAACGTCAACTTTACGATGACAAATGAGAGCGTAATTGTCAACTTTTCATAGCAAACGTAGAAAAAAGATATTTTTCGATTGTTCCACAGACGTCAACTTTACGATGACAAATGAGAGCGTAATTGTCAACTTTTCATAGCAAACGTAGAAAAAAGATATTTTTCGATTGTTCCACAGACAACGTCAACTTTACGATGACAAATGAGAGCGTAATTGTCAACTTTTCATAGCAAACGTAGAAAAAAGATATTTTTTGATTGTTCCACAGACAACGTCAACTTTACGATGACAAATGAGAGCGTAATTGTCAACTTTTCATAGCAAACGTAGAAAAAAGATATTTTTCGATTGTTCCACAGACAACGTCAACTTTACGATGACAAATGAGAGCGTAATTGTCAACTTTTCATAGCAAACGTAGAAAAAAGATATTTTTCGATTGTTCCACAGACAACGTCAACTTTACGATGACAAATGAGAGCGTAATTGTCAACTTTTCATAGCAAACGTAGAAAAAAGATATTTTTCGATTGTTCCACAGAAAACGTCAACTTTACGATGACAAATGAGAGCGTAATTGTCAACTTTTCATAGCAATCGTAAAAAAATAATATATTAAATATCGAGTTGATACACACAGTAATTAATAGTTGATTAGTTTTATTTTTCAGCAGTCAAAAGTTCTTAAAAGTGTTTTTCTTTTACTTTGTCTTGTAGCAATGTAAACCCCAACGACATCGCCCTGTTGGAACTGGACAGTGAACTGACTTTAGGGGATAATGTCCAGACTGTGCTACTCCCTAATAAAGACGTCATTCCAACTGGAGACAGCACCTTGTCCGGATGGGGTAGCACCAGCACTACTTGGATCCCAAACATGCCTAATAATCTGCAGACTATTGATTTGCCTATCCTTTCTTATGAAGGTAAGAAAGAAAATTTGTTTAGTTAACTTTTGTTTCATTTATTGATGTTACGTTGTACAACAGGAACTTAATCTCAATTACAGTACAGGATCCGCACTCACCGAGCCGCAGTGTGATAGTTCATGTAATTTTTAGCTTGAGTGCGATTTGAACTCGGGATCTCTGGATTCAAATTCCGTATCGCTATTCACACCACCGTTACCAATGTTAATAAAATGTTAGTTTCTTCTTTCAGGTCATCTATCATTTTCCTTCTCCTCCGGAATTATCATATCACTTGTTATATTAGTTATAAGAATATATTTCTTGTTGTGTTTAGAATGTTCCGATGCTCTGAAATCCCTGCACGGAAGCGATGAGCCTCTCCGTGAGAGCAATTTGTGCACCGGTCCCTTATCTGGAGGCCAAGGCACTTGCTCTGGTGACTCTGGTGGTCCGCTGGTGGCTAAAGGCTCCAACGAGCAGATCGGTGTCGTCTCCTGGGGAATGAAACCTTGTGGATCTAAAGGTGCACCCTCTGTCTTCACCAGAGTGTCTGCCTTCATCGATTGGATCAATTCATATATTCAATAAACTGTGTATTTATTTTTAAATAAAGTCTTCTGATTTAATTATAAACTTTTGCTTCAATGAATAATTTTTGACCTTATTATACTATTTTCATTTTAAACTCGAGGGATCGGCATAAAATGATTAAATGCACCGCAATTACGTTTACAAAGGAACTCAAAATATGATCCGTCATAACTGGTTTCACAAGGTTCACACAGGGTTGTACAGCCCCAGTGGCGTAGCCAGGAATTTTTAAAGGGGGGGGGGTTCAAAATTAGTTTAGGTTACATATATATTTATATTTATTTAGCAAAAAAAAAATACAAAAACAAATTTAGATATAAATTTATATACAAAAACAAAAACAATTCTTAAATCAACATTTTCGTAGTTTTAAATAAATAGCAAATAATTAGTTAATAACAAAGTTAGATTTTAAATTTAAGTCGTCTGGTGTTTTTTGTTAAACAACTCAATACTTCGTCAGCCGTAATTGGAGTTTCTAGATGTATATTTAACATTGCCAGACCATTTAGTCTATTTTCCGACATTGAATTTCGTAAATAAGTTTTAATTCTTTTTAGCGTGGAAAATGTTCGCTCTTCAGTGCTAGTTGTTACTGGTAATGTTACAAATATCTTCAGTAATTTATATACATTTGGAAATATTGTTTTGTTACACTTATTTATTGCTTCTATTCCATTTTTTGGTCTTTCTTCTAACTGCAATATATGTCTTTGCCATAGTTTATATTCTGCAATGACAATATCTTTGTCATTTAAATCCATCGAGTAAAAATTTATTAAATTTAGTAAACAATCTTCAGTATTATTTATACCATTTATTAGACACTGAAATCCACTTAATATAGTTTTATGAGACAAAAATCTATTATCTATTTCTATAAGAAAAGAATCTAAAAACGGTATGAATATTGATGTCCTATAATAATCTTCTGGAGAATTCGTTGCTATATTTGATCTGTGTATTTGTCTCTTATTAGTTCGTGGTATTTTTAATTCGAAATCGAATATTTCTGCTTGGTGTTTAATATTTTCAAATAATTTACGAAATTCTGTATCTGATTCAGTTCTAATTTGAATAATTTCATTCTTTACATGTTCACATAAATTAGGCTAATAAATTCGCGTTAAAACGTCGCACCCAAATAAAAAAATAACTGTTATAAATAAATACAACACAACTACTGCGCGTCAACTAATTGAACCTTACAGTGAAGGCATTACGGACGCTGGCGCAAGCGCAGTCAATACGGGCTGTCGCTTTTTGCTGGCGTCCATGCGGGTGTTCGCCTTCCAATAAGGATACAATATATTTTTATTTCTGAAAAATTTAAATCTCTACGAATATTTTATTTTAAAATCGTCAAGGGGGGGGTCAGGACCCGAAACCCCCCCCCCCTTGTCTACGCCACTGTACAGCCCCATTCGCCGGTACGGTCAATCATAGGAAAAAACAAGAATAATTTTAGGCTGAATACGACCCTTGAAAATTTACCTATTTTGACCATAGATAAGCGAGATATATATATGGGGTAGCCGCACTAATGGATGTCATTGTAGTTATATGGGACAGGGACGTTTAATCGTTTTATGCCGATCCCTCGAGTTTAAAATGAAAATAGTATATTAGATACTGTAAAATATGTTTAAAGTTGCTGATGTGACTGAAATTTTATCCGAATTTAATTAATTAATATATTGTACTTTTAATGATCGATCCATCCTATTTCAATATTCAACAGTACAAATTTTCATTCATTAAATACTTATCTATTTTATTTATTCCTTGGAATTTTCTTTATATAAAAAATAATCAATGTACTAGAGTACAATTTAAGTACATTTTTTTAAAAATAATAATAAACTACTTCAAACAAGAATAAAATACCCAAGTACCTACTTAAAAAGATATTCAAATTTATTTTATATTAAATCAAATCATGTCCAAAATTTAGATAACACAAAAAGTATGTTTGAAAAAAATTATATCTATTTCTGAAACTATAAATGTTACCTAGACAGTTTATTCATTTTTAAAAAACACTAATTACGATATTAATAATTAACAATAATTTAGTATTTGGATGGGTGATCGTCCAGAGAAACCCACGTTGCTGTTAAATGAGAACCTAAAAAAGCGGATCAGAGCATAATGGCGGCATATAATCTAAGTAATTGGTCCGCCGAGAAGCCGTAGAAAAAAAATTAACAATAATTTTGCGAAAACCAATATACTAGTATTATTCAAAGAATGAAACCAACTTGTATAGATAGATTAATAAAAATTAGCTGCTAACATAATGTTTAGTTCCAATTTTAACCCCATTTCTAATTTACAAAAATGTTAGTTACACCAAGTTTTCAAGGCGGAAAAATACAACCTAATATATTATATAACGAGTTTTATGAATGAAGCGAGTGTATAAAAAACAAGTATCCAAAAAGTTTATAAAACGAGTCACGTACTGTATTTTTTTCTACAATCACAAATGAAGACAACAAAATAATGTAAAGTTTTATTAAATTCGATAGATTTAACTGTCGGTTCTCGTTGAAACATTTTATAATAAAATTAAATTAAAAAACACTAGGTTAGTTTCAAATAATGTAAAGTTTATTTTACAATACGTATTTCGGTCGACTAGACCATCATCGTTAAATTTTCTAGATATTACAATTTCACACAATAACGGCGAATTAGATTATCAAATTTACCGCAAAAATACTTATACAGATACAGTCATTCCGTACGATTCACATCATCCTATGAATATGAAAATGTCAGCGTTTCATAGTTTCATTTACCGTTTAACACATTTACCATCAAGTCAAGAAAATTTCCTCAAAGAATTGGACATTATCAAACATATTGCCGTTAATAACGGCTACCCTACGACTTTGGTAGACAAAATTTTAAAACACCACAATAGAAACAAAATTCACAAACTAATTTATAACACTAACAATATTAAAGGAGTACATCAATTTGTTTACAGAAGACTACCATTTATAGACAATACAAGCCTCAAAATTAAAAAAATACTTCATTCAGAGAATATTATTTCATCCTTTTATAACACATACACTTTAAAAAATTTGCTAGTAAATAACAAAATAATTAAGAAAGACATTTTTCAAAATAGTGGAGTTTATCAAATTAGCTGTAGTGACTGCAAGGCAATTTACATAGGTCAGACCGGTCGTAATTTCAGCATTAGATTCAATGAGCATAAGAAAGCGCTACTAAATAATAATGTGTCTTCAAATGTTGCTAAACATTGTCTTCACAATAACCATAAGTTACTTGATAAGAGTTTGTCAATCAAACACATTTGTAAAAAGGGATTAAAGTTGGATTTCTTAGAATCCTTGGAAATTCAGATTGCCATTAAGGACCAGCTAACGGTTATGAATGAACAAATAGATTTGTACCGTTCACCTTTAATACGTCCGCTTTAATCTCTTTACAACTAATGTACAAATTCATTCATATCTTGTTCACCTGATGATGGTCTAGTCGACCGAAATACGTATTGTAAAATAAACTTTACATTATTTGAAACTAACCTAGTGTTTTTTAATTTTATTTTATTTTAAAGTTTTATTAATTATTTGAAAAGTAAGTAATGTTAAGCAACACTGCATGAAGCAAACTGCACTCCGTGTTTAATACGTCAGTTGTTAACTTCACCCTGTGACTAAAACGTTCGAAACCAGTTTGCAACATATGATTAAGGTGTTATTTAGCGCCTTTGAAACCAGTACATTGCATGAAATTTTAATAAAGGGAGTAAAAAAAATGGTTATTTATTGAGTTCTGCAATCACAGAGCTGCTTATAATTGCCACAAACCATCAACTGTTTAATTGTGTGATTTATATCACTGACATTGTTACAAATGTCACGGGTCCCTGTCTCGGGTAATCTTTTCTCGTGGATGCGGCACGTGTGCACGTGGCTAGATACTGATTGATTGTGGATTACAGGACAGTGGAGCGGATAACTAGATCGCCCACTCTTGAACACTGGGACTCAGATGTGCCACTGTGTCACGGTGTAAGTGTAAAGTGATCGAGACGCAAAATCTATTCCACCCGTTGTTATCAGCACACCGCAGACGCAGCCATATGAGCCACTGTGTCCGCCAGGATTTCACGACCTACACTGTCGAGTTTCACGGGAAAATCACGAACATAGCTAATAAGGAACATTATTGTTTCCTGGTTACTAAAAAGTACTTCATTATTGATTGTTGCTTACCTAATGACATTAGACCAAAAGTGTAAATTAAGTATTAAAAACTGCATCTAAGGAGTATCTACTTGTTACTCAATTGTTTTTTATGCAAGAGTAACAAGAAACATAAAATGGCTTTTATTAAAACAAAAATGGGATTGAGAGTTCTATGGAAGACAATGAAACAAAATATAGTATGTTATGCATCAAGGGAGGGAAACAAGCGATTATTCCCGCGTGTCAACTTCACACAATGGATAATCGCGCCCTCCCGTGAAGCATATTATACTTTTCGTAACAAGTGCACAAAAATTACTGCCTTATCGGGACAAATGTCAAATATGGGTTGCGTACCTAGTTACCTAGGAAACGCCGCAAACAGCTAATAATCGTAGTCTTTAGGGAGAGAAACATACTACCTAGGGAGAGAAACATACTACCTAGGGGAGAAAAAGCAGTGTTTCTCTCTTTAAAATTAGGGAATAAGAACGTGTTTCTTGTGCATGTGTTACGAAAATAATTTTTCATTGATATTTTTCAACCACTTGACGTTGATATTTCAGTAACTGTCAAAGTTTATAATAAAAATTATTTTATCTTGTACTCTTTTAATCCTAAATTTTCTTTGAAAAAGCCATTTTTCGTTTGTTTGTTACTCTAATATAAAAACCAATTGAACAACAAATAGATACTCTTTAGATGCAATTTTTAATACTTAACATTTTTTGTTTTTACACTTTTGGTCTAATTTAATTAGGAAAGCAACAATCATCATGTTAAAAAAATACCATTGTAGTTTCTATATTACATATTTCAATTCTACACTCTGTATAGATATGAATAACAAAAAAAAAAAATAAGAACAAATAACTTAGAAAATAGTAACATAGCAAAGTGAATTTAACAAAGAATTACAGCTTTCCAATGCCTAGAACTATTATAAATAATGAAAGGAATCATGGGAACAATGATTCAAGCAAAATATAATCAATTCAAAAATAAAACAAATTGCTTCAAGTGTTTACCATTCTAATATAAATTGTTGATTCCCTATACTGTAATAAGATTAATTTCCTGTTGTGAGCAAATAAATAAATTAATTAAATATTACACAGTGGTATCAAGTCGGCCTGTGAATCTTGAGAACCCTGGTTTAATCCCCACAGCCGACAAACTATTTTCACCAATTTAAATCTACCCCTGTGGCTCCTCCTCAGCTAATATCTTTGGAGGCTGTGAATAGACGGCTGGTAACCGCACTTTACGCAAAAAAATATATCACTTACCGAGATCTGCTTAGGCAGAGTGCCACACCCAGTGATGGGTAAAAGGCGTGATGATACATTTATTTATTTATTTACAGACAAGATGAAAATAATTTTGTTTATAGTACGAAACATTTATTGAAAGTTTGTACTCCAAATGAGGACTAATACAAATATTATTTACGATTAAAATTACAGATGATAACAAAAATATTTGAGCTACAGTGGAGCAAGAGTTAAAATTCCGTCTTCTCAGTAAGAGTGTACATCCCGCATAAAAAGGTGCGAGGACAATACCACACAACAAATTTAATATTGAATAATGGTTAACCATAAACAGGTTAACAGTAAATTGAATTTTAAACGACCAATGTTAAGGCAAGTGTGAAATGAACCCTTTAGACGTCATCTTCGAGTATAAAACCAGCAACTTCCAGTGCAACTTCACCAGACCGTCTCCAGCAGCTCTCAGCACAACAACCAAGAGAGAAGTACACCGAACCACCATACAAGTCACTGAAAAACATCAGCAATTCGCATTTTTGTTTCTACTCCACCAACATGCAGTCAACACGAATCATATTTGGTACCAGCGTAATAATACTACTGTTATTTTCTTTTCCGAAATCATACGGTTTCCGCAACGACATCTGCTCGAGAGACATCCAACTATCTTCAAACAATTGCGAAGAAAAGCCTACTAGTATCTACCATCGATTTGAACAACATCTCAATGATAACTCCTTACGACGACAAGTCGTTGATGTGCGCAAAGAGAGACTGCTTCAAATCAGATCACTCAACAACGAAGAAGATCTCTCTTTGCTTCGTACCACGAGAGGCAGGTCAGTAGTTCGTGAGCGTCTTTACTCCCGGTTGAATCCAAAGTCGATTACTTTCCGTCAAAATCGCAACAACAATATTCGTGATTCTCAACGAGCTGATCGAAGATTTAACGGTAGAATTGTAGATTCACGGGAACGCGCACAAACTCAACGTAGATCTTCTAACAACATCCGAAATTCTGAAGACATTCGTGAATTTCGTGACTCTCGCGATCGACTACAAATACGAGAAAGAAGAATTTTACCTGAAAAAGAAACACGGTTAATTGAACGAAGTAGTTTAAATATTCCACTGTCTGAACGTAATCGCGAAAATTCCTCTAGAGGACGGTTGCAGAGTAGGTCTGTTGATCGTAGCGATACACGATTGGCTGTAAACTCACGAGAAAACAACAGAAATTTAGAATCTCGTGAACGTCGTGAAACTCCTGAAAAGGTAACTCGTTTTGTTGATCGTAGAATTACCGATGCCCAAAATTCACGAATTTCCAAACGTTCAGCTGAAAATAATATCCGTATTTCTGAAAGAACTCAAGTAACTCGAAAACGAGACCAACAACGTATTTCTCCTGAAAGAGAATCGCGATTTGTTGATCGTACTGATCAAGTTCGTGAATCTGATGAAGGTCGTGAAACTCGAGTGAGAATTAACCCGGAAAGACGAGTTCGATTATCCGAACGCAGATATTCACAAATTTCTAAACGCTCTCTTGATAACAACATTCGTGTTTCTGAAAGAACTAGAGATACACGTGAGCGATTTCAGGAACCAGAACGATCTACCCCTCAACGAGAAACTCGTGTAGTTGAGCGTAGATCTGTAGAGCGAGCTTCCAATGTTCGAGATTCACGATTGGCTGAAAGTCGATCACGTGAACAACTTCAAGAACGAGAACGATCTACTCCTGAACGAGAAACTCGTGTTGCTGAACGTAAGTCTATAGAGCGAGCTTCCAGTGTTCGAGATTCACGATTGGCTGAAAGTCGATCACGTGAACGACTACAAGAACGAGAAATGTCTACTTCTGAAAGGCAATCTCGTGAGCAACTTCAGGAATGGGAACGATCTACTCCTGAACGAGAAACTCGTGTTGTTGAACGTAGGTCTGTAGAGCGAGCTTCCAATGTTCGAGATTCACGATTGACTGAAAGGCAATCACGTGAACGACTACAAGAACGAGAAAGATCTACTTCTGAACGACAGTCTCGTGAACGATCTACTCCTGAACGAGAAACTCGTGTTGTTGAACGTAGATCTTTAGAGCGTACTTCTAATATTCGAGATTCACGATTCGCTGAAAGGCAATCACGTGAACGACTAGCAGAACGAGAAAGATCTATTTCTGAAAGGCAATCACGTGAGCAACTTCAGGAGTGGGAACGATCTACTCCTGAACGAGAATCTCGTGTTGTTGAACGTAGGTCTGTAGAGCGAGCTTCCAATGTTCGAGATTCACGATTGACTGAAAGGCAATCTCGTGAACGACTAGCAGAACGAGAAAGGTCTACTTCTGAAAGACAGTCTCGTGAACGATCTACTCCTGAACGAGAAACTCGTGTTGTTGAACGTAGATCTTTAGAGCGTACTTCTAATATTCGAGATTCACGATTCGCTGAAAGGCAATCACGTGAACGACTAGCAGAACGAGAAAGATCTATTTCTGAAAGGCAATCACGTGAGCAACTTCAGGAATGGGAACGATCTACTCCTGAACGAGAATCTCGTGTTGTTGAACGTAGGTCTGTAGAGCGAGCTTCCAATGTTCGAGATTCACGATTGACTGAAAGGCAATCTCGTGAACGACTAGCAGAACGAGAAAGGTCTACTTCTGAAAGACAGTCTCGTGAACGATCTACTCCTGAACGAGAAACTCGTGTTGTTGAACGTAGATCTTTAGAGCGTACTTCTAATATTCGAGATTCACGATTCGCTGAAAGGCAATCACGTGAACGACTAGCAGAACGAGAAAGATCTATTTCTGAAAGGCAATCACGTGAGCAACTTCAGGAATGGGAACGATCTACTCCTGAACGAGAATCTCGTGTTGTTGAACGTAGGTCTGTAGAGCGAGCTTCCAATGTTCGAGATTCACGATTGACTGAAAGGCAATCTCGTGAACGACTAGCAGAACGAGAAAGGTCTACTTCTGAAAGACAGTCTCGTGAACGATCTACTCCTGAACGAGAAACTCGTGTTGTTGAACGTAGATCTTTAGAGCGTACTTCTAATATTCGAGATTCACGATTCGCTGAAAGGCAATCACGTGAACGACTAGCAGAACGAGAAAGATCTATTTCTGAAAGGCAATCACGTGAGCAACTTCAGGAATGGGAACGATCTACTCCTGAACGAGAATCTCGTGTTGTTGAACGTAGGTCTGTAGAGCGAGCTTCCAATGTTCGAGATTCACGATTGACTGAAAGGCAATCTCGTGACCGAGTAGCAGAACGAGAAAGATCTACTTCTGAACGACAGTCTCGTGAACGATCTACTCCTGAACGAGAAACTAGTGTTGTTGAACGTAGATCTGTAGAGCGAGTTTCCAATGTTCGAGATTCACAATTGACTGAAAGGCAATCTCGTGAACGACTAGCAGAACGAGAAAGGTCTACTTCTGAAAGACAGTCTCGTGAACGATCTACTCCTGAACGAGAAACTCGCGTTGTTGAACGTAGATCTGTAGAGCGAGTTTCCAATGTTCGAGATTCACAATTGACTGAAAGGCAATCTCGTGAACGACTAGCAGAACGAGAAAGGTCTACTTCTGAAAGACAGTCTCGTGAACGATCTACTCCTGAACGAGAAACTCGCGTTGTTGAACGTAGATCTGTAGAGCGAGTTTCCAATGTTCGAGATTCACGATTGACTGAAAGGCAATCTCGTGACCGACTTCCAGAACGAGAAAGATCAACTGCTGAAAGAGAAAATCGAGTTGTTGAACGCCGATCTACAGAGCGGGCTTCTAATAACCGAGATTTAGAAAGGCAGTCTCGTGAACAATTTCAAGAACGGTCTATTTCTAAAAGGCAATTATCTGAACGAACTTCTATTATCAGAGACGGGCGAATTACTAAACGATCACTTGAAACCAATATTCGTGAAGATCAATTTCGAACTGAGAGAATACGTGACTCCAGAGTACGCCTTGAAGAACGTGAACGACTTTCTCCTGAAAGAGAATCACGAATTGTAGAACGCCGTAACAGCGATCAAAATTCCATCAGCCGTCAAGTTCGATCTCAATCTCCTAACAACGCTATCCGTGCAACTGAAAAAATTCTTGAATCTCGTGAACGTCTTCAAGAACATGAGCAACTTCTCCCTGAAAGAGAATCACGCCTTTCTGAGCGCCGTAATAACGAAAGAAATTCCATCAGTCGCCAAGCTCGATCTCAATCTCCTAACAACGCTATACGAGTAACTGAAAGAACACGTGAATCTCGAGAACGCCTTCAAGAACGTGACCGACTTTCGCCTGAAAGAGAATCACGCATTTCAGAACGACGCGAAAACGAAAGATATTCCATCAATCGCCAAGTTCGATCACAGTCTCTTGATAACGCTATCCGTGCAACTGAAAGAACTCTCGTATCTCGTGACCGCCTTCAGGAACGTGAGCAATTTCTCCCTGAAAGAGAATCACGCCTTTCTGAGCGCCGGAATAACGAAAGAAATTCCATCAGTCGCCAAGCTCGATCTCAATCTCCTAACAAAGCTATACGAGTAACTGAAAGAACACGTGAATCTCGTGAACGCCTTCAAGAACGTGAGCGACTTTCCCCTGAAAAAGAATCACGCCTTTCAGAGCGCCGCAACAGCGAAAGAAATTCCATCAGTCGCCAAGTTCGATCTCAATCTCTTGACAATACCATCCGTGCATCTGGGCGCACTCGTGATTCTCTTACATGCCTTCAAGAACGAGAACGACTATCTCTTGAAAGTCGAGACCGCGTTCTCCAATCTGCAGATCGACTAACCAACATCCGAAATTCAAGACAGTCTGAACGAGCTAGAGAATCTCGTGAACGCTTCCAAGAACAGGAACGGCTGTCTTCTGACAGAGAATCAGGCATTTTCAATCGCCGTAACATTGAAATAAATATTCCTAACCGTGAGTCCCGCTCTGTAATCAGAGTTGTCAATCTCCGAAATTCACGACTACCTAATCGTTCAAACCGTCAATCTCTTGACAGGCAAACACGTAATTCCGAACGCCGTAACTTCATCAATCGCGAAAACATCCGTTCAGCAGAAAGGCAAATTCGACTTCCTGAACGGCGTTCAACAGACCGAAATGTACGACTTATTAAGCGTTCAGTTGAAAACAATATTCGTTTATCTGAACGAACTCAACGATTTTCCGAACGCCGAAATGAAAGAACATTCATCAACCGTGAAGTACGACATGTATCACAAGAACGTCTTTCCCTTGACAGAAACTCAAGACTTACGACTACCGACCGACGACTAAACACAAGAGATTCACAAGAATCTGAACGACGAAACAGGGACCAAACTACACAAATACAAGACAAAAAACGAAGACAAAATATTCGTGCAACAGAAGGACTAGTTTCAACATTCGATCGCCGAGTATCTGTTGATCGAGAACAAGCTTCAACTAATTTCAGAGTTATTAATAAGGAACGTTCTTTGGAACGCACTGTAGATGCTCGTGAAATACGTCAAAATGGAGAACAACGTACTGTTGACAGAAGAATTACTTCAGAACTCAGAAGTCCAAGATTAGCAGAGCGAATATTAGACTCTCGAGAACAAAGACAATCACGAAGAGTTGCTCGAGGAATTCGAGATTCTTCACGAAATGTATTCGATCGTGATTCAAGAATTTCTCGTGAGCAATCACAAGAAACAAATACCAGAATTACCAACAAACGACTTCAATCTTTGGACAGAAATATTAAACCCAAAGAAAGACAAATTCGTGTACGAGATAGCAGAATAGCTGATCGTCGCACTGACATCAGAGATGCCAGGGTTTCTGTTAGTCGTGCTTTACCACAAGAACAAAGATTTTTAACTGATTCTGAACGTCAAGTATCTCGCAAAAATGCTGCAGGACTTGAACGCAGAAATATCAGAAACTCCAGATTTACAGAACGAAAAGAAACTCAGGAACGTCAAGAAATAAAAGAATATAATCTCAATGTTCGATACAATCGAGATAATTTAATCCGGGATCTAAAAAAACAAGTTTCCCGATCAAGAACTATTGATAATATTCGATTGACGATCAACCGTGACAACAAATACCTCCAAAACCTTGACAAATCAACGGAAGACAGAATAAGTCGTATGTCACGAAATTCAGAAAGACTGATTGATAATAACCATAGGATTAATGTATTAGCAAGAAAACAAAATGATCGGCTCTTTGATCAAGAGCGCTTAGGAAATAAACAAAGGATTTCTGACACACGACTGGGCGAAAGAAGACAAATGAACATTTTGTCTCGTAAACAAGATGGCTTCCAATACATACCTGATCAACGAGATATGAGTGTATTTAGTCTAGCTTATCCTACAAATAAAGTACAAGATTTAAATGTAGAAAATCAAAATATTTGGATTAATGTTGTGAAAATATTATTAGCCTGTTTACTGTTGCTGCAAATCTCCCGAAATAAGACAGCAGACCTCAAAATGTTCACGTAAGTTTTAACATCATTTTGTATATTTCAATAAATTTATAATTTGTTTTGTTTCAGGTCTATCAAGATTCCAATGTTTTCGCAACTATTCAAAGAAAAAGTGCAATAAAATAATAAAGATATCTATTTTTGTATCGCTTCAGTAACAAATATAATGGATCAGAAAGTGATAATAATAAAAAAAATAGTAGTAGAAAATAATATCAGCTACTTGAAATAGATCATTATCTTTGTTACTGATTTGATTTGATGACAACTTGCTATAATTACTCTGATTGTTGTTTAAAATGTAAAAGCAAAAAATGTAAAAATGTATAGATAATATTCATGTGATAAACTATAATCTTATAGAATCATGTGCGTAGTAAATATATAATAAAGCATATGAAAAACACATATTGGTTTTATTTATATACCAACTTATACAAACAACAAAATAGTAGCATTTTCACTTATAACATAAGTATCCCTGTGCAATGTTACATCAATTGTATTCCATTTGCCACCTGGCTCACTTATCACAACACTTTAAATAAAACCACATGACTACATGAAATTAAAAAAATCTGTTTGTCTTAGGCAGGCCGCTTACTTAAAGCTGAGTCTTAAGCTCGTTTTAGATAATGCAATTTTTCATGCAAAGTTCTGTTTCACAAGAAAGTTACAAGAAAATTGCTTCAAGAATTATTGCTTGACGGACTTGCAAAGTTGCTGCAAGAAAATTACAATATATTCTAATTTTCTTGCGGTAATGTGCAATTTTTTAGTGATTTTAAGTGCGTCATACTGTTGCTCTGTTCATCAAATATATTACAAATCATTTGAGCGTGATTGAACTCTTGTTTTATGCTCTTATATATATATATATATATATATATATATATATATAAAAGTTTTATGTATTAAGAGCGTAAAGTGATTCTTTGTTATTCGAAGACGGTAATTGCAGCGCGAGACGAAGGCGAGAGCTGCAATAGTGTAAGAGGAACAAAGACACTTTACGCTCGTGATACACACATAATTTTTTTCTACGATTACATCTTAAAATTATTAAAAAACGTATGCGTACTAAAAATAAATTTGTTCTGTCAACTGTCAATATGACAAGTTTCTTTTTTGTTTGTATTCCTGGTAACTATTGAAATAAGCGCGCATTTAATATCTTTTTCGCGCGTTGCCATTGGAGACGCGCAAAAAAGATATTTTTCGATTGTTCCAGAGAAATCGTCAACTTTACGATGATAAATCGTAGAAACATAAATATTTGATAGATATTTAATTTTGTAACAGATCAAAGAAATGAAATTGAACATCAATGATGATAGTTGATACTAATTAGTTTAGTTTTTTTTTTAATTACAGCTCACAATGCCAGAAAAGTAAAATTAAAACGAAACAACATTTTTAATAACATTGTGGAAACAATATCCTTTATTATATTACAGTTGTATATTAGTACAGAATTAAAAATACTTAGATATATTGCTGCAAGTGTTGCACCATGTAATACAGTTTTTTTTTAAATTGCATCAATTTTCTTGCAGCTATATTTATTGCCCAATTCCGCAACAAAAAACAAAAAAATTGCATTATCTAAACCGAGCTTTAATAATAAAAACTAGTAAGCGAAGTAAACTATAGTCGGTCTTACTTTAACTTCATATTAGACCGATTTAAAAACAACGAAAAATTATTGAAAAAGAAATGTTAAAACTCTACGAAATATCACCACAATCACAAACTGTGAAAACGATTCACCGTAAATCTGTTGCTAACTGCGCTCAACTTATTATTGACGAGGAAATTAATTCGATATGAAGTTACGGTTTTGACAGAGTATAGTAAATTAAATCTGATCCAAAATGGCTAATGGAATACGCCTATTATATAGAAATTGTTAGGGTATTGTAAAAATAGGGACGGCTTAAAGTTCGTGCAATATTTTAATTGGTATTGTAGTTAGCTGTAAGCGAAATTGGAAATTCATTAGTGCAATAGATATAGTAGGTTGTTTTCCTTGAGTATAGTTCCTTAAAACAAAAAGAAAAGTACAATATTTTGTGCATTAAACGATTAATAATTGATTATCGTATACGTTAACAAAGTCAATTTTTTTTTGTTATAATGTATTAATGTACTAGGGAACGAATAAAGTTGATTAAATTTGTTTTAAAAGATTCCATTACATATTTCTAAGTCCAATAAACAGTATTTCTAACATTAAATATTTGCCACTCAGATAAACATTTTATATTCGACTAATTTTCACGCACTAGGAACATTTTTAATTGTTCATCTTCTCTAAATATAAATACTTAACATATGGAAAAAGTTTTCAGAACTTATATTTAATAATGAAAACTATTTTTAGTTCTGTACATTTTATTTAATTCGACGTTTGAGTACAAAATTTAATTTAAAATCGTTGCCAAGCCTAAATATTTGAATGGTACAACAATAACAATTGTAATGGCTGTGAATTGAATAAAACTTGGCTGTCGTTGATCACGAAATTATTGAAACGAGAACGGCCCTGTCGATATATGACGGAGTGACGGATCGGCGTTTGAGCGGTGAGTCACGTGCAGATGGTTGCAATACTTCTGAAATATTCTAGAGAGTTGTGGAAATAACAATTCAGTATATAAGGGAGAATTTGGGCCGGAAAAGTAAGTCTATATTGAAGTGCGAATAAGTGCAAGTCGTTGCTTAGTGCATTATTGTGAATATAAATAAGTGTTATAAATAAATATGTCTTCGTAGTAGTATTACATTATTTTGGTTTTGAATAAATATTTTATTAGTGTTATCATTGTTCGTGTTTTATATCAGAATAAACTTCACCCAATCCGAAATTGTAATAAACGTTACAATATAATTGCTTCTTGATTTTTTAATAGCTTGTTTTGTTATTTATTATTTTCTATTTTCCTGAGGAACGTATACGTTTAGTGTACCGAAACGTCGAATGAAATTAAATTTGCAGAACTTAATCTAAAATGGTTTTAATTATAAATATTTCAATATCTTGTCACTTTTCAATGTCGTATATTGCTTATTGTTTTTCTTTAATGCGCAGTTTTATAAAGGACAGAATAAATTTAATTTCATAGTAAATATATTTAAATTAACAAATTCGGATCAATTTTATTTACTTTATGGCATTACTATTAAAAGTAATACATCACTTACTGAGATCTGCTACAGCAAAGTGCCACACCCAGTAATGGGTAAAAGACGTGATGATATATTTGTTTTATTGTCGAAAGTACAGATGTCATTTGAATAAATATTATTTATTTTGGATGTAAATTAATCGGTCGTTTATAAAACCAGCCAGAAATATATAAAATTTGTATTGTATATATTTAAGTTCCCTAGTATTGTATTGAAATTACCCTTTTAGAGATAAAACGATAATAGAAAAATATGTTTCTTATTTTTAATCACAACTCTGTTTCCTTAATCGAATAAGTTCATAGTACAAATGATGCAAACAGATATAAACATTTTCAAATGTAGCATTAGCATTATCAGTCGATTTACTAAAATTGGTTTTCCCAAATTACATGACAAATTGACAAAACAACATTATCATACAATTTTATCTTTTATTTAAATTATATTATTGGCAATTTAATGCTCTCAGATCAGTTAAGCACCAAGATGCAGTAGGTCATATGATGACGACCTTCAATCAATTATAAACTATAAAAATGTAAAAAGTAAAAATATTTATTAATAAAAATAAATTAATTATAGTATCACACATAAAATAAATAGAAATATACAATAATATAAAAGTCCTAGAAATAAAATAAAATCGTCTACGCTATTCAACACGAACCCTGTTTCTAAAATCTATTCGATATCGAACGACTGGCACTGAAAACCGCTAAACGAGTCAAAGATTATTTAAACATCCTATCTAGGAACAATTGGCTACTATTGAAGATACCTAAGCGTCGCTAACAATTGATCTAGTTCTGTTTTATACCCGATGAGCTGCTGTTGGCGCGCTGCACACTGGACGCAGTCCCGAGCGCTCACTTGCTTCTGGGCAAGTCCATGGACAATCGCCCGGAGGCGGTGTTCTCGTTCCTCATATCTCCGCTCCAAGTAGGCAATCTAGAAGACACATCTTAATCAGGATCACATTACTGGCTTTGAAAGTTATGAACATTAGTTGAGCTGATGGGGTCATCCCATACAACAAGAATCCTGAACTTTCTATTCTTATTTTATCTACATTTTCTAATTGTGTTATTGCTGTTCTATGATTATAGAATTTTGTAATATTTCTTATTGTTTGGTAATAGTTTCTTTGTGATATAAGTTGAAGTGTGGGAGTTCAAAACTTGCAAATCAAAAATATAACTGAGTTCGAGTAATTCACATTCCACTATATGTACTGAAATTGAAATTAATTTCTTCTTGTATAGAGCAGTAAATAAATATTTAAATAATGTGTTCATTGTTCCTAGCAATTTTTAAATTTAATTGTTCTTCAAATATTTATACTTCCAGTAAATAAAAGTAAAGGTCCCCTGTAAGGTAATGAGAGATGCTGGCGGAGATCTATAGCAACTTTGGCGCCACATAACTAAGGCATTCTTCCAAAATTATGTAATAATTCATATTTATTTAACATAATTTGTTCATTGAAGCAAATAAATAATATTCGTCATCTCAGGGCAAAATGATATTTATAAAATGTTACTTCTTGAGATATTTCTACGAATTGGCTAAATTGATTATTATAGAAAGAAATCATCAGTGTTGTAACGAAATTAAAATGGTGCCATCTTGAAATAAAATGGCGATCATGAACACCTTATACAAACGTTTTACCAGGGACCCGAACCGTAACAAAACTGCAACAGAAAACAGCACCGATATTTACCTTTTTATAAAACCGTAACAGATATTTTTAATTTTGAAATAATGGAAACCGAAAACCGAAACAAAAATTAAATTGATTCTGTAACTAAATCGTTATTATTTCGGTTATAAAACCGTAAATTGAAAGCGGTATAAATACGAAGAATATAAGTTATTAGTATTTTTAATTTTTACAGTCTTAATAGGGCTAGAAATTATTTTTGAAGATTGCAGAAAATAGAAATACAAATAATTGTTAAGAATTTGCGAATTAGTTACTTAAAAAATATACTGTAATTGTACAGGGCGCATAAATATATTAGGTTTTTGTAAAGGTATTATGAACCGAAAAATACCGAAACCTATATAATTTTAAAAAACTATAACCGATAAACGAAATCAAAATTTTACTAAACGAACTACAAATATTTTTCGGTACGAGTCCCTGCGTTCTACGAAGTTTTAATTATATTAGTATATTAGTAGAAGCGATAATTAGCCTTGTAAAGGGTTAGTTAATTAATTTTGTGTGAATGGGATGACCCCATTTCATCATTAACTACTAAGGCAAACCTTTTTCTGCAGCGACAGCTGTGTCGTGGTATTTTCCGGCCCTCGTTCTGCCTCCATCATCGTTATATTTTTGAGTCTGGAGTCTAAATGATCTCGTTCAACTGAAATAATAGCGAGTTCTTCTTTGGCACTAGCGAGCTGAGTTTGCAGATTGTTGATTGAGATTTGTTGTACGTCTAATTGTTCACGCATTGGGCCAATGTTAGACATGTAGGTTGTTATTTCACGTTCGTGTGCTTCTTGTAAGATGTTTAACTAGAATATTATTATTTTTTTATATAAAATATGTGCCAGCTACTGTTACAACACCCCGAGAAAATTAAGTATAATTTTTTTACATGCTGAAATTATAATTTTACACAAACAAAATATAAAATTTCGTTGTGCTGTAATTATTAATTAATTAAACAGAAATTATTTCAAGCTCTAGATAAGTGCCAAGTGCTTTCGTCAAACATGCATTTTCAATCTTCACTAGATTTATTAGGAATTCAAATTTGACGATTCTATTTTTGTTTTTATTGTGATAGTAGATACTTACATCCTGGAGTCTTTTAGTTTTCAAAGTTTGGTAGTCGTCTTCCAACCGATTTAATTGCGCCTTTAATTTATCTCTTTCATCTCTCACAACTCTAATTTCTTTTTCAATTCCGTCCACAGTAACAGGAATAGGTTCTGGAGATTTAATGATATGTTTCTCTACAACTTTATGAATTTCTCTTCTATCCGCAGCTAATTTTAGATTAGTTTCTCTATCTTTTTGTAATTTTCTATTAGTCTTTCGTTGATCTTCAAGTTCTTTTTGCAACTTATTAAAAATCTTTTCTTTATTAGCTAAATCTGCTTGTAAGCCACGAATAGTTGCTAATAAATGTGCGTCTTCTTTGCCTTCAGAAACTTTATCAGATTTTCTGGCAGTAATTTTTGGTGTTCGAATTTGATCAGTTTGGATGCCAATATTATAAACTTCTTTGATTTTATTGTCTGTTAATTTTGGTGTTTCTTCAGAATAAGTTTGAGTATAAATATCATAAGTATCAGCTTTTGCTCTAATTTGATTTTTTAAATCATTGACATGAATCTCTAAATCCTCAATGTGGCTCTCATATTTTGCTTTCATTAGATTAAATTTGTCTTGTATTTCACTGAAAACATTATTTGATTGTAATTCGCGTATACTGGCTTCACTTTCTAGTTGTTTTATACGATTTTCCAGTAACGTTCGAGCTGTAACATTAGAATCATCATTTTTTGATGCTACAATTAATGCTGATACCGAATCTGGATGTTTACGTTGTATAATTCTTTCCATTTCTTTTACCTGTCTATTTAAATCTTGGATGCATTTTGCGTCCTTTTCATTTTGGAGTCTGGCAGTTTTTGATTGAAGTTTTTCGATTTCCAACAATTTTTTCAGGTTTGTCTCCGATTCTGATAATTTTTCATTATTTTCTTTAACTGATATTAATTCCGATTTACATCTTGAGAAGTTTATATCAATTTCAGCGATTCTAGTTTCAAGATTTCTCTTTGAAGCAAGTAGATCTTCATAATTAGCTTTTAGTTCTTGGTGTGTTTTTGTTAAATTATCTAATTGTAGTTCTAAGGCAGTATTGTGCTCTTTGGTATCTTTAAGCTCTTCGATTGTTGCATCCAGTTCTTGCTGGATGCTGAACGATTGTTTGTTAAGCGATACTTCATTTTCTTCAAATATTTTTTTCGTTTCTTTCAGCTGAATCTAGAAAAGATTCATAAATTTGAACCACCTATATTTTAAGTAATTTATTATTCTACTGAAGACAAGTTTTTAGTCATCATATATTAAGCAGACCGAATTTTAATTTTCGATGTGAAAAGTTTTTAAATAATATTAGACAAAAATGCTTGAAAGAAAAACTACGGTCAACTAAATTTTAATAAAAATAGGAAAGATTTGAAAAGGAAAAGAAAAATGAATAAAACACCAAATTAATAACAATACAATATTTTTTTTTTATAATAAATAACAATAAATACTGCGCACATCACATGATGTGCCTATGCCAGTCTGGCAGCAGCTGCGAACACTCTAACAGCGGCCAAGGCTTCTTTAGCCGTTGGATTGATGTGATTCGCTGGCAAAATGAAACCATGTCTGCCTGTATCTCTTAATTCAATTGTGTACGCGTATTTAATCTTAGCTATGCCTTTAGCCCAGTCATCAGAACCCCCAGAAGCGGGATAGAGGGTGTTAGCGGCGGGGCCCACTGTGTAGGAGGCTCCACTTACCGATCTTATTGCCTGGAAAGGAAAACATAATTGGTTAAGATGATAAACAACATGCCTAAAATTAATAAAAATCCGGAAACAAATCACAATAAACAAGGAATTTTGTAACAAATATTAATCGCCATCGTGATTTTCATTATAAAATGGCACTCAATTTTACTCTATTAATTTTAACTTCATAATAGCAATAATAAAAATTTAAAAAAAAAACTAGTTTAATATTAAATAAATATATTGCAATATTTAGGGTCGCTATTTCAATTTTCTAACAAAGTTCTTAATCATTCATCTAATAAACAGGAATTGTTTATCAAAAAATGACATGATTATTTTAATTTACTTAATGTAAATTATAATTTTGATTCAATATTTTTTTAAGAACATTGTTAGAAGATTAAAATATCAGGCCTTACTGTTGTATCATATAAAAATAATTTACTTTTTCATCAATTTTAAACTCCCTTTCATTTATACTAGCCAGATGTCCGGTATGATAATTGATTTGCCTTCAATTTCTAATTATATATTTATAGATACAACACGCAAGATTATTTTTAGATAAGTTAAGTGGAAGATAGAATGAGGTCAAATAAAAAAAACCGGTCACACGTAGAGTAAATGATAATAAATAGAACTTTCTCTGAGGAGTGTTACTATATTACTGGTATCAGGGGGCGTAGCTCAGATGGTAGAGCGCTCGCTTAGCATGCGAGAGGTACCGGGATCGATACCCGGCGCCTCCAAATTATTTATTATTTTTTAAGATAAATATTTTTTTATCTGAAACAAATTTTAACTCACTTTATTTTTACTCTTTTCAACTGCTTGTAATTAATCAAATATTTTCTAAACCCGACAGTAAAATTTTCCTCAATTGAGAAAATAAAGTGATACTTTTCATCCTTAACGAAGGAAATTAAAGCCCTATTCATGATAACTAGATAACAACGGTATGATTTCCAATTTATTTTTGAAAATTTTATCATGATTAAAATTACATCTGGTGAAGAAAATTTAATTCTTCCTTAAGGTGCTTTATATCTCTCGTTTTCGACTTGGGTAATGTTTTTTTGTTTTACTCTTGATATGGAAATAACTATTAACTGTTTTAATTTGAAGCATTTCCACAAATTTTAAATATTTGACTGAAGGTTTAATGTGTGCACAAATGATTATGCACTGGAGAAAATAAACAAGTTTATATAAAAGAAATCATGAAGTGATTGTTTGAAGGGTTCGTGCTACAGCGTGATTTTATATATGTAAAATATTTACCTGTGCAGCTTTTTGTGCAACAGCTTGCAAATCCTTATGATCAGGCGGTACGAATCTATCATATCCCCAAGGATATAAAATATACTGTCCATAAGAATGGAAACTTAAATACGTCTTAAAATCAGCCCCACTATTCAAAATAAAATTCTTAATCGCTTGAGTCTCTGGTTCAGAAAACGCTGACGGCCCTCCATAGATCTCAGTACAAGGATTCTTCGAGGATCCTTTTCCTCCCCATTTGTACCCAAAGTTCCTATTAAGATCAGTTCCTTGACACCGGCCTCCACTAGCTCGATTCTTCCTCCAAAGTCTATCTTTTGTATGCGAGTATTCATAACCATCTGCATTTACAACTGGTACAAAATACCAGTCGATGTTTTTAACATCTTCTGATTCTGTTTCGTAGTTTTCTACGAATTGATTGATGAGATAAGTGACAGTAGCTGGACTGATCCATTCTCTGGCGTGGACGCCACCGTCGATCCAAACAGCTTTGTTGCCTGGGTTACCATTTGAGACTTTGAGGAGTTTGATGGCTCGGCCTTGAACGGTGCTACCGATTGTTTGGACGGTACAAAGAGAAGGGTAGGTTGTTGCGAGATAGTCGAGGTAGCCGTGAATATCTGACAGACGGTGGTAGGCGCTCCAGGTCATACGGTGTCCTAATGTTTAAAAACATATATTTTAGAATATCTAAAACTCAAAATTTATGTAGTATATTTAACGTAATGTTATAAATAATAAAAGAAAGTATTATTTAATAATAAACTTGCTGTTAATGAACACATATAAAACAAAAAACATTCTGCAAAAGAAAGAGTTAATTGGTTCTGTTGTACATATAATGAGGACGAAAAATTGATTTGTTTATAGCCCTAATACCCAATATATTTCAACAGACTATTGTTCTTGCAATGAATGTCATTTCTAGATTTGTAAAAGTAGTACAATGACATACTTCTTCAATATATTTATAGTTACAGAATTAAAAAATAATTAATCACCTCGTAAATTTTTAAATGATTGCAGTAAAAATAATTAGTTAATTTAATTTTAGCCGTTGCAGCACTTGGATTACTGCATCTTCTATTTGTACAATTTTTATGTATTTATTTAATTTAGTTCATAATTTTAACTATCTTTTGTATAATTAACTATTGTTTCTTGTACACGATTGCTTCAGGCGAGTCTCAAAGATAATAAATAAATTTAAAGTTGACTCTAACTCAAGATAAATTACTTTCCATGTTTATTGTCCAATCAAGTTGTCCAATAAATTTCACAATCTCTAATATTAAACAACTCCGGTTTTATGCAGAACGCATTAATCATCAAAATACATATTCTAATAAATTATTCATTAATTTTTCAAATTTTCTTATGAAAATTGTCACAAGTTAGCATAACAGATTAGCAACATTCTAGTCAATATTGCGTAGACCCACAGTAACTACAATCTGCTGGTACTACTGATGTGTTATAGTAAATGCAACGTAAAAAAAAGGGTGTGAAACAGTGCGCAAAATACGCGTTGTCATGGTATTTTCATTTTAAACTGGAGGGATCGGCATAAAACGATTAAATGCACCGCAATTACGTTTACAAAGGAACTCAAAATATGATCCGTCATAACTTGTTTCACAAGGTTCGCACAGGGTTGTACAGCCCCATTCGCCGGTATTTTTAAATGGTTAATCATAGGAAGAAAACAAGAATAATTTTAGGCTGAATACGACCCTTAAAAATGTACCTGTTGTGACCATCGTTAAGCGATTTCTGGTAACCGCACTAATAGATTTCATTGTAGTTATATGGGACAGGGACGATTAATCGTTTTATGCCGATCCCTCCAGTTTAAAATGAAAATAGTATAATGTAATTGATGAAAAAATCATGTACTTCGCGTGTGGATATTAGTGAAAAAATGTGAACAAATAATGTTATTCACTTGACAACAACATAAGTTACTTAATCTATCTTTTTAGTAACCGTGTGTAAGACATTATTACAAACATTCACACATGCATCATGCCCGTACATACAGTCGAGGTCGGGCGGCTACGGACCCCAATTTGCGATGGGCCAGAATTTCTTTGGCAGGCCCAGGGAAGCCAAACCCTTCCACGCCATTTTGTACTGCAGTGGAACTTTGCTAGATGATAGGAACTTCCTTCCTGTTCAGCATACATCAATACAACAACATACATACATACACATTCTTGCTAAAAAAGCTTACAGTCTGCCCACTACAGAATTCAACAATTTGAGTGGTGAAATACATATTCAGTTAAGGATGCCACTGTAACAACTATACAGTTCTTCAATTAAATATATTCAAATAGTAATGCTTTTTATCAATATAATAAGCGCGTTAAGCGCGAAGATGGCAGCACAGAGCTAGTTTCCAAGTGCATATTGCAAAACAGAAATTACTGCATAGTTATATGACATAAGTAATGTAAAGTGAAACAAGATTGTTTTTATTTACAAATAATCTTCACGTATTTAGCGTTATATTATTAAAAAAAAAACTCTTTCATTTGACGGACAAAACGGTCAAAAGTGAATATAATTGGAACAAAAATGAGCTAACGTTCACATTAATTTATAGTTTTGACAAGCCTGTTTTGTACGATGAATGATAAGAATGGTTCTACTAAAATATGTATAGTTAAATAGTATATTGTAATACTAACAAGGAAAGGGTTTAATTGCAAAACTAGTACAAGCGATAGCGAGTGTTTCAATAGTACGAGTTTTGCAATGACCTTTTCCCACGTGTGTTACATACTATTTTTTTCAACATTAAACATGAACATTACATTCAACAAATTAAATAATTAATTTATATAAATCAAAGAAGTTGTATTTGCAAATGTACATCACGTTTCCTTAGACACCATGTCACATGACATTTCCCTCAATCAATTTAGTTAGTGATAGTAACCGTTGCTCTCACTACTGAGCAAAGTCATTTTCTTTAAACACTAGTGAGGGAAACGGTTATTATCACAACTAAATTGAGTAAAGGAAATGTTATTTTCACAAGTAATTAAATTACAAGAATCGGGACCAGCGAAAGAAATTTATTTATTTATACTATTCTGCAGAACAGGAACTTAATTAAACAAAATTCAGGATAAGCTAAAACATTTTTAATAACTAGGGTGTAAAAGATAAACTCTATCGTTTATTTTGCTCAGTAACAAATGTTGAATTCTTTAGCGCAAACAGACTGAAAAAAACATTTTTCATAATTTTTTATTTACCGTCTCTGTTGCTTAGTTCGTCTTCTTCAGACGGTTCAGGATTCTCTGTATCGATAGCTCTTTGTACATCCTGAATCATGAGGTCGTGCGGCATATCTGCTTCGTTTAATATTTGAGTAACGTGCTGAATATAATCTGGGTGAATCATTATATCTAGCGAAGTTGTGTTTCCACCCCATGGTGAAATTTCTGTAAATTATCCATTCAACCAAATTATACTTATTTACAACATTCATTTTTATAATAATATATGTCGGTCTTGTTTCAAAAAAAAATATTTCAAATTTGGCGCCACTGAGACGTTGATACTACACAATAATTGATATATTTTTAATCAACAACAAAGACAAAATTAATTGTCATCCATACACTTGGTGAAACTAGATTTAATAAAATATAAACTAAACACTTGACTAAGTCTCACAAAATTCAGCCACCAAGTCACCTTATGAGGGCATCGTCAGAGGCTGGCCAGCACAGTTAGTAACCATAGACATAGACTATGTCTTTTGTGAGAATTAGCCAAGTGTTTAGTTTATATTTTATATTTTTAATCATTTTAAATGTTATCACACTTATGGAGATCCGATCGGACTATGAATAATTATTTTAAAATATATTTCAGTTTACATATTACCCACAATTAATTAACTTTGCACTAATGACTCTCTGGAAATATACATTTGTATTTATACGACAAAGGTAATTAACAACAATAACATATTTATTATAATTAATTGACAACTGATAATAAAAACAAGAAAACATATTTTATATAACAATGTAATAATTCATAACCTACCGCGATTATCCCTGAGTTTAGCAATGACCGATCTTCTCAAATTCGTATCAACTGTAACCTTCCACAACTGTGCTCCAGAATAAGACACTTTATCCACAGAATTATCATAATCTTGTAATTTCTTCACATTTTCATCTTCAGCGCCGATATCTCTCACTTGTGGTTCCCCAGCATCCGCGAATAAAGTCTCGATACGCGGATACGCATGCGCACACGTACTAAGTGCAGCCAATAGCAGCACGACAAGAAACGTGCTCATCGTGTTCTTCTTACGCGAGCTGGATGCGGAGTGCGTGCGAGAGGTTAGGAAACGGGTTATATACCGTTGTTGCGACCCACTAGCCGATCAACGGTAAAGAGGTGCTTTTAAGTGGTCTATTTTGTGTGTGCTTGTTGAGACTGATGTTTGATGGCTGATAATATCGCGGTTGTGTTTGTGGTTTCTCCAGCTACGAATGAGATAGATTGACCTGACGCAAGATAGGGTTGTTATTTTGTCAACGAGGTTTTTGTTAGAAAAACCACACATTATAACTTTGATGAGATGTGTAATATAAATAGAAACAATAAACATGAAAATTAACACCAGAATATTTTACATAAATTATTGCTGTGAGTAAAATTTCCCAGTGATAAATTATTAAACAAATAATTAATACAAAGCAGAAGAAAACAAATTTGTATTAATTTTTTTTTCTTGTAGATTACTAGATATTTCTAAAATAAAATAAAAGTTATACACTATATCGTAGAAAAGAAAATAATGTACTTTTTAAATCACTCATTTTCAATTATTCGTTTTATTTAAAAAATTATTAAATTATGTTGTTTCACAAATGCACTAGTAAAAAAATGTTTTTTGTAAAGACAACATTAAGATTCTTAAATTTATTTTTCTTACTGTCACCATGTAAGAATTATTAGATTAAAATCAATTAGGGCCCGGATATTAAAAAAAAACCACCCTACATTTGAAATCAAAATATTATATGATTAGTTGCACCGCCAAAATTCAAATTTTAAATTTGGTTTTAAGCAATGTTAAATAGTCCATATAACATGTATAAGTTTAAAATTTAACGTTTACAATTAATTTAAGGTAATGTAAGGTTAGCCGATTATAAATTCTTAAAATAATAAAAATGTATGAAATTAATAAGTATCATTTAGTGTTTAATAACCAAAAAAGTCAAATTGTTACTAATTAAAATATTTCAAAATATATTTCCAAGTTGTAACACCTTATACTGTAATGAAATTAATTTTTAACGAGGTTAATGGACAAGTCAACTCCTTATATCTTCGTGCGCACTATACCTGCTTCTCGACCTGCATATTTACTTCGTTTACTACTTTGTTAATTTTGCAAACTATAAATTTCATATAATTTAGTACGAATATATATTTAAATATTTTTTTACAATTTTAATGAGTTAATTAACATGAAATATATTCGTATATCTTATACATAAATTTAGTCAATAATTTTTTTATTTATCCCGTGGGATTAAACAGAAAGTTTATCTACAGAAACTAGATTTCAAAATGCTGTAAATAAAATAGTAACAAGAAAATTAAAGAGAAATTATCCTGTATGTACTTAAAAGGACACTTATAACTTTAAAATTATAGTAGAAATTATAATTATATAAAATATGAACTGAACGGAAGCTAAATACGCATTTCCTGTATAGATAATTTTATTTCATAATATTTTATTTACCATTTAAATATCTTTATTGTTGCAGTACGATTAAAATATTAATATGTTAATAGGTAAACAAATCTCGAAAGGAATTAAACGATATTCAATTATTTTACAAGTATGTTATAAAAAATTATAATAGAAATTATAACTTTCTCAGAACTAATTAGTTTAATAAGAAAATTAGGACTGAAACTGGATTCTTGTAATTTTTATAACAACTCAAAATTACCTTTAATTACAAAAAAGAACGATTCACTTTTCAAATACCCACATTAAAAAAATTAAGTATTCAACACAAACAAAAGAAGATAGTAAACAAAGGAATCAATTTCGTGTTAGCATGCAAATAAGGCATAGCCTTCTTACTAAAAAATAACAGGTACACTACAAATAAAATACAGGGTGCCCCACTTACAACGGTAAAAATTCGCTACATCATAAATCTTCCCATAAGTATATAGTGGTTTTTATTTTTTATTTAATAACGAGTTCAACCAGTTTGGAAGCTCAGATGCAGTTTGAGTCCATCTGATTTAAACACTTAATTATAAGATGTGTTGTTTAAAAATAATTGCGTGCCGCTATTATTGGAGTCCAGTACCCTGTTGTTTTTGTTATGGTAGACAATTGTAAACAAACAAAATGTATGAGACTATTTTTAATTACATAGATTTTTCAATATGTTTATTTTTTTTCTGTTAGAAAAACATATAAATTGCGATTTCTTTTAAGTAAATAAACACATTTCGTAACAATAAAGGAATATAAATAAGATATTTAGCCATTAAAATGATGTTTAAGTCACGTACAAGTAATAAATACATTAGAAATTTATTTCTTCATAATTACGCATATAATTTTACTCATGATTTGTAATAATTCTAACGCATATCAAATAGAACAACATCAAAAAGGATTATTTATATATGAATCATATTTTTCGTAATTTTCCATTTCAGAAATCAGTGTAGATGAATAATAATTACTGTGGTCACATTTTGCGTAATTATTTATGCATATTTGAACATCATAAATCAAAGATAAAAGACTTTATAGCCGAATTTAAACAAAAACATTTCATAAAAATATGTATAAATATTACTGTTATCGTAAAATTAGTATTTACGAAATTGCATTATTTTTAACACAAAATATAAAAAAAAATGTTGGACTTACCTTAAGAGCCTCAATTTCGTGGTGAAGCTCCTCAATCTCTTCCTCCGGTATATCTGGATCCGGTGACTCCCGCATTTCCATAACTTCCGGTTCCACTTCTTCATGTTTGTCCAAAATGAATTCTTTTTCAACTGGTAATTCTTCGAATTCGACTTCTGGAATTCTTTTGTCTTGATCCAAAATATTTTGATTATCCAATAAGTCTTGGTTATCAAGAGTCTCTTTTTCCGAATCATCTTTCTCAAAATCTAATTCTTCTTCAATTTGATCGTTATCATTCACGTCATGTGAAAATTCGTCAATTTTATCATTTTCATTATTATTTAATTCTACAGAATCTATTTCATCCCTGTCGGGAGTTTGTCGATCTCTATCATTATCAGTAATTACATCTAATTTTTCAAAATCTTGAGTTAATTTGTGTACAGAATGACTAGACTTTGGACTCGGGGTAGATTTTTTAGATCTAAAACTAAGCGAACTTGATTTTGAAAGAGAGTAATCTAGAGATGATCTAGATTTCGAACTTAATTGTTCAAAACTTTTAGAACTTTCTAAATAGAGCTTTTCAGCTTCTAGCATAATCTCTTCAACACTTTTGTCGGTAGCCGGTGTTTCGAAAGCTCCGATAGGACTTTGAGAAGCTAATTTGTTAATTTCTTCAATGATACTGCCAATATCAGCTTCACTAGCATCATCAGCATTAGATGTGATATAAATTGGATCCTTTTCAAGAAATTCATCTATGGAACTTGAAATATCAATTTCCAGTTGTTTGTTTGGTGAGGTTATGACCGGTTCATTGGTAATGTTTATTTGCGGATTTTGTGACTTAACAGTTTTCACTGTACTCTTTAACCACCATATTGACGATTGTTTTATGTTATCTGATTCATTATGTTCACTAACTGATGCCATTTTAAAAACTCACTTTAAAGATTATAGAGGTTGACAGTTTAGTTGTCATAAACACAAATTCGTATTTAATCCCATGGTTACCAGCTGAGCCAGCGTTTGTTTTCATGCTTAAGTTCTCCACCACTGACATTTAATGGCGCTAGTTGCTGGGGATCTGTCACATTTCGAGTCAGCAGCATGTGTAATCGCTGTAGAATTTATCATGGCGTCGAATATGCAGTTGTCAAATTATCCAAAATAAACTGTGATACATCTTAATTATTGTGTTTATTTATTAATGAATAACTTATTGCACAGTGCGTGTCCTGCGAGACATGAAAAATACTGCACCAGACAACGAAAACAATGCCGTTGTTGAGTCTTTTAAATTTGGTGATACTCTAACCCAACCCAAAGGAGGTCAGAGTCTATTAGAATGTAGTACCAATTCACTATCCAAATGTGACATTTTCCAGAACTTGGAAACTAAATCTAGTTCAATGGGTCACAAGGGACGATTTCATTATAGAGTTCTTTCAAAAAACAACGTAACTCACGAATCTCGAAGTCAAAGTTTACCTAATTCTCTCGACAACAAGAACAAATCTAATGGCAATGTCAGTGATAGCTGTGATACACAATTGAAATTGCTGCCTGAAAACGACAGCCCTCCGCAATCTCCGACTCAAGAACTATGGTTCAACACCTGGCCAGAAAGAAATGAAAAGACTAAAAGCATAGACGTTGAGGATAGCAATACTCATGACCGTATTAAACCACCTAGCCCATCCAAAGTGTGTGATAATGTAAATTTGAACAGATCTGAACAAACAAACAAAAGTGTAAATAACATACTAACTCTAAACGAAGCCTTGCAAAGCATATCATTAGCGTACAGCCCCGTAACAAAACAGTTGCACTATGTACAAAAGGAAGACTCTCAAGAAAATACTAATGCCGAACCAGAAACCAAACAAAAATTGGGTCATCGAAGGACAGAAGCTGGATCTTTTTCAAGTACAGTGTCAAGTCTTAGTGATCCATCACCATCTGGCAGCCTTTTGGACGCCGAGGAACGAATTCCATCGCCCTGCAATGAAACTGGTGCTAAATCAAGGAAAAAAGGCTTAACTGGATTTTTTACCCGGTACGTAATTAAAAAATAACTAACATTTAATCATCCGCAACTAATATTCCTATCCTAACATATCACTTTCGCTTCATTCACAATCATAGTTATTGTGATACACAATGTCTCATCTTTCATTGATTCAATAATATCTATCCATTTATTCATACACCAACATTATTACGTAACTATTATTATAATTTTAGAAATGTGTTTTCTTGGAGGTCCATGCCGTCGACCCCTGTAAATAATGCAGCATGGAAAATATTTAGTAAAAGCGAATCTGAATGCCAAGGTTCGCCAACACATGAAAATATTGTAGCTAGTTCTTCAGCTCTTATTCAACACATACGGTAATTATTTTTATAGATCTTTAAGTAGAATAAATTTGCGTCATTAGATAAACGCGTAATAAAAAATAAAAACATGTGTTATTCTACGGCTATACATCTATACATAAAATAATATTGAATTGGTGCTAATCAAGGACGTGAGATTAAAATAAGGAATACTTTAATTAATGTTTATGGTGATACACTTGAAAAAACTAAGATTATTCTTTCAGAATTTGTTAATAATTTAAGAATAGCCAATTAGTAATTATGATTAGCAAGTACATTTATCAATTTTTGGAAGAGTCTTTAAACTTGCGATCAAATTAAAACTAATAGCACCTTAGGAAATAAAAAGCAACGAAAATCAACTTTTAAAAAGTCATCTAAAATAGCAGCTTTTAATTATTATCACCTTCATGTTTTCAAAATTCTGTAATTTTATAAAATTCAAATTGACATTTAAATAATTACTGTAAAAAAAAATCGAAAATTCTAGGTAACGGTAGAAGATAGAAACAAAAAAATATATTTATCGCATTATAATTGCTAATTGTAATTACTATGAAGGTAGCTTAAGTTTTTCAATTTTGACTGTATTTTGCTGACACGATTTAAATATCGAATATATTAATTAAAAACTAATATGTACTTCGCTCCGGATAACAAAATAATTCCTATTGAACTAAATATTTTATGGAGTAGATGACTAAATGGTATCGAGTCGAGTGGATTTAAAACCCGGGTTCGATTCCCACAGACGACAAACAATTTGCCCCACTAACATTTTTGGTTGCCGTGATTTGACTGCACTTCACGCGAAAAAAATATATCTTTTACCGAGATCTGCTACGGTAAAGCGAGACACCCAGTAGTGGGTAAAAGGCGAGATGATATATTTATTTATTTAGTTAAAATATTTCGTTCTTTAAATAATAATATTAACAAGAAATTTAAGAGCTCGAATGTAAGATTCTATAATTTACTTATTGTAAAATGTAGTCCTGCTAATCTGCCCGCAAAAGACTACGATGAAGATCAGAGACACCGCGATGAATACAAAGCCATGCTTGCTGCTGCTAAAAGGCGTGAACAAAAGAATTGCGTAGCTAAACACAAGCAACAGCGTCATCAGCTTCAAGTAGAAGATCAATTAGCCTCTGCTGCCAAATACTGGAATACTCACATTCTCCCGAAATGGGATGCTACGTAAGTTAAAAAAATATTCTATTATTTACTTTGTCATTATTCAAATAGTTCTCAAATCTGTCGGTATGTTAAATGTTACAGATTAAATTTCAAGAATTTTTATTACTCACAGATAACATCACAAAAGTTTGCACATTTCGTTGTTAAAATTTTGACCTTCGTAATTTAGATAATGACTAAACCCAAACCACGATAACCCAAAGGTTACTCAACGTACAAAAATTTAAATAACTATTTCGATATTTTACTTCAAACAATAAATTTTATTTTAAAAGTCAAATTTTCTATCCTTTATTGAGAGAAGTAAATTTTTCTTTCCCTAGGAAAACAACGAAATAATTTGATATTAGTGGCATCCAAGTGATTGTGAAAATAATAATAAATGAAATTTTTAGTTTCTGATCTTGATGTACAAATTAATAGTATTTTTTAAGTTAAAATAATCTGATGTGGACACCACATGACTTCCTTGTACGCGTATTAAACTATAGATATTTTTTTAATTGCACATATTTGACATTAAATCTTTTATTTTTTGTTCTAATCCATAGCAAACTTAATTTTTTTTTAATAAAAAATATATAATATTTAAATTTAGATATTATGTTTATGCAAAAAGCTAATTTAAAAATTCTTAATGTGCTAGGCGCAGAATTTAATTATCTAAAACTTTTATTTGCAGCATTTATTTCTAAAATTAAATAATACCATTTTTTTCAAGGAAAACTGTTAGCAGCTTCATGTAATGTGCCACTTCCGGTTAGTCTATTTTAACCAAAATCTATTATGTTATTTCCATTGATATAGTAGTGTTATATACCAAATTTGGAAAGTTTTAAATTATATTTGAATATAGTTTTTCATGAAAATCTATTATAGGCTTCAAGTAAAGTACCACTTCCGGTAGTTGTATAATGACCAAAAAGGGAGGTGCACAACTAGATGTTATAACAGTCCTAAATATAAAGTTTCAATTTTCTACGGCTTACCGTTTTTGAGTTATGCGAGATACGTACGTACAGACGGCACGACGAAATTAGTCAAAATGGATTCAGGGAGGGCCAAAATACCTATTTCCGTTGAAATCTGAGAACCGAAAATTTTCGCGATTACAATACTTCCTTTACTTCGTACAAGGAAGTAAAAAGGAAGATGTGAACAACTCCGGGATTAGAACCTGAGACCTTTTGATCTACGGTCAAATGGTCTGCTACTGAGATAAATTGTCCCGGTGACATCATAATTTATTGTTTTTGTAATAAAGTTTGAAAATATGCAGAACTTTAAACCCAAATAAAATTATTCTAATTATTATTTTTAAAAAGTCTGTGAGTTTCATTGTGTTTTTTATCTTTCAGGCAAAAAACAAAGAAAACTCGCGACCTATGGTGGCATGGTTTGCCTTCAAGCGTTCGAGGAAAAGTCTGGCGTTTGGCAATCGGCAACGAATTAAATGTCACTCATCAACTTTATGAAATTTGTTTATCGCGTGCTCAAACTCGACTAAATTCATCCTTTCAGGCTTCAGGTGATTCTTCAGGAGCTGAAGCGGTATCAGAAGTTGATCAAGAGAGCAGTTTAGATGTTATAAAGTTAGATATAGCTAGAACTTTTCCTAATTTATGTATTTTTCAAGAAGGCGGTCCATATTCAAGTATTTTACACTCTCTCCTCGCCGCGTATGTGTGTTATCGTCCTGATGTTGGTTACGTCCAAGGAATGTCTTTCATTGCCGCAGTTTTAATCCTCAACATGGAACTCTTTGATGCTTTCATTTCTTTTGCGAATTTGCTGAACCGTCCGATTCATCTAGCAGCGTATACACTAAACCAGAAACAAATGCTGGCGTATTACGCTGCGTATAATGAGATTTTCAGTTATAATTTGCCTAAATTGTTTGCACATTTTGAGAATTCAGGTCTGACGCCAGATTTGTACTTGTTGGACTGGGTGTACACGGTTTTCGCCAAGGCGATGCCCTTGGATGTTGCTTGTAGGGTCTGGGATGTTTTTCTAAGAGATGGGGATGAATTTATTTTTCGGACTGCGTTGGGTAAGTTCGATTTTATTCTTATTTTTATTAACACTTTCATTATTATTTGAAATCTTAATCTTTTTCCTTTATATTATCGATTACTGTTTAAAACATGTATTTTTAACTATGATATGAGCTTTAAATCACACAAAACAGGTTTTTTTTTATTAATAAAACATCGAAAAACATGAAATTCAATTATTATTTTAAAAATTATACAAAACACCTCTTTCGGCTTAATTAAATCTATTTAATTAAAACAAAGTTGGTCAGTTTGTCTGTGGCAGAAGAACATTCTAAAAGCGTACAGTTTTTAAAATGAATCTTTTTATCTAGATTTTATTTTCTAAATGTATATCAAATTAAATGAACTTCAGTACTTTAATAAATAAAAGAGGACGTTGGTTTTTAAGAAGTAAATAAATCTAAAGCTATGTTAGATCACAAAAATAAATAATAACGGCCTTCATAACAATGTACAAAAAATAAAGCAAACAAAAATTTGTAGAAGTTTCGAGTTAGCACTTGATGATATTTAGTATTTATTTTCAGGTGTGCTGCATCTGCACCAAGAAGTGTTATTACAAATGGACTTTTTACACGGCGCCCAGTTTCTGACGCGGCTGCCAGACGATCTATCAGCCGACAACCTATTCCGCAGTATCCAAGCAGTGTGTGTGTCCGTAGGAAAACAAACATTTTCACAAATCGTAGATAGGTGTAAGGAAAACTTATAGTTGTAATCGGTTATATTCAATTGTTTTAAGATTATTTTCATTCCTTACTATACAAGTCCTAAGGTTTTTAACGTATGTCTATTCCCTGTTTGATGATGACTCTTTTAGAACAAGAAGTTTACCAGTTTCTTTTTATTGTTAATTTATTGGAAGATATTATATAGGGCTTCCTTTAAATTAAATGAAGTAATACTCAGTGAAACTGGAAATGTTTTAGCTAACAAAGAAGAAGAAAGAAACCGTTTTTAATCTAGTAAAATTCGTAATACATACAATGTGATATTAAAGGTTTTATTTAACAATTTATTTCTATCATATCACTAGTTTGTACGTAATCTTTATATTTCTCTCTGATTTAGTCAAGTTAGGAGGAAAAGCTCTCGATTTGACAGTTCTGTGTGCTTTAACGTGTGGCCGTCCTTTTACTGTACAGAATGATATACACGCCTTCTATTTTTATTCATTTGTACATACCTATACGTTAGCCAGATTTTATTATTCTTTTATTTTATTATTGCCATCCAAACAAAATATCTGTTGATCGGATATTTATATCACATCATTATGTTGCAAATTTATAACAATTTATTAAAATATTTTTTCCAAGACCATTAAGTAACACATTCATTTTGTACTAGATAAATAATATGGTTCATTATTTAAGAGTGCGGAATAATGGACCATAATACATCCCTTTTGGCCAATCAGATTGGGGCTTACTATAGGAACACATATAGTGAGACGCAATTACTAAAGTTGAACATTTATCGTATAACATTTAAAATTTATTTTTTCTACAACTGTCAAAAAATGTTCACTTTTTAACTAATATGAATAACGCAAAGTACTTAATTTTTTCATCAATTGCCATGACAAGTCGTATTTTGTGTACTATTTTGCACCCTAGTACGCAAAATGAGCATTTTGCGCAATATTTCGCATCCTAGTGTGCAAAATGAATATTTCGCGCACGTTCTCAAATTATATTTTTTCACATTCCATTGATTACAACACATTAGTAGTATCAAATTCATATAATTTTTGATTGTTTTCCTTGAATTTACTTAAATAAATCAATAATTATTGTATTATTCTTTTTCGACATTTGTATAAAAAATGTTTCGTGGGCGAAATAATGACCTTTTGTCTCGACTAAAAGTGACATCCTCACGCACAACAGAAAAAAACACTCATTTCACGCACTTAATACAAAAATAATTAATTTTCCTTAATTTACGATCTAAATGTGCAAGTTTCTGTTAAATGGTCGTGGAAAAAGTATTGAAGACGCGTGTTTTGGCAATAATTATTCATTTGGATGAAGTTTGCGGCACTAGCCATTGGCGTATAATTGCAATTATAACACGTAAAGTAATTTATTATTAATTTTATTGGCCAGTTGCTCCGGTAATAATTAATTTTGATACGGTGTAACTGATCGTATTTTTTTAAATTTAACTTATAACAATAATCGTAAAAATCATAAATAAAGTAACTAATTAAAAATGCAAAATTAATGCAAATAAATTTGATGAAAAATGCAAATGATGTGATATCCCTCGATGATTATTTTATTTATCAGCACAATGATTAATTTTAAACAAACAAGATGTAGATTTTATTTTGAAATATGTCATCGAAGAAATATGTTTTAATTTGTAAGCATAAAAAAGATCCAAATGCGGCCGTAACTTTGTGGAGTGAGGTGGTAAGCACATGCAGACTGAGTCATATCATGTTATGCATTTGGAAGAATATTGCCTTGAGTCGTCATAGTGAATTTAGACTTTAGATAAGTTCCTATATTTCCGAGTTACTAGGAACATTACAGTTTTAAAAATAATAACTGTCCCATTAAGACGATTTATGTATTTGTGATAAGCCGTTTGGGTTCATAAAATAAAAATTATGCTCCGCGAATAAATTAATGTGTTAGATTTGTATTGATGATGTTAATGTTATGTAGTTTATATTATTTTGTAAATAATTGAAAAAACAAAATTAACTTTAGTTTAATGGAGAAATTTATATTTTGTATATGTATATTATGCTGATATTAATTTGCAAACTCAAAAGTACAAACAGTTTAAAATTGCATGCATAATTTAAATAAAATGTGTTCTTAATTTTGATGCGCTTTACAATACTTTGAATACTGTAAAAATGTAAATAATTTGTAAATACTAATTAGGCGTTTTGATATAACTAAGCAAAAATAATTCTGATATTTCAAATCATAAGCTACATAAAGAAAAACTAAAATTCATTTACAATTTTTTTGGGCTGGCAGCAATCATTCAGACAATTGTTTATTTACAATAATTCAATAAATATAACTGTAATATAGATTTTATATACAATGTTGAAATATATGTGATATTTAATTCATATCCTGTTTTTTCTTGTTACCTTTCCTATTCCTACTGCAATAAATATTTATTTTTATAACGAATATCCTTGAAGGCAATACAACATTTGAGAAACTAATTTGCTACATTGTGGTTTATCTCTTTGTGTATTTTATTTGGTTTCTTTTACCCGGAAATCACGTATGACAACCACAATTTTTATCTGGAAATCGTTTTTGTTTAAACAATCATGACGTGAGGAAACGCAGGAAAATGCAGCTGACTAGAAAAGGTGTGTTTATATGTCACACTGAAAATATTTAATATGCACTGGACTTTCCTTATCTGCATTTTCTAATTATACTTTCATAGATTCTAAAGAAATGTGTATGGATTAATTTATAACTGTAACAGTTCAAGAATTATGATTTTTTTTAATCAGCGAATTTTGAACCTGCTTATAAAGAGAGCAACATGTCCGTGAATAAGTTTTATATTTTTTTGTTAATAACAAAAAACTGACCTGTACATCTGTACTGAAAGTTATTTTTAGTTTGTTATTTCCCAAAATAAAAATATAAATTTGTAAAACCAGAATTTTTTTACTTAGTTTCCTTATATCTTTTTATGAAATTGTCTTCTATATTTTTCGTAAAACTTTTTAAGTTTCCACTTTCAAAACTTAAACCTTATGTCCATAGAATTCACGTTCCATAAATTCAAGCCACTCAAACAAATAATAAAATATAAATTAGTGGAAATTAAGTAATAAAATAAATATGTCATAACGTAATATGTAAATTACTAGATTACTTTGCAGTAACTGAACTTAAGTGATATATGCGCGTGAAGTGTGGTTACCAGTCGTCAAATCACGACCACTAAAATGTTAGTGGGGTGTGAAAATCAGTTTCCCGACTGTGAGAATCGAACTTGGGTCTCTTGCATCGAAATGACACAAGTATTTATATTAGTAATGCACCCTTTTGCCAATACATGTAATATGAAATATATATTTTTAAATAATCAGTATTAAAATTAAAAATGAGTGTTGACATGAATTTAGGAAGTGAAGCTGATAGCAGTGATATTAAAAACATTTTACTCAGGATATTGTGGTTTGGTGGTGGCTTCATCGGCTTCTGTTTTTTTTTTATTTTATCAAATTGCGCGTCATTTGTAATTTAAAAATAATCATTCAACCACTTCCCACACATTAAAATCTTATCAAAACACAATTGTAAATTTATTGATTTAAAAATAATACGATTTCTGATTATATTTTATTACAGTTTTATAGTAATAAATAAATACTATTAATTGATAAAAAAATAATGCTTGAAGATTAAACATTGATTTATTTCAAGCACAAGTTTAAAAAAGACGGAAACGGAAATCTGTTTGGCAGAAAATTTAAAAACATTTCATTCTACTGACAGATATGGTATATTCAGTAGTTAGTTTTATATGGGTGTATCCGTCACGTACGAAGATGGAAAGGCCGGCAAATTGTAAAATATATAAATATAACTTATCAACAAAATTCCAGGGACGTACTCGCTCAAAAACAATTTATATAAATTTCCAACTGATCTGAAAAAATCATTTGTGGGGTAGGTGGTTCAGTGGTATCGAGTCGGCCTGTGGATCTTGAGAACCCTGGTTCGATCCTCACAGCCGACAAACAATTTTCACCAATTTAAAATCTACCCCTGTGGCTCCCTCTCCACTAATATCTTTGGGAGCCGTGATTTGACGGCTGGTAACCGCACTTCACGCGAAAAAATATATCACTTACCGAGATCTACTTAGGCAGAGTGCTACATCCAGCAATGGGTAAAAGGCGTGATGATATATTTATTTATTTTTTCTGAAAAAGTAAACAGTAATCTTATTAGTTTCTTTCAACTACAATATTTGTTTAACAAAATAGAACTATTTTTCTTTTGTAAAATAAAAATATATATTACGGTTCTGTCCATTTTTTTATGCTTTGACCATACCAAATACCTATCGAAAATAAATGTAAATTAAAAGTTTAAATTCGTCGAATTCGATCACTTTTTCCTTGTTGGTGTTACCAGGTGAAATTTTAACACGTAATTCACCTAGATGTACGGGTATCCCCATACTAATTAACATGCAATCATAGTTTTTTATTATTGGTTAAATATAAAAAAGCTATTTGGTCAAATGTCAATTCAAGCATTTAAATGACATAAGTACAACAAAATTATTGTTGAAATTATATCATTTATTTATTGTTATGTTAGTTACAAAAAATTTAATTGTTTAATAGATTAATTCTGGGTTTACGTAGTAATTAAATTTAAACTTAAATTTAATTCGTACCGTTTATGCGCATTATTAATAATTTGACATTTCCTTTTTTCAAACCTCTACTACCACATATTTTAAAATAAATTGTTATCATTTTTATACAACAATAATGTTTATACATTACACTATTTATAATATAATATAAATTGTATATTTATTAGTAAACTATCACGCACACAAGATCAAATTAAATAAAAAATAAATAAATATATCATCACCTATTACTGGGTATTTATTTTTTTGTATCGTAAATGTAAAAATGTAATTTTCAGGTTTAATGTTGAAAAAATAGTTTGTAACACAAGTGGGAAAGGGCTATTGCAAAACTCGCACTCGATTTGCATTTTAAACCCTTTCCGCACCGTCAGTACGATGGTGTGAATAGCGATATGGGATTCGAATCCGGAGATCTCGAGTTCGAATCTCACTCAAGCTAAACATGAACTACCACGTTGCGGCTTGGTGAGTGCGAACTCTGTACTGTAATTGGGATTAAGTTCCTGTTGTACAGCGTGACATAAATAAATAAATAAATAAATTACAATATACTATTGCCAAATATAAATTTTATGTTTATTTTCAATATTTCTAATATTTCCGATTTAATCGTAGTTATCATGTTGTTACGCATTTGTTAAACAATGACTATGAAAAAACAAATTTAACGTTTATAATTTCTTAAATGTCATTATGATTTTTATGTATGTTATCAATTACTATGTATTATTTAAATTTACAATATACAGGGTGTTTTACAACTTAGAGCAAAAAATTAAAGGGTATATTCTGTACGACGTGCTGATCATGAAACAAAAATATTTTTTTTAAATTCGAAAAATTAAGGGTTGTTAACCTAAAACATTTTTTGTAGTACTGCACTGGATTCGTTTTCCTATTAAACACAAACAATGAAGTAGGTATCAACTACGAAAGAATAATTACACAATTCAATTATTAGCAGTTATTTATAATAAAATTTTATTTAATTAATAACTTTAACATAATCATCCACCCAGTGGCAGTGGCAACGAAAAATTTTGGACTGGGAAACATGGAAAATAGTTTTGCGATTTAAAAAAAATTCTTTTTGTTTCATGATCAGCACGTCGTACAGAATATACCCTTCAATTTTTTGCCTTTAAATTGTGAAATACCCTGTATAATGGAAAGTATATGATAGGTGGTTGAGTAGTATCGAGTCGGCCTGTGGATTTGAGAACCCGGATTCGATTCCCACAGCCGAAAAACAATATTCACTACGTTAAAACTATCACTGTGGCTTCCCCACCACTAACATCTGTGGGGACCGTGATTTGACGACCGGTAACCGCACTTCACGCAAAGAAATATATCACTTAACGAGATCTGCTATGGGAGAGTGCCACACCCAGTAATGAGTAAAAGGCGTGATGATATATTTATTTATTTTATAATGGAAAGAGACAAAAGAATTATAATTTCATCCGAGATTAAAGAAGTGGTATACGGTTGTAATTATATTACTTAAATTAAATCATAAATACCAATTTGATTTTTCCATAACCTAGTCTATAAAAGTAGATCTGCAATTGTGTTAAATGTATTTTTAAACAAGCGCAGGGGATGCTGCCTTCATTTCTTATAGATTCGTTGTTAGAGAAGTGGGCGTAAGTGAAGATTTACGAAACAGGTGTACAGGAGCGAATGGATGAATGTTTGTTGTGTGATGATCGATTTTGGTTGTGAGGAAGGAAAGAGCTCGTATGGAGGAAGTGTTAATGTGGTCGAATCGAGTATCGTGTGTCAGGATGAAAATGTTGACGGGTTCGTGCTACCCTATTTAATGGGATATAGCGTGATATTATGTATGTATGTATGTATGTATGTATGTAATTAGAATATGAATTCAGGTTAAACTATTTTTGTTATTATTACGAGATAAATTTTATCTAAATGTAGATAAAAGATTTTCTTCATTGATTGCACCTTTAGTTATCTGCTAAGTACTATACTATCGATTTTTTAATCAGCATTTAATAACCCTGAAATAAATAAATATATCATCACGCCTTTTGCCCATTACTAGGTGTGGCATTTTGCCGTAGCAAAACTCGGTAATTGATATATTTTTGCACGTTACCAGCCGCCAAATCATGGCCCTCAAAGATGTTAGTGGAAGCCACAGGGGTAGTTTTAACGTAGTGAAAATTGTTTTTAATAGTCCTGTATCATAATAAATCAGAAGATTAATATTTCACAGTCATGATTTTTTCAAAAATGCAAGTAATACATATTATTTTTTGAAGGTAAATGTTATCTGTCAAAGAATTAAATCAGAATAAATAGTGTTAGTTACTTCCTGTTAAACTTGACGAAGTATACTAAACCTTGTAGTAAACGTTACTAAATAAACATTTTTTCCATTTTCTGTCAAATGTGTAAAATGTTAGGTTGAAGTAATAAGGAAACATTGAATGGAAATATTCAAGGTAGTGAAGTAGTGATACATTTTTTTCTAGTTTAATAGGAATTAATTAATCGAGTTTATTGTTAGTAGAATGTTATTGTAAAAAATAAATAATTAATTGCATTATGTAACCTATTGATTAGTTTAATATTATGTTTATAATATATACAGGGTGTATTTGTACTTCGGAAAAAAAATAAAGGGTATACAGGGTGTTTCACAACTTAGAGCAAAAAATTAAATGGTATATTCTGTACGACGTGCTGCTCATGAAACAAAAAGAATTTTTTTTAAATTCGAAAAATTAAGGGTTGTTAACCTAAAACATTTTTTGTAGTACTGCACTGAATTCGCTTTCCTATTAAACACAAACAATGAAGTAGGTATCAACTACGAAAGAATAATTACACAATTCAATTATTAGCAGTTATTTATAATAGAATTTTATTTAATTAATAACTTTAACATAATCATCCACCCAGTGGCAGTGGCAACGATAATTTTGGACTGGGAAACATGGAAAATAGTTTTGCGATTAAAAAAAAATTCTTTTTGTTTCATGATCAGCACGTCGTACAGAATATACCCTTTAATTTTTTACTCTAAGTTGTGAAACACCCTGTATGGTATAAGACATACTGATCATGGAACAATTTTTTTTTAAATTCGCAAATAAATTTGCATCCTATTTAAATGCATTTTAATAATTTTATTTAAATCTTCTTACAATTAATTGTTTACACAACACCAAATAAATGTCTGATATTGTGTAATTAATAATTTAATTTAGTTAAATGCAGCAGGTCAAGCAATAAAGTACGCTAAACCAGTGGTCCTAAACATGTTCATTTCAAGTAAACCATCCATAATTTATCGAAACAAATTTTTTTTGTTCCATGATCAGTACGTCTTATAGTATACACCCTTTAATTTTTCCCAGAAGTACAGATACACCCTGTATAATAACCTATTTATAATATTAGATAACTAAGAGATAATAAAATGAACAGTTAGGTAATTTGAAAACTGTTTCCATTATTTTACTGCTTTACAAATCACCAATAAGTATATTGATAGCATTATCATTGTTATCGGTATTGATATGAAAAGATTATTGAGTGCATCATGAATGTATCCCGCTATCTGAGGTGATGTTGATGCATTACCCACGTGACAATTATAATGAAATCATGCGTGGTACACCTGTTATTATTGTGCACCCTATTCCTCGTAAACTTGTAATTTTCCTGTCACGTTTGTGACATGTACTATATCTATTTATTTATATGTAGAATGAGATTTTGTTTACTTTCTATAAAGTAAAAATAAATGTTTGATGAACAATTCTCTTTAATAGTTACTAAGAACATACAATACAATATTTATTTATTTATTTGCAAGTTTGGACAGAAGGAAATTATAGTGTAAGAGACTAGCAGTTCTTGCTATTAATAACGTAATTTTTTGGTTGAACCAGAAATTAAATATTTCATCAGATTTTATTTAAGTATAGGCATGTGGATTTGAGAACTCGGGTTCGATCCCCACAGTCGACAAACAATTTGCACCAAATTAAATCTACCCCTGTGGCTCCCTTTCTACTAACATCTTTGGAAGCCGAAATTTGACGGCTGGTAACTGCATTTCACGTCAAGAAATATATCACTTATTAAGATCTGCTACAGAGAAGTGTCACGCCCAGTAATGAGTAAAAGACGTTATATCCCCTATCACAAAGTAAAATTTTCTTCTTTGAAAAGATCAAAGAAAATGACTTTTTCAAATTTGACCTCATGAAATTTAGTACTTTTCCGAGGCTATATCTCAAAAACTAACCGAAATATGAAGATGGGCTCAACGGCATTGGATTCTCGTGCTTCAGTTAACCTATAAACAAATTCTTAGCAATATTTTTCAAATTTTTGACATCCTCGTATAGACCTGGTAACTTTTCCATTGGATTCAGCAGGTCAAAATACATATGTATGTAAATTTTCGTTGCAATATTTCTACGAGAAGGAATTTGAAATTAGCCTAAAATCGAAAAAATCCAAGGGATACCTCTTAGGAAATAATTAGAAAAATTAAATTGCTTCAAATTAGCTGAAAATTTGTGTATAAATCAATTCGGATACGAGAAATTCAACGCCATTGAGTTCATCTTCATATCTTGCTTTGTTTTAAAGATATAGCCTTCGGAAAAGTTAAATTTTCCTATTCTTTAGATTTTGCTTTAGTTAATAGCAATTTTAGATTTTTCTAAATTTTCTCATGAATTCAGTTTTTGGTAAATATCTCAAAAACTGAAAGACATACGCACTTGGAAATTTTACCATTGCATTCAACGGGTCAAAAATATATGTAATCATTTTTAATGCCACAATTTGATGCCATTTTTAAATCACCCGATAACTCTAATAGACAATTTAATTTAATATACCGTAATATTAAAATATTGTGTATTATTTAGTCTTGCAGTTTTGCATTTTCATTTTATAAATCTTTATTGTTTTAGATTAATTATCCATGTCTAATTATTTTATGAATTACAGCAATTTTTTTAATTGCTACAATTATTTAGTAAAAAAATTAACTTAGAGAGGGTACATTTATTAAATATAAAAATATTAAATACACAGCACTTATTTTTTGCTCGTAATATTTTACAAAATAATACAATATGATTTAGATTTTCATCCATAATTATTAATAAGAATAAAAGAACATTAAATTAAACGAACATATTTATGTAATACAGGGTAATATTATATCTTTTTCATTTCCGCTCTTGTTCGAAAACATCATTAACTTTTTATAAAGTATCATTATAATTTAATTTTCTGTGTTATTGACAATGAAATAATACATGTCAACTTGCAAGTATGCAATTTAAAACAATAAGAATCAACAACATATTATGCACTTGCAACAAACTTGTAAATATTTATTGTTAAAGTGAAAAGTAATTCGTAGAACAACAATAAAACAGTTTATGATTTTTCTTAGCAACTGAAACATTTGAATCATTACATGTACACTAATTTTTCTTCTAAAAATAACATGAAATATGATTTAATATATGCATGGAAATTAAATTTTCTTATAACGCATATACAAAGCCAATTTTGTAGCAGTTTTTATCAAAAATGATGCCACAAAATTCTGTTTTTAGGAATTTTGTTATTTATAAAGTTGTCGTACTGTCAAATAGACACATATTTTAGCTGTCATTGTTCCTATAAGTATCATTAGAATTTACATTTTTATGAGAAAATAATCAAAGAATAAAACACGTTTCTGTTTCTTTAAATTTATATAAAACTCGAACCTAACTTATAAATGTCAAAATAATTTAAATTTCAAATGTTTTTGCATCTGTCAATTTGAAAATTTGTATGTCTTTTGTTTAAAATAGTTTTTAAATAAACAATAAATCAATGTTTTATTGGAAAAATAGTATGAAAAACACGTATTACAATTAAGCATTATAATACTAGTATTTCAATATAGTATTTTCGAAGATTTAAATCTGTGAAAGTTTAAAAAAGTTTCTGAAAATATTTTGACAGATGATTGATGTGCACTTGTCCTCCAACTGTTTAAAAATCCCTGACCACTTGATCATTATTCTCAGAATAAAAAATGAAAAAGTAAACTGTAAAAATGCAGACAGCGTGGTCTGAGAATTCAGCGCTAAAATTTACTTACAAAAAGTCCCCGTAACCTGTTTTTGGGGCTTTCGGCGATCAACAAAAAAGAAAATGTTTTGAAGTTCGCTGTTTGTCAGCGATTATTGCCCCACCCCCCTAATTTTGCGGGAATTTTTGACCCTGCTCAGTCACAATGTTATTATACATGTATTTTATTAATAGTGCGAGTTCAAGGATTAAACTATTTTTAACTTTTCAACAAGAATTCAAATAACATCATAATAATATGAACATTACGTTTATAAACAATGGCTGGTAGCACAAGCTTTGTTTTTGCCTGTTTTAAGAGCAGTGTTTTTGGGTGTTTTAGCTATCTCTAACATGTTAAAACTGTGCTCTTAAAACACTAAAAAACAGAGCTTGTACTACCAGCTAATGGATTTTATAAGGAAAATTGAATATACTTTTTATTAGTATTATTTTTTTAAAGATGAATCATGCGTCTAATTGAGCCTGAAGTTGACAGTAGATCATTGATCTTTTTTAAATAACATATACTGTTATTATAAATGAAACATTTTATGTATTATACATATTTTTTAAATTAAATGTTGAAAGTATTATAATTAATTTGAAAACATTAAATTTCGTTGTATAAAATAATGGAAAATGATTTTAAAATTTGTTGAGAGAATAGAAATAAAACAAAAATGAGTGTATTTATAAAAATTGTAAACATTTGAAATAAAATAAATATATCATCACGCCTTTTACACATCACTGGGCGTGCCATTCTACCGTAGCAGATCTTGGTAAATGATATATTTATGCGCGTGAAGTGCGATTACCAGTCGTCAAATTATGCTCCTAAAAGATGTTAATGGAGGGACAGTCATAGAAGTAATTTTTAATAATTTTTTATTCAATTATTTTAGTGGCCGAAAAGTACTTTTCGTCCTAAGCCGATACAACCACAGCAAACATTAATATTTCATTGAAACGGTTAACTTTTCCTACAAATATCATTACCAAAAAAAGCCACTTTTTTATTTGAGGATCCAGATTTTCACAGTCTACAACAATTTTCAACAAAATCTACTAACATCTTTAGGAGCCGTGATTTGACAGCTGGTAACTGCATTTCGCGCGCAAATAGAACTTAGCGAAATCTGCTACGGCAGTGTCACATCCAGTAATACGTAAAAGGCATGATCATTTATTTATTATTAAAGACCGAAGCAAAATGGTCAAAACAAACGCGTAAAACTTTTATTTATACGAATATTTCCATATTTAAATTAGACATAAATAAAGCAAAAATTTTGCATACCTATTAAAACATAAAAATAATCACCATATATCATTCTTTCCCAACTATAATAAATGTAAATTGAAATAGAAAAACAAATAGTTTTATTATCAAATATTAAATCATACCTAATAATGCTTATTTTTAAATTTGTATATTTTAATATTTTAACCTAATAAGATTTGAAAAAAAAGGTAATGAGAATAATACTCGGCCCCAATGTAACTACAGACTGAGAAAGAAGATTGAAAACAAACCCAGAAATAGAAGAAACCCTAGAATGTGGAAATATAGACAAACACATAAAAGCACTAAGACTAGAATGGTATGGCCACATAATAAGGAGAGCCCCTACAGAATTAATAAGAAAAATTACAGCCTGGTTACCACTAGGTCTACGGAACAGAGGAAGACCCAAGAACGCCAAGAAGAGATGGCTGGAGGAAACAGAAGAGACATGGCAGCAATGAATGGAAAACAAAATGTAAGGATTGTAGATTATGGAAACAGATAACAACCAAAGCAAAAACTCACGCAAATTTATAAATGTAGAAATAGAAGTAATCCACATCAGAACTGGATTTTGCCGCGTAAGCGCCGCGCAATAATTCTATGAATTGGAATGAGATGATGATGATGCTATTTTAATTAGCTAAAGATTAATCTATTGATTAATAACAAATATTTAACTATAAATAAACGAGAGCGTTGACTGAATCAAACGGTACTTGCAAATTATGAAACAAATGCAAATTTTTGTTATTTTTTATCGCATTTTAAATTTTTTATCCTCTAGCTCTTACGATTATGTAAACCTATATTTATCATCAATAAAAACATTTTTATATCCATCTTCTGTAAACTAAATTTGCATATTTGAATTAAAGATTATAATATAAATTACAGCTTTGAAAATTATTTATTTATTACCTACGTCAAACGCCTAGTATAAAATGCGCAATTTTTTGATAATAAATTCTTTATAAAAACAAACAAACAAAATATAATTTTCGTAGTAATTTTCTTGTTTAGTGTGTGGCTAATATGATTTTTGTGTAATTAACACAGTTTATTTCAGTTTTTATTTTGTAAAAAAGATAATTCGAGCATACATTAAGAAATAATTGCAATTTATCATTTTAATTGTTATTGTTTAGACAATTTGATTACGCCAGGAGAATATTAAGAATAATATTTAATCTTTTTTACATAAAAAATATAGTTATTACACATTTTATTAAGTATCGTATTAATTTTATCACGCACATAATATAGTTTTTCATTACTTAAATTTTAAGTGTATTTCAAACTTTAAAATAAACTAACATAATTGAATCATATTTATTTATTTAATGTTACTCTGTACAACAGGACTTTAATCCCAATTACAGTACAGGGTCCGCACTCACTGAGCCGCAGTGTGGTAGTTCATATAATTTGTTTAGCTTGAGTGAGATTCGAACTCGAGATCTCCGGATTAGAATTCCATATTGCTATCCACACCACCGTACTGACGGACATATGTTTGACATCATTTTTATTATTTTATTTACTGAACCAGATCACTTATTTATTGACTGACTTATTCTAGTACTAAATTTACTGATTGATCTTGAAGTAATCCATCCCAATCTGAACTGATTTCATTGAACCAAATTTCAAGTAGAATACATTCTTCATTAGATAACTATGATATAATTTACTTATATAAAATTTAAATCAAGATTAAAATTGAACCATCAAATTTATAAAAAAAGATTGATTTAATCTTCAATTTCTATTTAGTCAAATTTATTTTTATTATATAAATAAATAAATATATCATCACGCCTATTACCCATTACTGGACACTGCCTAAGCAGATCTCGGTAAGTGATATATTATTCGCGTGAAGTGGGGTTACCAGTCGTCAAATCACGGCCCCCAAAGATGTTAGTGGAGGGAAAAGTCACAGGTATAATTTTAATGTGCTGGAAATTATTTGTCGGCTGTGGGGATCGAACCAGGGTTCTCAAGATCCACAGGCCGAGTCGATACCACTGAGCCACCTCCCCCTTAAAAAGTTAAAATAAATATATCATCACGTCCTTTACCCATTACTGGGTGTGGCATTCCACTGTAGCAGATGTCGATAACTGATATTTTTATGCGTGTAAAATGGAGTTACCAGCTATCAAATAACTGTCCCCAAAGATGTTAGTGGAGGAGAAATCCACAGGGATAATTTTAATGTGCTGGAAATTGTTTGTCGACTATGGGGATCGAACCAGGGTTCTCAAATCCATAGTCCGACTTGATAGCACTGAGCCATCTACTACATAAAGAATGTAACAGTGAAATTAATAAAATACGTTTCGCGAATCCTGAATTTTTATTTGATTTTAGTTTCTCAAAAAAGTTTGGTTTACTTTACTATTAATTTTAAAAAGTAACAAAATTTATAAAAACTATAATTAAGAAATTAAAGAAAAAAATCTAATCTTAATATTTTTACAGTTAAAATAAAGAAACAAATAATGTGAACACTATTAACAATGGAATGATTTGGATAAATTATTTCTACATGATCCCACTAATTATTATCTATAATTATATCTTATCAATTTTAATTCATTCAATTCAACAATATAAAACATTAATATCAAATTTTTGTCAAGATCAAAAAGCACATCAAAGTGTTTTTTGAAGTTTACAATATCGAAGAATGAGATAAAATTAAACATATCTATGTTTCAGTATCTTCATCAGATTTGTTGTGATTGGTCAGAAAGTTATAAGGAAAATAAAAATTGTATAAATATTAATATTGTAATTATGACATTCATGGATGCGATACACGCAAAGAGAAATATTTAATTTGAATAATAATTAATTGACAAGGACAATTCATGCATCCTGGATCTCATACTAATTCAAATATAAAGTTGATATGTTGTATCTTGATATCTATTTGGATCGTAGTTGGAAGAGGGCTACTAAATTGAATCAAATGCATAAGTGCTTAATGATCAATTACTCCTTACTTCAATAAAGATTAAATTTGAAGCTACAGATACACCGACAGAGAGTAAAGCTTCAGGCGTCTTAATCGAAAGAAGTTTTTTGTTTGTACTTTTTTGCAAAATGAACAAATGTAAGAAAACATCTAAAAGATATTTCATATTAAGAAGCAATATAACATATAATTTAGTATTTACTTTTATGTTTACAATTGATTTAAAAGCAATAGAATTGATTACATGTTTTTATAATTTAAATGACAGTTCATGGAAACAAAATCGGGTAACATTTTGTTGTTTCCAACGGTATCTAGGTTACTTATTATCATTGGTCAAATTTGACATATTTTGTAGAGATTGACATTACTCTTTAGTTCACATATTTTTCGGGTTACATTTCTTATTGGATGCGCTGAAGTTGCTTGAGTTAAAGTAGAATAAATAAATGCATTTAAAAAATTATGGGGTAGGTGGCTCAGTGGTATCGAGTCGGCCTGTGGATCTTGAGAACCCTGGTTCGAACCTCACTGCCGACAAACAATTTTCACCAAATTAAATCTACCCCTGTGATTCCTCCTCCACTAATATCTTTGGGGGCCATGATTTGACGGCTGGTAACCGCACTTCACGCGAAAAATATATCACTTATCGAGATCTGCTTAGGCAGAGTGCCACACCCAGTAATGGGTAAAAGGCGTGATGATATATATATATTTATATTTAAATAATTGTCAAGTTAAAAAAGAAATAAAATATATTATCACACATTAGCAGATCTCGACAAGTGATATATATCAAGTCGGTCTGAGGATTTGAGAACCCGGGTTAAATTCCCACAGACGACAAACAATTTTCCCCTGTGGCTTCCTCCCCACTTAGAGGGCCGTGATTTGACGGCTGGTAACCGCACTTCACGTGAAGAAATATAAATCTGCTGTGGTAGAGTGCCACACCCAGTAATGAGTAAAAGGCGTGATGATATATTTACTTATGAACAAAGTTAATAAAGGAAAAGCTACAGGGGTAAGTTTAATGTGGTGAAAATTGTTTGTCGGCTGTGAGGATCGAACCCGGGTTTAACATACTGTTACCTAACAATATAGTCAATATTGCTTTATGCAACTTGAGCTATATGTCCCTAATTACTATCAATCGTTCGATTCGATATTGTCAATTTTAATAATTGAAATTAGGTATAAAAGCAGCCTTCATATTTTATTTTTAAATATTTCAAACTGTTTTAAAATATTCAATAATTATTGATAATAGTAACTGTTACATGCTTCAAGTATGGTTAAAATACTGTTTAAAATTTCAAGAACATTGTACTTATCTTTTGTTTTTCGATAAAACTCATTGTAAACGATAAATTTTAATATTCCGTTACTGTTTATTAAAGTCAGAACTATATATTTAAAATATTTTAATTGACTAAAATTCTTACAGTTAAACTTAGATATAAGTTAACCACATGTATACAACACACGTGTATTTTTAACCGGATGTTGACACAAGGTTACAAACTAACGATATGTAACTGAGCATTGTACAACTGATACTTACTTCCATTGGTCCCCTATAGCTTATAGTGGAATCCGAATCACTTACAAGTAACACTACCCAACTGTCACTCACCGATTTAAATGAAACTTGACACACTAATAGAACTCTAAAAAATATTGAACCTCTATTTTATTTTTCTTTCGGAAGTTGCTTTTTAGAGGTACAAACCACCCCTGAAAGGTGGTAAAAGCAAGAATCGCCATAAGTGAAATTAAATATTACGCGATCAACATTGGTTACCCAGGGATAACCTCGAAAATAGATTCAGCGACCCCAAAAATCCCCGAGTAACTAATTTTGAACCTAAAACTCTATTTTAGTTAAATATCGTAATTTCATACCCCCATCCCCTTTTTAACCCCTTGAAAAAGTGCATATAATCAAAATGACCTCGAAAATATATTTTGGCGATCTCAAAAACCCCGGAGTAACTAGTTTTGAACCTAAAACTCTATTTCAGTTGAATATCATAATTTCATCCCTCCAACCCCTTTCTAACGCCTTAAAAAAGTGCATATGATCAAAAAGACCTCGAAAATAGATTTTGGCGATCTCAAAAACCCGTGGGTAACCAATGTTGAACGCGTAATAATTTGCTATTATTTAATTTCATTTATGGCGATTCTTGCTTTTACCACCTTTCAGGGGTGGTTTGTACCCCTAAAAAGCAACTTCCGGAAGAAAAAAAATAGGGTTCAATATTTTTTAGAGTTCTATTAGTGTGCCAAGTTTCATTTAAATCGGTGAGTGACAGTTGGGTAGTGTTACTTGTCAGTGAGTGATATATTTATACGCATGAAGTACTGTTACCAGCCGTCAATTTCCCGCTCTCAAATATGTTAGTGGAGAGGAAGCCACAGGAGTAGTTTTAATGTGGTGAAAATTGTTTGTCACCTGTAAGAATAAAAATCCGACAAGTTAAATATATAGACTAGCGTTTTAAATGCTGGTTGGTGATCCAGAGATCCGGGATCAATTCCAGCTCTGCCCAAATCGTGGCTCATTCTTCACTAACATCAGTTGGTTCCATAAATAAATAAATAAATATATCATCACGCCTTTTACCCATTATTGGGTGTGGCACTCTGCCTAAGCAGATCTCGGTAAGTGATATATTTTTTCGCGTGCAGTGCGGTTACCAGCCGTCAAATCACGACCCCCAAAGATATTAGTAGAGGGGGAGCCACAGAGGTAGATTTAAATTGGTGAAAATTGTTTGTCGTCTGTGGGAATCGAACCAAGGTTCTCAAGATCCACAGGCCGACTCGATACCACTGAGCCACATACCCCATAATTTACTGAATTGTATATATTTGCTACACCCAAATGGGTAAAAGGTGTGATGATATATTTATTTTATTTATTAATAATGGAGAAAATGTATATTCCATTTGTTGATTGAGTTTATTTATATAAACCTGTTTTGATAACACTGAAACGGATGTGGATCTAGACAGTAGAATGTTTTTTTTGTTGAATTTTGAATAAACGTCATTCGTATTTCAATATTGTAATGTTTAATATCTCATAGTGTGTTTGTTTTACTATACTAACAAACCATAATTTTCTCTGTTCAGCCTGTGATGGATGAAAATGGATAGAAAAATATTTGTTTTTCGCGGAAGAAAAACATCATTTAAGGGTGCGACGCTTTTAGTTATTTTACAGTCTGTAAACACGAAACCTTTTCATTCAATTTTAATGCAATTATTTATAAATATATTGTAACGCCTTTTCTCCTATTATTGGGTGTAGTGTCAAAGCAGACCTCGGTAAATGATATATTTCTTCGTGTGAAGTACAGTTACCATCCGTCAAATCACGACCATCAAAGATGTTAGTAGTGAAGAAGAAACAAGAGTACTTTTTAATTTAGTGAAAATTAAAAAAAATCAATATATCATCACGTCCTTTACCCATTACTGAGTGTGGCACTCTGCTGTAGCAGATCTCGATAACTGATATTTTTTACTGCCCCCAAAGATGTTAGTAGAGGGGAAAGCCACAAGGATAATTTTAATGTGCTGGAAATTGTTTGTCGACTGGGGAATCGAACCCGGGTTCTCAAATCTATAGGCCGACTTGATACCAGTGAGCCATCTACCCTATGAAGATAATAATATAAATAAATTAAATAAGATTTCTAAAGCAAAGTTTTAAAATTTAATTGGAAATTATTTGAAATTTTTAATAATGCTTTCTACAATTTTAGAAAATAAAGTATTAAACTTTTGTTATAAATACAATTGAACATGAACTTATTTTCAAAACTTTTTACTTTAATTTTTATTAAAAATGTAATTAAATTTAACTATTTATTGTAATTTATAACATAATTACAATGAAAATTGTCACAACCAATAAAAATATTACTCTCTATACATATCTAAAACGTGATATCCAATAATTATGGATTTTTAAGAGTATTATTTGCAATTTGCATTTATGAAAAAAAAAATTATAATAATAATACAAAAAAATTATAGGCAGTGAAATGTCAAAATACTGATTATTTTTTGTTTTACGTTGAAACTAAATGAAGGATTATTAAAAATGATTCATTCATTATCGCAAAACTATTTTTTTGTTTTGTACATAACCTAATTAATTATACACAGGTAAAATATAGAGCTAAAAAAAATGCGCATTTTGTGCATTGTCAACTAATCGTGACATTGAAAATTTTTCAAACATATTATTTATTTTTTATTATCGATTATGTTACATAAACAAAAAAACGTATTTCTGCTTATTGGAATTGTTTGCACTTATTTGTACAACATTATTTTACTTACAGTTTTACTAAAACAAAACATGAAAAATACTAAATGTTTATAAACAATTTCAAGATATGAGGTAGGTGGCTCAGTGGTATTGGCAATCCGGGTTCGATTCCCACAGCCGACAAACAATATTCACCACATTAAAACTACCTCTGTCGCTCCCCATCCCTGGAGGAGCCGTAATTTAACGGCTGGTAATTGCACTTCACGCGCATAAATATACCACTTACCAAGATCTGCTATGGCAGAATGCCACATCCAGTAATGGGTAAAAGGCGTAATGATATATTTATTCTATTTTTTACTTTTATTATTAATGTTTTATGGGGTAGGTGGCTCAGTGGTATCGAGTCGGCCTGTGTATCTTCAGAACTCTGGTTCGATCCCCACAGCCGACAAACAATTTTCACCAAATTAAATCTACCCCTGTGACGACTTCACGCGAAATAATATATCATTTACCGAGATCTGCTACGGCAGAGTGCCACGCCCAGTAATGGGTAAAAGGCGTGATGATATATTTATTTATTTATTTTAGAAAATGTTTCAGATATTAGTAAAGGTCGAATATACAAGTACATTTCATTTTTTTTTAAATACTATATGGTTCTTTGTATAACCCTGTCAGTTTAATGTTTTGTGTCTAAAAACAAAACAAAAAAATCGTACACTGTAAATTTCGTTTGTTAACAAATTCACATCAATTTTATTTAATTGCATATCAGTTGATAATAAATAACATTTTTTGCCCTGCAAGGAAAATATTATTTCCCTAACAAACTATATTATTTATAATTTAATAATAAACTATAGGTATTCATGTAAGTCTAAATTTGCAATAACTGTCCAATAATCTAAAATATAATTTATTTTCACATTTCAGATAAACTTTAAGCAGACAGATAAGTTTTAAAAATCTTTGAAAAAGTAATAAACTTACAAAGGTAGAGAAACATAAAAATTTATGTTTTTGTGACGTCACAGATAAAATCCGTTAAACAATTGAAAAAGCAATAAAAACAACGTAAATTAAATTCGTATCAAACGTCAAAATGCGCAAAAATTTTATAAATAAACTGCGTCCTTGCGTGTTACTTCCACCAAGTAAATTTTACGATCTGTGTTTGCTAAAATTCGTGAGAGTTTAATCAATATTAATAAGAATGAATGAATAAATTAATTATTTCTGTTTATAAAGTATTCAGGAACATTCAGCCATTCAGTACATTCACATTCTTAGTTGACGTTAGAAGTTCATATGTTCATTATTTTACATAATATAAAAATATGTGTCAAAGTGGGTACCTATTAATAAATTCAATGCAACATTCAATCATTTGTTTCCTATTACACGTGTCAACTGCTGTTTATTTTAAACATTTGATGTGAATAAATGCCGGTGATAAAACAACAATTAAATCATTAACAATAGGAAAAAACGTCCATTTTGACATTTAAATTTTTGTGGTTTGTCATTTACATATACCAGTTTTTGAAACAGTGGAAAATTTAATCTGGTCCGATGCGAGTTCGTATCCACAATTGGTTGAAAATATTCACGTTTATAATAATTTAAAATAATATTTTAACAACCCTTCATCGTTTTAAAAAAAAATCTAAAAATATATCATCACGTCTTTTACCCATTACTGGGTATGGCAGTCTGCCTAAACAGATCTCGGTAAGTGATATATTTTTTCGCGTGAAATACGGTTATAAGCCGTCAAATCACGGCCCCCAAAGATATTAGTGGTGGGAGAGCCACAGGGGTAGAATTTAAATTGGTGAAAATTGTTTGTCGACTATGGAAGTCGAACCAGGGTTGTAATGATTTTCATATTATTTTTAACATCTAGTAACGTATATTTTCTGCAGGCAAAATATTTAAATGAAAAATGCATAGAAAAAAAAATTATTGGAAGCTTTTATCTAAAATAATATAATAATGCTTGACAGCAAAAAATGTGGTCGAGATAATTTAGAAACACCATATAAATAAATTGTCAAAAATCAAGACAATTATTTAAATTAATTTTGTAAAAAATTAGGTAAAAATAATAAAAATTGATCGCTGTCCACCTTCAAAATACAAAAAATAATGAACAAAAAAACAAGATAGCAATGGAAGGCGATGCGAAGAAAATAAAAAAAAATCAAATCAATATGCACTTGTTGACAAAAATAATAAAAATTTATGTATCAAGTGTGCGACATTTACCATACCTGCGTTCGCGATGTTTTTGGTGTGTTTGTGTGCGTATATATGTACATGGTTGTATAAAACCCTACGGTTATCTAAAATACCCGTGCAGTGTATATCTGTTCGCAGGCTTGAGATGTACTACTCCTTTTAAGCGAATCTATTAAGAGTGCTGCGAAAATTCGTTTGTTTTAATTTGATTTTGTTGAATAATATAGTGGAACATTTGCCCGGTTGTTTTGATTCTTTTTTGTTTACCATATTCATGCCAACTTGGATTAATTTACTGGGTATCGTCAAATAGGTACGTAAGAATTTTTGTATTTTGTATTTTTGATACTTCTTTATGCCACAGCCAAATAAAATATATTTCACATAAAAATTAATAAGTGCAATATAATTTAAATTATAGTAAATCGTTTTTATCTAGAATTAAATAACGTCTTTTAGTCCTCGGTTTAATTCTTCTAAATGCATAAGTAGACACTTAAAAGATTAATATTTTAACGACATTTTAATGCATATCATTTTATAAAAAAATTACCGTCATAAAATAATAAATGTTAATTCTTATTATGCGCAAAATTGTAACATAAAATATTTCGCGCGTTTTAAAATAAATTATAAAATTATGCTTAATTTAAAAATCTCAAATCTGTACATATTTTGAAATAATTATATGACATGCGTTATGCTTTTATCTCTCTATCATTTAGTTTCAATCAATGATAACATACATTCTATGATAAATTCAGTTTACTTAAGAATTAAACTGGTTTAAAAACATCTTAAATCGATATAAATACTTAGATTTCATAGATAAAATTGTAAATATAAAATATTACAATAACAATTGCGTCAATTTCAGAAATTATTCAAATTATTCTCATTGGTATTCAGTTCAGTAATATATAATAAAATTTGTTTATGGGTTTATAATATATTCGGAATAAATTAATTTTGACAATACATGTGAACAGATTCATTATGGCTTTATTATGTAAACAGACAAATATTTTTTTAACTATTTTAAATTCTATAAATTGCCTGAACTCTTGCAATGACCGTAACATGACCGTGAATTTGAATATCAGTTTTGTGAAACCTTGAAAATGTATTTACGTAAATCTATATGTCACCAGAATGCAATATTTGTGCCTTCGTGCATATAAAGCAAACATAATTACATAATAATAACAATAAATATTATTTACAAACACATAACAATACAATAAATTTTGTATTAATATTTCCTTGTTATTTATTGTTACATTAATTGCTCAACGTGAATGTAATATGGGTTGCGTTTGAATATATTGCTGACTAATTTTTAAATATTCAAATGTTTATGTTATAAATAATTATGCGATAAACTATGACTGTTCATTAACCGATAAACTTAATGCGTAATTGTATAAGCTGTTTTGTTCTAAAATAGTTTCATTTTCTGTTTAAAATTAATCCTGTTCACCTCGTCCACGTGGCAAACGTCAAAATCTGACAGATTATTATTACGGGAGTATAACCTTAAAAGACACAGTGCAATTTAAGTAAAATTTCAGTATTAGTAGTAGTTAAAATGGAAGAAACTGATCAATTATTTTCTAAACGAGGTTCAAAATCTTCGGAAATAGATACCGTAAATTATGGATCTGTGGTATAAATAAACTCTAAAAATACTTGTAAACAAATACTTAACCAAATGTTTTTCTGTTTTAGGCTTCAGAACAAGACCACGACGAAACAATGGGGCTGGTTCCGAATGAAGGTAAAAAACTTCCGCAGTACATAGCAGCTTTAGCAGGTAATAATCCAGAAAATTAAATTTAAAACTTACCTAACCCTACTTTTTTCTATTTTTCAGCCACATTGGGTGCTTTATCTACTGGTACAGTGCTGGGTTTCACTTCTCCTACGGAATATGACTACAAAAATGGATCATCCATCGGACGAAATGTCACCTCTGAAGAATTTAAATGGGTTGGTTCCTTAACTCCACTTGGTTGTCTGGTTATGTGCATTCCTGTTGGGTTTATAATGGATTACATAGGCCGAAAAATGACCATGTTGGTCATGGTTTTAATATTTACTCTTGGTTGGGCTCTTATTATTTGGGCAGACTCCGCAGGGATGTTAATGGCGGGTAGATTTTTTACTGGTATGGCGGGTGGTACGTTTTGTATCGCTGCTCCTTTATATACAAGTGAAATCGCGCAAAATGATATTCGTGGTACCTTAGGAAGTTTCTTCCAACTTATGGTCACTGTTGGCATTTTACTTGTGTACGTAGTCGGTGATTTTGCCGAAGCACAAACTGTAGCTATTGTTTGTGCCATTATACCATTTATTTTTGGTATAACTTTTGTTTTTATGCCGGAAAGTCCGATTTATGCTTTGAAAAAGGGTGACGAAGACAAAGCAAGAAGTAACTTGCAATGGCTTCGTGGAAAAAAATATAATATCGATGATGAAATTAGAGACATGAAAGATCTTTTAGAAACCGATAAAAATAATCCTGTTTCTATTAGAGATTCGTTAAGAAAACCAGCTACAAAGAAAGGACTTTTAATTTCTTTTGGTTTAATGTTCTTCCAGCAGTTCAGCGGAATTAACGCTGTAATTTTTTACACATCTAATATTTTTGTAGCTGCTGGATCATCTATCCCATCCAAAGAAGCGGCAATTATCGTAGGTGCCATGCAATTCATCGCTACCTTAGTTTCATCTCTTGTTATCGATCGTTTAGGTCGTAGAATTTTATTATTAATCTCATCTGCTGTAATGGCAATTTGTTTAATGTTGCTAGGCATATTTTTCCGTTTGAAAATAGGCGAACTTATTTCAGTCGCGGATTTAGAAAGTATTGGATTTTTACCAATTGTATCTTTATCAATATTCGTAATTGTATTTTCATTGGGATTTGGACCAATTCCTTGGATGATAAGCTCGGAAGTTTTACCTAGAGAGATAAAGACTATGGCTAGCGCTGGTGCTGGCACATTTAATTGGTTCTTGGCGTTTTTGGTGACACTGTTTTATGCTGATATTCAGGAATCGATTGGTGGTGATATTCCTTTCTTTATTTTTATGACAGTTTGTGTAATTGGTGTAGTGTTTGTTTTCTTTGTTGTGCCTGAAACCAAAGGTAAATCTTTGGATCAAATTCAAAGAGAGTTGGGAGGAAATAGTATGCGAACTAACGGAGCTGTTAATGAAGGTTTTGCACCTTAGATAAATTATTATTATTGGTTCCTGTCAGGATATTGTGTAATAATTTTATGTTGCTCAATTCCAGTACTTTCTGTATTTTTATGTACAAATTTATAAATACCCTCAAACAGAATGATAGCGTGAAAAATACGTCATTTGTACTTATATGGATTCTATTCACTCTATAATTATATTGTACTATTACATTTAGACTTTAATTATATTGTTATGTAAATATTTTTGTACAGTTAGATTATATCAATGATTTTATTATGTAATATTATCTATTTTATCTGTAATAAGTTTGATAAATTTTATTATACGTGTGTTTAATATACTGTAATAAAAAATATTATTGTGCCATGAAAATAGTTATTTTTATATTAAGTGCGCAAAATGAGTGTTTTTTTTTGTTGCGCGTCACAAAGAACAATAAAATAATTATTGATTTATTTAAGTAAATTGAATCAACAATATGAATTTGATACTGTTGACAAAAAATAATTTGGGAGCGTGCGCGAAATACTCATTTTGCGCACTAAGATGCGAAAATGTGCGCAATTGGGGTGCAAAATAAGCGTTGTCATAGTAATGTAAATAATGAAAAAATCACGTACATATTAGTGAAAAAAATGAACATATTTTTGACACCTGTAAAAAAATACTATTTGTATAGAATTTATTTATTCAGATGATTACATTTGGTGTACATATCTATTAAATGTTTATAAAATTTAACAAAAATATAAATGGCAAGAATAAAATATTCTTTTAAATATAAAAGATTTATTTCGCTACATCATTTGTTTATACTTTGGTTCACTATTTTTCTTACAATATTTACACATTCAATAAAACAAGCATGCAATAATATACAATCATTTACTTAATCCAACACTTTCGGTTTAAAATCGTACTTCATTCGTATTACAATCACGATTATACCAACAACAGGTATCATGTTTAAATAAACAAAAACAAATAAAAATTCAACTAAAAACAAAAATAAAATTGAACTAAAAACAAATACTGTCTTATTTAAAACAAGCTACCAATCACATTTCACAACACTTTAAAACAAAATAAAATCGCAATTGTTTCATACACAAATTGCGCTTGATTGACCATTAGTATTTTTAACTTCAGTTGTTTTTGTATCCGAAAGAGAAGAGTATGATTTACGCAATTTTTTACAACAACACAAATCTTTTACTAAACCATTTAAACTTGACCCTGAATCAGTTCGATAAATTCCCGAAGACAAATCTTCAATTGTTGTGGGTCCGATAAAAGCTTGCAGATCACTTTTTGGAAATCCTTCTTTGTAATATAATTTAATAGTGTCATATGCGTCCATGATTACAGAAATAAATAAACTAAGAACTACATAAATGTACAAACTTATAAAAGTATACAAATATATTCTACTATACCACCACAACATTGGCGATTTTTGCGACATTATTGAAAAAGTTGCAAACATATCATCTCCGTTAATCAAAGAAAATAAACATTCTGATGTAGTTGCTAAAGATCTAAATTTCATGTGATATGGCCCTAAAATTAACCAACCACAGAATGTAAATCCAGCGTAAATTAAAAGTGCACATAACAAAAATCTTGCTACTTTCGGCGTTGCTTTTTTCAAAGTTAAAATAACAACATTATAAGTTTTAAAGAATCCTAAATATCTTAATACACCAAACCAAACTAACATATTTCCAGTTCCTAAGAAAACACTACAAATATTCCACTGATCACTTGCGAATTGCTTTCTTTCGATTTGTTCTTTTATAGCTGAACCAACAATAATTAAGATGTCGTTGATGATAATCATGATGTACCACATATTTAGGAATTCTAATCTTCCATCTGCACTCAGCTCAGCATTGAAGTGAATTTTAAAGAAATTTATTGTTATTTCTTTAAGTTGTTGAGCTCTGACGATGGCCCTACTACATAAAACGAAGGAAATGCTGCAGATTATAATCACTAAATAATTTAAGATGCTTCTTAGAACAGAATCGATTTTATTGTCGGTGATGTATTCAATATCTCCTTTGCAAACCAATCGAACTGGTTCAGCATCCAATGATAACATGACTTGTCCATCGTGATCAGTATTATCAAACGTGATTTTAATATCAAATTTGTAGCAATCCGGTGGTGTAATAGGACCTGCTGCCTTGAAATTGACGGTTTTAACAGCGAAATTAAACGTTGCTTTTACCATTGCTGAGAAATTGATAGTCACATTTTTTTCTTCTAGTAGAGTTTTAGAAAAAAAATGTGTGTTTGTTTTGTTGTGAGTAATGTTCATGCATGTTTCATTAATTTCGGAATTGAAGACATATGATTCGTTGAAACCAAATATTATACCTTCTTTGTATTGGAATAAACACAGGACTGGATCAGTCATATTGTTATCTTCAGCTGTGTACGAGTAAGGTCCAATTGCGTTGCCAAGGTTTGCATAGCCTGAATATGCGTAATCTATAGTTTCATAGAATTCATCGATTTTGTAAACTGCTAGTGGACCCATTGCAGGTGGATAGGCGTTCACTTCACGAGCGGAATCCCAGTCTTTGAGGAATAAATGCGAAAATGTCACTCTATTGTCCCAGGTGTAATTTACATGTTTGTATCTGCTGTGAGCGAATAAACATAATTGCATTGTCACTAGAATTATTTTAATTACTTGCACACCAAATTTATATGGAAATCTTTTTTTTGCATGCCACTTTTCTATTGGATTCATAAAGAAAAACTGTAGCTTACGACGCATTTTTTCTTCTCCTAACAAAGCCATTCTGGATGATTGATGGTGATGGCCAGCCAGAGAACACGATTCTTCTTCAGTATCTGACGATACACTATCTTCGCATACTGTTGAATTTTGTGCCATTTTCTGCGATATTTTGTTAATTTTGCAAGTTTGAACCAATAAAAAGTTACACAAAGTAAATACCACTATACTTTTGACATTTGGACTGCTTATTCTTCTTCTCCTTTGAGTCACGTGTGTGGTTAGTTGTTCAACAGAAATGTACTAAGGAGGTTTTTACGTCAACAATAAATATAAAAGAAATCCAAACATGTTACGGATATAATCAATAAAAATTAATTAATATTTACTGCGAAACGGTTTGTAGTTAATCTAAGATTATCTGTGACATGTTATTATGAGGTACTTATTTTAAGAAAAATATTGAAAATACGGATCTGATCAATTCATGACACTTTAAATATAAACGTCATATAATCCAGTCGTTTTGAAGTGGTTAGAATTTCGAAATTTTATGGTGGTTAGTTTTTGGAGACTGGTGTTTATTTTTATTTTAAGTTCTTAAATTATTTTTATATGTAACATTTTAATACTCTACTTAGATATGACGGAAACTGATATAAAACAATTACAGACTGATGGAAGGTAAGTAATGAATGATAATTAAAATATGCCAGAATAATAACCTGTTTTTATAGATTTTCAGATGGTGGACTAAAAAATTTCTATTTGTTACTGTACTTACCTGTGGGATTCGTCATTGCAATTATTCGTATCGTTTTGGGGTTATTGGTTATAGTTTTAGGAAATGTTTTACCAGATGTATCATTTACTAGAAATCTTTTATCACATCTATTTCGTGCAATTTTCGGCATTATTATTCATACAGAAAATAACATGACTAAGGATAATGTAAAAGTAATAATTAGTAATTGTGTGTCACCTTTAGACCACTTTGTTGCACATATTGCAACAGGTTGTATTATGGTATGTTATCACTTTGATTGCACATGTTTTATTATATTACTACAATAATCATTTTGTTTTAGCCCCATCAAACAAATTTACCTAAGCAATTATCATATTCATTGGGGTTGAAAAACTTTGGAACATCAACGAATTTAGAAGAACTGAAAAAATCAATCAGTACACATGTTGTCAACAGTTCTACGCCCGTTTTATTCCAACCTGAGAACAAAATCACGAACGGAAAGGGAATTTTGAAATTCAAAGAATGGCCATTCAGTTTTACTAATGAAGTACAACCTATTTGTCTAAAAATTCGTAGGCCTATATTCGATATTTCAGTTACTACGATAACATCTACTTATTGGAGTGACATATTTTGGTATCTTTTTTCGCCTTGGACTGTATACACTTTACGTTTTCTATCAGTTCTTAAAAAAGATGATATGAACGACTCTGAATTTGTGGAGAAAGTTCGCCAAGAAATTGCTACCGCACTTCAAGTAAGAGAAAACATAATCATATACATACCTTCTAATCACTTTTTCTTCCTTTCTACATATCCGCTTGCTCCACTGTTATTTTACATGGAAATTAGTTTGTCACTAGCTTATCGGAAAACACGCGAACATACTTTTTATAAATTCACCTATTTTTTAAAATAATTTAAAATTTTCTACCAACTAGCCTTACAATAATAAGTAATTTTATGTATTTATTTTTTGTGTTATAGGTTAATGCGTGTCCATACGATGCTTCCGAAGTATTGGAATGGGAAAAAAGATATTTGCTAGAACGACGAAGAGCAAGAATGGTTCACAATTCACCTTCTAATGTTTCACTTAGCAATAATCCTGAATTACATCGAATGGCTCGACAGGTTAAAGAAGTTTTGCCTGCAGTTCCGTACAACGTTATTTTTAAGGACTTAGGTAAGTTTAAAATTTAAATTAAAATCACACTAATTTTATCACCGAATTAAATATTTATTATTTTTCACATGAAGTCAAATTTGTAACATTAACGTAATTTTTGAATTAACTAATTTGACGTCACTTTGAAACTACATTTGTAACCTCACTTTCCTACCGTTAAATTGATCGTACAGTGACATCTGTTGGCATCTTAAATTAATTTCTGCATTAATTTTGTAGTCTACTAAGATCTGCATTTGCGTCGCAACAGAATGCGATTATGTTTTTTGTTTCAGTCTTTGTTAATAATATTAAAAAATGTACGTAGTTCAAATTCTTTCTAACTAGTCTATAAATTAAGAAATTTGTATTTAATGATACGAACTGATGCAATTTCCATTTCAAATACGTAATTATATGTACAACGCAGACCTCGATAAAACTGCTTAGTAGATATATTTATGTTTTCTCCCGTTTAGCACGTACGAAGAACGTGGACATCACAATCTCCAACATCCTCGAAGGTCACGTGCCGTACACTCCAGAAGCGGTGCCAGCGACAACACCTGTGAGTAACACACCATCGACGGCGCATATCGGCGCCGTGGCCACCAGCAGTAGCGCAACTAGTGCGGTTGATTCCTGCCGCAAGGATTCGCTCTGCACCGCGGCTTCCTCCTTTCCCAAGTCTGCCCATGAGCGCATGCAGTCCTTCCAGGTAGATGCATTTTATTTTTGTTTAATTTAATTAATCATTTATACGGTCACCACCCTGTATACCAAATAAAACACAGATGAACTTATCCAACAGAAAACTAGATTGAATAGGTATTAAAATTACAGTTTCTAAAAATATTCGTTTCAGACAATTTCAGTTTATGTTCATTAAATTGTCAAGGCATTAAAATGTGTTTCTTTTTTCAGGAGCGAAAAATGCAGCTGATTTTGAACGCCAGAAAGCGATACATGGACAAGCACGGGCTCAGCGCACTCGCTTCAAATAATTGTTGATATGTCACTCAGTCTAGTTTAGTGCCAAACGAAAAATTACAAAAATGAGAAAAAAATTGAATAAATGCATACGCTGTAAATATTGAATTTTATTAAGAATTTATTATTCTCTAGAATCTAGAGCCATATCAAAATAATTTATTGCATAATTAATTGCATGCACTATTTTATTAGCGGATTCTATATTATTGTCTGCCTGATCAATAAGATATTTTAAAAATAATCAAACGTTTTATTTGACAATAATATCCCGTCCTATACAAATTCAATTTTTATGACAATTTTCTTTTATAATTATAATGTATTTTATTTAGATAAATTTGGTATGTATTTATTTCGATATTATGGAAGCGGGTAAATTATAACTGTCAAGAACAATGTAAAATCTGATAAATAAAGCCACAATAAATGGATAAATATGATTGAAGGATTGTTGCGTGAACGAAAGATTCCGAGCGTGAGGCACAAACGAGCTTGTATGAAAGCAATTATGAATGTGGTTGAAGCGAAAGTGGAATGTTTGGCGAAGATTAATTGCGGAATAAATGTGATGAATAAAGACAACCTCATGATTCTTGATTTTAGATTCATTGGTTAGATTTTTCGAATATTTAGCAATAATTAACTTTCAAAACAAGTGCTGAGCGACATTTTTTTCCTTTTTTATCTTTTAATTCATTAACTGTTCTTACATAAAGAGTATCACTGCAATTATGTGGAATTCACTTTCGAAAACAAGCGCAAGGAAATGCTCCTTTCCTTCCTTATATTTTTCATTCATTTTCAGTTTTACTATAGTGTTTAAATTGTGTAAAATTTACTTTTAAACTTCCTTTCTTTATTGATTTGTAGTTACAGAAGTAGGCGTAAGTAAAAGATTTATGAAACAGGTGTACAGGACTAGATGGATGTAAATGAACGTTTGTTGCGTGATGATGCATTTCAGGTCTGAGGAATGAAAAAACTTGTGTGGAGGGAGCGTTAGTGTGGTTGACGCGAGTATCGTGTGTCAGGATGTGATTTCTTTTTATGAATCTGTTAGTGGATGTTCTGTGAATGTTTTAGGGGTTCGTGCTACCCAATTTAATGGATATTGCGTAAGTTATGTAGTACAATTTATCATTATCAATAATAATAACAACAATTAATAACCAAATACGGAATACATAACATTACTTATTACAATATCAATAATACACTAATAATCTACTAACTTCAAATACATCAAACAATCTACAACATCTTAACATATATCTTACAACTTGCTTTAACATGATGCATTAAAACATAATAACAACATTTATTAACAAAACAGGTTACCGCCCTTGTTTTTGTGTAACTGTGTTCGGACGTAGTCGGACATCTTCTCTGTAAGTCCAAGTTGTTCCACTTCCTCTTCAAATTGTTCTATGCCTCCAACTCCCACCAGGTATCCATTCAATCTACAAGCCAAGTGCGAATGATGGAGTTGACTTGGAGTTAAACCAATCGCGTTAGCGAGCCAAGTGTGCCCTTGGAGACGATATTTTTGGTGGTAACTGCAGAAGAAAAAGTTTTGTATAAATAAAATAGTTTTACAATTTTATAGTTGTTACTTACTCTTCAGCTGGGTAGAAAATGCCAGCGGATGCAATTTCTGTAATTAATGTTTCATTTCTTTCTTGAGCTTCACGTTTTCTGGAGATTTCTGACGCCCTTTTCTGTTCTTCGTCGTGGTATAAGATTAGCGACATGTACTGCAAGAAATAAGGACATTTTTATTTTAAGAGTTTGTGATTTAATAAATAATAAATTTAACAAACAATAAAAAAGTGTTGTAATACTAGAAAGATATATTTTTTCTTTAGTTGAAAACTATTTAATTTAAGATTTAATTTTGTAGTTTATATAAACATGTATTTATCACACTCGGGCGCTATAAGCTAGTCAGTTATACGCCTTAAATAATGTAGCATTTGACTACGAAAACCGGCAGTACGGCAGTGTAAAAACTGCGGTTCGTCGTGCCCGGTAGGCCCAGGCCCGATTTGGGTTGTAGTACCATCAGAAGAAGAAGAAGTTTATATAAACACCAGAAAATCTTAAATTACGGTAAACCCTTCAATTTAATACTAGTATAAGTGAAATGTGGAAAGTATAAAATACACTGCTCAAAATTGCATAAAAGGATATTTGAAAAAATTAATGTAAAATTAAAACTATAAATTATATTATAAATATGTGTTTAAGAAGGATAAATAAATAAATATATCATCACGCCTTTTTCCCATTACTGGATGTGGCACTCTGCCTAAGCAGATCTCGGTAAGTGATATATTTTTTAGCGTGAAATGCGGTTACCAGCCGTCAAATCACGGCCCCCAAAGATATTAGTGGAGGGGAGCCACAGGGGTAGATTTAAATTGGTGAAAATTGTTTGCCGGCTGTGGGAATCAAACCAGGGTTCTCACAAGATCCACAGGCTGACTCGATGCCACTGAGCCACCTACCCCATTCAATATAAAGATTAATATAAATTATATTCAAATATTTCTAAAGACAATGAATGGGTAGCACAAGCTCTGTTTTTGGGTGTATTAAGAGCACGGTTTTAACATGTTAGAGATAACTAAAACACCCAAAAATACTGCTCTTAAAACAGGCAAAAACAGAGCTTGTGCTACCAGCCAATAATACCTTAGGTATTCTTACAAATATTTAAATATAATTTATAGTTTTGATTGTACATTAAGTTATTAAAATATCCGTTACAACTGAGTAGAGTATATCTTACCTGTCTTTTGAGCTTGGTGGTCAAACCATATTCGTGATTATTCCAAAACAGTTGCAATAAATCCTCATATGAAATCGTTTTTGGATCATAATCAATTTCAATGACTTCAGTATGATCCCCTCTGAAACACAAATCAAATTTATTCAAACTTATGTTCAAGTTTCAAGGCACGTGCAAATTACAATAATCCTTGAACTTCGAATGAAATAGTGCGCAATTTGACAAGATTGAATCAGCCTTTAAATTTAGACAATTACAGATGTGACCTAGAAATATTAGAATGAATACTTACAATGCTCTGTAAACTGGGTTAGGTGTTGAACCTCCAGAGTAACCCACTCTTGTACGAAGGACACCCTTCGTGGCTCCAAATAAAGAGTCGCACGACCAGAAGCACCCCATGCCGAAGGTGGCCTTCTTGAAGGCTGTGTTCACTTCGTGGAGTAGGCTCGGCATTTTCTAAAACAAACAAAACATTTATTAAATACAATCGTAGCAGACATCTGAAACTTGTTTTGTATTGGTTCATAAAATATTCTTGAATTTGAATAAACCGCTAGTACTCAAGATAACAGATTTATAAAAACTATTTATAGCCTAAATCTTAAAATAAGATTAGTATTTAAGTTTCAATATAATTAGAACTGATAAATTAAGCAAAATCATAATTTCAAAACTCCAAAGTTTAGGTAATTTAATTTTATTTAGAAAATAGACCAAAATTCAGGATTAGTCAAACACCTCAATTAATAAATGTATCAAATATTTTTTCCTTGTTCGTATCTATTTGTTTTATTGATAAATATAAATATATCAATCTGAATGAAATGTCAAAAAATCAGTTTATTTAAATTTAAAGCCATATACTTAATATTATTTTTTTTAGTTTTCATTCCTATTTGGAATATTTACAAAATTACTAACATCTTTGAGGGCCGTGATTTAACGGCTGGTAACCGCACTTCACACGAAGAAATATATGACTTACCGAAATCTGCTACGGCGGAATGCCACACCCGAAAATGGTTAAAAGTCGTGATGATATATTTATTTATATTTTGGCAATTGTTTTGGCGATTTAATTAAAAAAATCATAATATAATTTCTTTTTGTATGACTACACTCAGTAATGGGTAAAAGGCGTGATATATTTATTTATTTATTTTATTGAGTAACTAACTAATTAATATTTATAAGAAATTATTAACATAGGGAAAAACCTTTCAGAATACATATATATAAATAAAAGGGGCTTCTGGTTTAATTCTGTATGTATTTAAATTCAAAAACTCGACGTTTCGGTACTTTATACAAATACTTTCATCAGGACAGAAATAGTAAAAATAAAATGACACATAAATGACATAATAATAATAATAAATTTTTATGTCATTTATGTGTTATTTTATTTTTACTATTTCTGTTCTGATGGAGGTATTTGTATAAAGTACCGAAACGTCGAATTTTTGAATTTAAATACATATAGAATTAAACCAGAAGCCCCTTTTATTTAAGAAATTATTAATTTTTAACGAACATATCTACACTATAAATTCAATATCATTTAAGCACTACAAGCCACATTCTAAGCGTGCAAGATTTATCCAGATAAATTAATAAACTTGCACCAACATCATTCTTTACAATAATTTGATTTCTTTTGAATTTACATTTAAGTAAATATAAATTAGTTGAGTGCGAGCATTAGAAGGGTACGTGTGTATTATTTTTTGGATTTCCTTGTGATAATATTCTTGTAAAATTAGTTTCAAATATATTACATATATTAGTGCAATAAGTGGAAACAAATAAGCTGATTTCTGCGATTGATTTGTAAGTAACATTTGAATTAAGTATATTTTAAACTTTATATTTATTTAATAAAAAATGTGTTTGGAAATCAGGCTGATAACTATCAGATAGGTGTATTATTATAATAATAATTAAAAGTACTAATTTTAAAATGTCATTGAGAACAATCTTAGAAAAAAATCAAGATCTACTAACCCACATTAAACACTAACATTGCAATGCCAAAAAATCATTTTATTTTTGAAAACATCAAATCTAAGTTCATGCAAGTAATGACAGACAGGTTAATTGCTCTCATTTAAATTTTTTGAACTTTCGCCAATTGTATTTAAAAGAAAATTAGGTCAAGCTCCTTTTCATGTAACCATCAGTCACTACGATCATGTTCAGTTTTCGCAGTTGTTTCTGTACAGACAACTGACAGAAGACAGAAGATGCAAGAACTGGTTTTGCAGAAAGCAATTTTCTGACGCAATATTGGCAAGACATTGACCGTGTAGTAAATTGCAGGAAGTAGACTTGAAGTTTTTATCTAATTCTGAAAAGTAAATGACCTGTAAAATTGCGCTAGTAATTGCTTTGTTTTATGTTGATTGTATTATTTGATAAATTGAAGTAATAATGTTTACGTACATTTGAATCGTAATGAACTGTTTACTTAACTCTGTCTCTAGGGGTTACGAGACTTATAACGTGCTAGCCCGTGTAAAAATTATAACGGGCTGTTGACATTGGTTATCATGACAACATATCTAATTTTAAACGTTTGACACTTAAATATTTTTTGATTAAACAAAATCTGTCAGATTTTCAAAGTCTACCTTGATTGAACATTTTCGTTATTGCGTTATACTATTACAATTAATTTTATTAAATATACATATATTGCGATTCAAATCCACATAAGACATTGTACAATGCTCGACCGTTAACTGAAATTTACAGGCTCACACAGATAATAGGCTCGCTGGCGCTCGCCCGTTACCTTTCTATGCTCGCCTGTAAATTTCTGTATAACGGTCTTGCAATGTAAATAACTATTACGATTTAAATAGGCTGGTTTCCGTGATTGTTTTGAATGAAACAAAAACGCATTGAAATTCTGACTAAAATTAAATTGTATTTTAAAGATATTTTTAGTATAAATAGCTGAACTATGATTGATTTATAAAATCTATACTATACTTTATCAAAGATATTGATCTAAAGTTTTTCAAAGCTTGTTTTGTTTTTAAAATATTTAGTGAGTGCGTGTCATATTTGAAAGGTGAAGGTATGTAACAATATCCAATTTGATTAAAATTGTTGACATCTATGTACTTTATTGTTTTATATATTATGTTGCCATGGTAGTATAATATTTGTATAACTGAATTTTATAAGTTGTAGTAAATCATAACACTGATATATTATCCATTTGTTATCAATTAATATCTAAATGACGCTATCAGTCTGTCGTAAGGATAAAATATTTAAATTTTGCTATGACTAAAGATAAAATTAATAGGAAATTATATTAAGTTTAGCCAGAAATTTAGATAAACTAAGATATATTTTTGTACTCCTGTTATTAAAATGGCATATAACATATTAGTTTCCATGGCGTTAAATAACATCTTAATCACATTTTGACACCGTTGACGTTTTATTCACGACAAGAAGATAATAACGGAGATATTAAATATGGGGTGAAGTTAGTTTCTTGCATCTGTCAATGTAACATCCTTACTTTTTAAATCATAAAACTTTACATTTTTGTTGTCTTAATTTACGAGTGTAGAAAAAGTACCTATATGTGAATCGTTTTATAAACTGTTTAGATACTTGTTTTTTATACATTCGTAACTAAAGAGACGTTTATAAAACTTGTTACGTAATAGACTATTTGATTGGAAATATTTTTATTTGAAAGGGAAAGTCATTATTTTGTAATTGAAAAATTTGTTATTTATATTAAAATTGTCAATTCATGTTCAATAATAAATAGCATAGACCAGACATAAATAGGAAATTTCAACGAAATATATGTGCTGGAATTTTAGATAAACTAAAAAGTTCATCTTTATCTTATTTAGGATTTTTTATTATTTATGATGAGATCTTAGAATTTCAAATTTCCCATTAATTTATTTATTATTTTTATTATTCAAGTAGTATAATTAATCGAATACTTTATTAATTCACGATTCATCATTATTTTAATTAATATACTTATACATGTTAGGTTTTTAAACACCCAAATATTAAAACAACTTATGACCAATTTGTTAACATTTATTTCCAATGCATCTTACTGCTACTGCAGACCAAACATGAATGAATCAATAATAATAAGATTATATACAATAGTGTCGACTAAATCATTAGCGACTGATTATAAAACAATAGCTCCGATTCACAAACGGGTGACGAAAGCATCCATCTGGGGGGCTAGAGAGGACTCAGCGGGCCCAGCGTCATCCCGATAAAGCTGATGCTAACACGGCCATTCTGCAAGTGGTGCGTCCTCGTACCTCAATATAGAAGGCTGTCAACAGAAAACAAATAAGTCACCTAGAAATTAATTTGTACCAATGGCTGAGTGTAACTGTCACCGGCCAATTATTATTCTTTTTTTTTTTTACTTTCTTGTTATCATTGTGGGGTCGCCACCAGATGTTTATTTCAACGGTTCTGTCATTTCTTTTTATTTTAGCGGTATTGCCGCTTTTCGTTTCATTACGTTGTCTTAACGGTATAGCCGTTTTTGTTGTTTTAGCGGTATTGCCGCTCTCTTTAACATTTTAGCGGTATTACCGCTCTCTTTTGTTGTTTTAGCGGTATTGCCGCTCACTTTAATACTTTAGCGGTACTACCGCTCTATTTAACATTTTAGCGGCGCTGCCGCGCTTTTTAACATTTTAGCGGTACTGCCGCTCCATTTAACATTTTAGCGGCGCTGCCGCGTTTCTTAACATTTTAGCGGTACTGCCGCTCTATTTAACATTTTAGCGGCGCTGCCGCGCTTTTTAACATTTTAGCGGTACTGCCGCTCTATTTAACATTTTAGCGGTACTGCCGCTCTATTTAACATTTTAGCGGCGCTGCCGCGTTTTTTAACATTTTAGCGGTACTGCCGCTCTATTTAACATTTTAGCGGCGCTGCCGCGTTTTTTAACATTTTAGCGGTACTACCGCTCTATTTAACATTTTAGCGGCGCTGCCGCGTTTTTTAACATTTTAGCGGTACTGCCGCTCTATTTAACATTTTAGCGGCGCTGCCGCGTTTTTTAACATTTTAGCGGTACTACCGCTCTATTTAACATTTTAGCGGCGCTGCCGCGTTTTTTAACATTTTAGCGGTACTGCCGCTCTTTTTAACATTATTCATTTTGTGGGATTGCCACATTAGATAATTGTTAAGTGCTTGCATCAACAATTTTCAAGTTATACCAGACAAATTAAACAATAAAATCGAAATAAATTATTTTATTTTTCAGACAGGATCGCTGTCAGTCACTGAGTGCGTACTCACCACTTTACTCGGTTATCGTTATATTTTGGTTTCAGTTTTCCTTCTCCTGCTAATTGTGAATCTTCCACAGGAACTACATCACCTATGGAAAACAACTTACCAGCCAAGCGAGACAAATGAAATTGTCACGCTCGCTTATTTTCAATATGTGTTATACGTGCCCGCGCTTGGGTCAAGGCTTCATCAGGGTCAACAGAGTGATCTGTTGCCACTGCATCACCCAAAAATTGCTGAGTTGCAGTTTAACTAGGATTCCTTCCAACCTGCAATATCGTAGGCGCGAAGCCTGTTGATGAATGAACTGTTATGTTATGTTATCTTGAATGTCTGCTATCGCTGACACCCATATGTTCTCTTTATCAGTTGTAAGAGTAGCTCTGAATAAATTAAACATCGTACGCATGACGCGTTCAACTTGGCCATTATACACCAAATAATCACTGTAGTCACTAGGATTTTTAAAAACTTTCTTGCAAATGTAGTCATTTTTTTGGAAATTCCTCAAGGTTTCAATCAATGATAACTTAGCTGGCATACTCCGAATGACTTTCGCGGATGATTCCATCTTGCAGTAAATCATGAACAATTTGTTGTAATTTTAATCGTTCTGATAAAGCTAAACGTCGTGGTCGATATGCAACTGGGGTGTTATCTTTAAGTCTAATTTTAAGTTTCCTGTCAAAATGTAATCAGGTGTGTTTGTTTCACATTTTAATAATAAATATTTTATTTGTAACACACTAGGCTCGTCCAGTCCTGGCACTTTAATATTATTTAAATCGCTGATAACCGTGTTAGTATTCGTCATTACTTTTAGATTATTGGCAAGGTCGTAATGTAACTCCAGACCGTTGATACCTTTATCAACTCGTAAATGCTGACTACCAATAACATCCCAGCCGATTAAAGCATCACTGTTAGGTATTGATGCAGCTGGAACTACTGAAAACAATACTTCTATTGTTACGTTTGGTAACACAGCTACGAGCATGCATGTGTCGATACTATATACAGGTTTTCCTCCAAGTCCAAAAACTGCACGATGATCTGCGCTTATGTCAACACCAAGCCTTAGCGGCGTCTTCACTTAAAACTGATATATCAGCACCGCTATCAATGATGTACGTGAAGCACAAAGCTATATTATTACATAGAACTGTTGCGACAGGTGAAATGGTTAAAGTACGACCCCGCTTGATAAGCATAATTTTTTTTCGGCTTTCCGTGTTTGTACCAACAATTTTTTTCAATGTGTCCTATCTTTTTGCAGTGAGTGCAATTGGGTATTGATGTGCTCTCTCTTTGTTTATTTATGTCGATTTCTGTCTTCTCAGACTCTCTTTTATTTTTAATAAAAGAACGACAGTGTTGTTGATGATGACCTGCTTGTCCGCAACGGTAACACTTCCCTTTCGTATCGGATTTGTCACGTCGCTTATTATTGTTATCATTATTAGGCCAAAAACGAACAGTATCGAGAGCATGAGACCTTTGCGTTGCACGATTTGTTCGGTGGCGTGCGTCAAATTCACTTAAGAGTTTCAAAAGTTCGCGATCAGCACATGGTTGTTGAATACGGATGGTAGCTTGCGCTTCAGAATGGTCTAGCCCGTACTCCACCATGCTAACAATCATATTCCATGGTAACTTACTATAAAAACGCTGGATAGCACAAAGTTTTTGAATACCATAATCGCTTAAAGAATCACAATCGCGGCTTCTTAACGTAGCGGCAGTAAAAGCACGCGCTCCCGGTGTTTCACGATCGGTCGCCAATCGCAGTAATAACGATGAGCTCGTTCTTTTAATGCTTCTCCAGCCTTTGCTATCATAAGTGCGTCTCCTACTTGCAGTTCTTCTTTTAGCTTTGCAGCCGTTTCAAGCCATTCTTCTATAGCATAGTCACTCGTATCCGGGTTAAATTCTGCTAAACGGAATGACGTAATTGCAGACATGTTTGCTGACGATGTACTAGGCGTTGGCCCGGTCGCCATGTTGGGCTGCTGCGACATTTGCTTTATTTGATCCTGTTGAGCTGCAACAAGTGACAATAAAGTTTCTTGCCATGCCACCCGTTCTCGCTTTGCAGGAGGAACAGTCGACGATGATCCTTCCTCAACCTCCTCCGTTGCTATCTCTGAATCACTAGAATCGTGTTGTTCCGACGCCATTTTTGCTTTTTCGGTTACACACACGCAATTGAATTTTCAGAATTTCACTACACACACAATGTAGTTTTCAGATTTTCACTGGTCACTATCCCACTTCTGATGTTAGGTTTTTAAACACCCAAATATTAAAACAACTTATGACCAATTTGTTAACATTTATTTCCAATGCATCTTACTGCTACTGCAGACCAAACATGAATGAATCAATAATAATAAGATTATATACAATAGTGTCGACTAAATCATTAGCGACTGATTATAAAACAATAGCTCCGATTCACAAACGGGTGACGAAAGCATCCATCTGGGGGGCTAGAGAGGACTCAGCGGGCCCAGCGTCATCCCGATAAAGCTGATGCTAACATACATACAAAATAGAAAAATGAAAATTAGAAATAATCTCATTTTCACCACATTAAAACCACGACTAACATCTTTGAGGGCCGTGATTTAACGTGATTAATGCATAAATATATCACTTACCGGGATCTGCTACGGCAGAGTGCCACACCCGATAATGGTTAAAAGTCGTGATGATATATTTATTTATATTTTGGCAATTGTTTAGGCGATTTAATTTAAAAAATGACAATATAATTTCTTTTTGTATGAGTCCGTTCCGCGAAATCAGAGAGGCTATTGATCTGCGTGCACGTGTAAAGCGAGCATAGTTCAGTATCATAGTAATTGTAAAGGCAGTGTTCCACCTGCCACGCGTCATACACAGACTTTGATATACATACAACCGTGGCCTTGGCCCGCTTAGATTCTTGATTGAGAACCGAGACAGAAGACTGACTGTCGACTGACTGACGCAACAATTTGCGAATTTTTAGCATATATGAATTGCTGAGCTGTCAATGTCAACGTTCGTTAGCTTGTTTGGCGTTTGTGTTATCTGCAGCCCAAAGCTCAGCTTATTCTTTTGGATCAGGTTTCATTTGTTTTAATTCCTTATGAATTATGATAGTGTTTTATTTTATTTGTAGATATGAGTTTGTTTTACGTCTGTCTTGTCAAAAGCTCATTTTATTTTTTTTGATTAGCTTTCATTTGTTTTAATTGTTTATGAATTACGATAGTGTTTTATTTTATTTGTAGATGTGAGCTTGTTTGGCGTCTGTGTTGTCTGAAGTTCAAAATTCAGCCCATAGTTTTGTTAGATTTTATTTGTTTTAATTGTTTTATGTTCAAATAATAATGGAAAATTATTTCAAAATTTAGATTTAATTTTTCATGAACAATTAGGATGAATGAAATAAAAAAAAAATTGCGACCTTAACCTACCTTACCTACCTAACCTTAGATTAAAAAGTAGGCTTTTCTTTCCCCATATGTGAATAGAAAATTGACTATTATCTCTCTAGAGACGAAAGTAACTATTTTCCTCACTAAGAAGAAGAGTTTTTTTCCCCTTATTTATAATTGGTTTCATTGCAACCGTCAACACAATCTTATATTATTTATTTATTTATTCATAAATAATAGTATTAGTCTTTGGATTTGAGAACCCGAGTTCGATTGTTACAGCTGACAAACTTTTTTTACATTAAAAAATATTCCTGTTCTCTCACAATAGTAACATCTTTAGGGGCCGTGATTTGACGACTGGTAATCGCACTTCATACGCAAGATATATCACTTATATTTGCTACAGCAATGTGCTGCACCCAGTAATGGGTAAAAGGCCTGATGATATATTTTATTCATATTATTTAAAAGGAACAAAAATTTTCTGAGGTTATAGATCGCTGTATTTATAAAAATATTGTTTTTTATTCAATCGTGTTAGAGAAATTAAATCAAAATTTAGAAATTATTTTCCATTATTATTTCCACATAAAATGTAAATGTAATATTTTTAAATTTACTACAATAATTTAAACATTGAAACATATATACAATACATACTTCTTATAACAATAAAATCTTGTTTTGTAAAATAAATAAAATAAATAGATCATCACACCTTTTATCCATTACTGGGTGTGGCACTTTGCCGTAAGCAGATTTCGGTAAGTGATATATTTCTTCGCGTAAAGTGCGGTTACCAGCCGTCAGAGCACGGCCCCCTAAAGATATTAGTGGAGAGGAAGCCACAGGAATAGATTTAAATTGGTGAAAATTGTTTGTCGACTGTGGGGATCGAACCAGGATTCTCAAGATCGTCAGCCCGATTCGATACCACTGAGCATTAAATATTAGTATTCGGATGTGAATTTCATTCCCTCAATTACGTGCATGAATCATTTTAATGTTAAATGATATTAGTAAATATTGATATTTCATAATATCTTACGTCCGTGTTTACAAATACACACGTGCTAGCTACACGTGGCAAGTGTCTTGAGAGCATGACAGAATTTATTTTAGAATGCAAATTTAAAAATAAGTATTAAATATAATAGCTCGTCTTTCACAATTCGCAAGACTTACCTTATTGCTTAATCTTCGTAATACCAATTTTCAATGTTTCGAAAAATAGTTTTCTACGAGTAAACAACTGACAGATTCTGAGAATTCAGTTTATAAATATTCAAAAAATAATAATTAATGCAGCATTAAAGAAAATTAAAAAATGCGTATATTAGTACGTTTAACAAATTAAGAATTTTTCCGTTAATATTTGTAATAATATTCATACAAATTATTGGTATTTATTTTTTTTATTTTTGTTTTTATTATTGGTATTTAAATTAACATATTGAAATTAATTTATATTGAAGTATACGTGTATAATAGTATATTATCTAACAGGTTATGTAAATATCTCTTTTAGTAACGAGTATGTAAAAAACGAGTCACATACTATAACTTTTCTACGATCGCAAATTAAGACAACAACAAAAAATGTAAAGTTTTATGAATTATTTATAAAGTAAGGTTAAGGTATAATAACAGAAGCCTGAAGCTAACTTCATCCCGTGATTTATATCTGATCTGTGCGCTGTAATTACTTATTTACTTAGTTACCATAAATACCTATAAAGTGTCATTTATATAGAAGGTGAAAATATAGTATGTTATGCATCAAGGGAGAGAAACAAGCGATTATTCCCGTGTGTGAAGTTGGCAAACCGAGACATAAGCGAGGGCTGAAGTCCAGGTTTGTCAATTTCACACAAGGGATAATCGCGTCCTCCCGTGAAGCATATTATACTTTTTGTAACAAGTGCACAAAAATTACTGTCTTATCGGGACAAATGTCAAATATGGGTTGCGTAACTAGTTATCTAGGAAACGCTGCAAACAGCTAATAATCGTAGTCTCTAGGGAGAGAAACATGCTACCTAGGGAGAGAAACATCCTACCTTGGGAAAGAAACATAATGTTTCTCTCTCTAGGGGAGAAAAGCAGTGTATCTCTCTCTAAAATTAGGGAATAAGAACGTGTTTCTTGTGCATGTGTTACGAAAAAGATATTAAATGCGAGCTTACTTCAATAGTTGCCAGGGAAACAAATCAACACAGAAACTTGTCATATTGACAGATACAATTAATTTAAGTACATAATAATATGTATAAGATTTTTAATAATTTAAGATGCAATCATAGAAAAGATTATATGTGTATCACGAACATAAAGTATAAAATTAAATTAAAAAACACTAGGTTAGTTTCAAATAATGTAAAGTTTATTTTACAATACGTATTTCGGTCGACTAGACCATCATCAGGTGAACAAGATAAGAATCTTATCTTGTTCACCTGATGATGGTCTAGTCGACCGAAATACATATTGTAAAATAAACTTAACATTATTTGAAACTAACCTAGTGTTTTTTAATTTAATTTTATTATAAAATGTTTCAACGAGAACCGACAGTTAAATCTATCGAATTTAACATAAAGTATCTTTGTTCTTCTTGTAGTATTGCAGCGCAAGCCGAAGTAATAAAGACTCACTTTACCCTCTTAATAAACAAATAACTATTTAATAACGCGAATATAATAAAATATAAACATTTACCTTTTGTGTTGAGTTACATTTCTTAATTTTTCCATTAAACCATTGCTTAGTGTTTTGCCACATATTTTAATTAAACTATAACAATAAATAAAACTTTTATAACATGAATACTTTCTATTATCACAGCCACAACGGAGTACACGAAGCACAATATTCGTACTAACTGATTTGCGAGCTGTTTCTATTGTAGAGGAACTTCCAAAGGAAATGACGTTTTTCGGCCATGACTCAGTTTGTAATCTCGCTTTCTATTTACTACAAATTTCCCTCCAAGTTCGGTGGTACCCATGTAAGGTAATTCGTCATATGTTACGGGGATTTATATCACAATGCAAATAAAGAAATTGATAAGTATTTTAAGATTATATAATTTCAATAACTTTGAGAACTTATGAAATTAAAACTCCTTTAAATTGAATGATATAAATTAAATAAATAATTATATCATCACGCCTTTTACCCATTACTGAGTGTGGCATAGTTAATCATGTTTATATGATCATTCCATTTTTTTTTTTATTTTATAAATACATTTAACTTGAAATTAAAATAAATTTTAAAACAAAACTAATATTTTTTATTTCTAGTTTGTAGATTATTATTTAAACGCTAGATATAAAATTTATTTACTTTCCTAAATAAAATATTAATGATTGTCAATTGTTTATTTCTAAAGTCAAACATATTGTGTTTGTAAAATAAATAAATAAATATATCATCACGTCTTTTATCCATTACTGAGTGTGGCACTCTGCCTAAGCAGATCTCGGTAAGTGATATATTTTTCGCGTGAAGTGCGGTTACCAGCCATCAAATACGGCCACCCAAAGATGTTAGTAAAGGGGGAGCCACAGAGGTAGATCTAAATTGGTAAAAATTGTTTGTCGGCTGTGGGGATTGAACCAGGGTTCTCAAGATCCACAGGCGGACTCGATACCACTGAGCCACCTAAATTGAATTATAAAATAAATATATCAGCACGCCTTTTACTGATTGCTGGGTGTTGCAGATCTCAGTAAATGATATATTCATGTGTGTGCGTTAAATCACGATCCACAAAGATGTTAATCGAGGGGAAGCCGCAGGGGTAGTTTTAATGTGGTGAAAATTGTTTGTTGGCTGTATGTTGACTTTTAAGAAAAACAGTTGAAAACCTATCGATTATAATTCGTAATTGTTCTGCTCGAAATCTATCTTCAATATATTTAATTTAATACCAAACACGATATCGAGTCGGCCTGTGGATCTTGATAACATTGGTTCGATCCCCACAGCCGACAAACAATTTTCACCAATTTAAATCTACCCCTGTGGCTCTCCTTCCACTAATATCTTCGGGGGCCGTGATTTGACGGCTGATAACCGCACTTTACGCGAAAAAATATATCACTAACCGAGATCTGTTTAGGCAGAGTACCACACCCAGTAATGGGTAAAAGGCGTGATGATATATTTATTTATTTATTTATTTTACAAACACGATATGTTTGACTTTAGAAATAAACAATTGACAATCATAAATATTTTCTTTAGGAAAGTAAATAAATTTGATATCTAGCGGTTAAATAATAATCTACAAACTAGACCTAAAAAAATAATAGTTTTGTTTTAAAATTTATTTTAATTTCAAGTTAAATAAAAAAAAAAATATTTAAATGATCATAAAAACATGATTAACTTATTATTTATGCACATGTACTTATATTTTTCATCAATTATAAGCCAAAATAAATATATTTAAACATATGTATTTATTTACATTTGAGTTATTTTTAAATTTTGCGATATAGTTTTTTACCGTCTAGTATGATGTAATAAAATCTGCTGGCAAACACCAACATTTAGTAATTTAGCATTGACCTTAAGAGCGTTAATAAAAACTAGAAATTTATGAGCTAAATCTGATTTTGAACTTTTAAATATTTATGTTTTTGAAAAAATATGTGTAGGTATTCATGTTTCTAAAACGTGGACAATTCTGGAAAATGTGGATTAAAATTTTATGTTGTTAATAAAATGTTATTGTTTAAATTTAAATACTTATTATTTAATGATTTAATCTGCCATCTTAATAAGATGAGTTTTTATCTAAATATGATCATAAAAATATTAAAATTTAATTTTTATCTTAAGTAAAGGTTAAAAACTGCATTAAAGCTATTGCCAAGTCAAGTGTGTTGCTATTTACCTACTTAAACTGTAAAGTAAATAATAAATATGTATCTTATTTAATTATTTTATTTTATATCATTGTTTGGTAAAGTGGCAATTATATTTATTCATTTGATAAATATGACATTTGTGTTATTGTATTTGATTATTGTTTTAGTAAATAAAATAATTGAAGTATTTTAAATACTTCCTTGTTTCAGATTGATTTTTTTACAACAATAATTATTTGTCAAACTAGAGCGGCAAGTGGCATTTTTCCTACTGGAGTTCGAAGTTTGCCTCACGAGCATAGCAAGTGAGGCATTAGAATGAGAGTGAAAAATCGCTTTCCTCTTGTGTTAGACACAACATAATTTTCACGACAAGTCTTAAAAAGGTTTAATCGAATTTTAGATTTAAGAAAATATATCTAGTAGGTACAATAAAAGGTAATATTTGATTTATTTGAAACAAAATTATAAAATAATTTCAAAATTTAAAGTATAATACTATTAAATATTAATTTTATCTTATAATCTTCTTAGAGCGTTAATTCTTTCAGAGAATTTTTTGAGTGCATTTTAATAACGTATTAAACTATACGAGTGGAACACGAGTGCAGATTACGGGATATGAATTAATGCTCGAGGGCAGATTCGGTAAGAAATCGTAACGACACCAACACAAATATTAAAAATAATTTAAGTGTTATATTTTGCTTAAAATAAACAAGGTATGATAGAATAATATATCCATGGCAACATGTATCAAGTAAATAAAATTTACAATAAAACACAATTTTTAAATGTCAAAGTGATATTTTTGATACAAAAATTTCCACTAATTAATTTTGCTTAATTAGGTCACGTAATGAAAAATTTCCAAGAAATTTTTCTATTGGTTGTTAATTAGTGTTGTACGATTTTTAATAAAATAATGAATTTTTATAAGTATTTTTTTTGTTTTTGTAAAATAACATGGAACACTGCAATCTCTCTCTAAAGAGGGAAAATTATTTTTCCTCATTTTGCTGCGAGAAGAAATTTTAAATTTTTGCACAAGTTGTAAAACATAATATTAATAATATTCTAGTTAAATTTTGTTTCCAGTTTTCATTCTTTATCTTTATTTATAATAAATAAATTAAATTTGAATATGTACTATAATTATTGAATCGTTTAAAATTATCTATTATTTAAATCTCTATAAATTTTATAATAGACAGAAAAGTTTGGACATCACTTTTGATCCTATTGAATTTCGATCAAACGGTCTAATCAAATTTTTACAATTCATATACTTTGATAACAACAAAGACAAAATTAATTGTCATCCATACACTTGGTGAAACTAGGTTTAATAAAATATAAACTAAACACTTGGCTAAGTCTCACAAAATTCAGCCTCCAAGTCAACTTTTCAGTCATCGTCAGAGGCTGGCCAGCCAAGTGTTTAGTTTATATTTTATTGATATATTTTGTCTAAAATAATACAGACAAGGCAAATCTTTTTAAAATGTAAAATCCGAATGAAATGACATCCCTGTGTGAGTATATACAGTATGTCTAAATTTTTATAAAGCACTATTACTCACTTCTAAATTATAAGTTACGAATTTGGTCAAATGGGACTTTGGCACGACTTAAGGGGGTTGGGGACAATATTTTCTTGCTTTGCTAGAATTCTCATAGATCACTAAATAATCGCGAATAATTAAATTTTAGTAATTTTTCATTTCTTTCTTAAATAATTGCTTATTAAGAAAAAGTTTCATGTAATAAAAGTAGGTTTCTTCTAAAATCTATCCAGACTATGTAGCTAAATACATTTTCTCTGGGACATTATTTAAAAACTCATAGAAAACTTACTCATTTAAAAAAAAATTCTACACTATATTTTTAAGTATATAAATTATTATTGCATGTAATAACAATACATTGATCTTAGCGATCTATGGTTTTAAATTTGTTTATTTATTTATTTATTTATGTTACGCTGTACAACAGGAATTTAATCCCAATTACAGTACAGGTTCCGCACTCACCGAGCCGTAGTGTGATAGTTCATACAATTTTTAGCTTGAGTGAGATTCAAACTCGGGATCTCCGGATTCGAATTCCATATTGCTATCCACACCACCGTACTGACGTTGCTATATAGTTATTTTATTAAAAATAACGGTAATACAGTTTTAAAACTTATTTATTCTAATATAATTAACAAATATTATTGTATTTTGTTTAAGGTTCAAGTTAGATCCAATATTGTACACAAATTTATACAATTGAAAAAGAAAAAAAAGTATTGTTACTATAATATTTGTAAATATAGGTTCCAATTAAAAAATCATAAGATAAATATATGTACCTGTACCGCTGCTATACCTCAAAATAATTAAATATTAAAAAACTAGTTATTAAAAAAAATTGTACTTACAAGTAATTGTAGTTTTCTTAGAAAAAACTAAATAATTTAGTTACGAATAAGGTTCGACCACCTTCTTCAACACCCGACGACAGAATGCAAGTTACGCGCTGTGCGCGAATCTTACATATATATCTTACTAGGACGGTGTCATACAGTAAAGAAGTCTTATAGCGATTACACTTTAGATAAGCAATGTTATCTCACAGCTCTGAAAAGATAAAAAAAGATTAACTTGTCGTTTGTATTTACCATAAAAAAATTATTGAATATAATTATAATTGAATCGATAATTAACTGCATTTTATAAAATAAATAAATATATCATCATGTCTTGTACTTATTACTGGGTGTGGCACTCTGCAGAAGCAGAATTCGGTAAGAGATATATTTCTTCGTGTAAAATGCATTTACCATCCGTCAAATCACGGCCCCCAAAAATGTTAATGGAAGGGGGAGCCATAGGGGTAGATTTAAATTGGTGAAAATCAAGATCCACAGGTCGACTCGATACCACTTACCCCATTTTATGATAGTTAATAATAGTATATTATACAGGGTGTTTCTATACTTCTATACGAAACTTAAATGACATATATAATTTGATATACTGATTATAGAACAAATAGAATTTTTTTGTAACACATGCACAAGAACACGTTCTTATTTCCTAATTTTAGAGACAGAAACACTGCTTTTCTCCCCTAGGGAGAGAAACATTATGTTTCTGCAAACTTCACACGCGTTAATAATCGCTTGTTTCCCTCCCTTGATGCTAACATACTATTTTGAAAATCGCTAAAATTAGGGTATTTCATTTTTAGTGTCACTGGTTTAATAGTACATTTAATTACTTATAATTATGTTACTAATGAAATAAAAGTCATTTATTAATTAGTTATTATGTAGGTACCTGGTGCAATGCCTTATTTTTATTTTTTAAATTAAATGTACTATTAAACTAGTGACACTAAAAATGTTCGCTAGAACTAAAATACCCTAATTTTAGCGAATTTCAAAACAATTCTTTATGTTCTGTAATCAGTATATCAAATTATATATGTCATTAAAGTGTCGCGCAGAAAGAAGTATAGAAACACCCTGTATACCGCAAATCTTTGTATCGCCTCTTTATTTTGTTTTATAAATTAGTTGCATAACAACAAAACTAGATACATTTTGGATATTCACTTATTCAAACTAAATCAAGTTGTTATTATAATTCATATCAAATCATAAGTAATGTGTTTCATTTATCTTGTTGTGTATGCAGTAGGTATATGTCGCCTCAACATCAATAGTATTGTCATTGGTCATTGTATTACTAATATAGTACTACAAAGTGTGTATTATGTTGTTTGATTGCTTTTTAAGTGTTAAGTTAACACACAAATGAAACTTCCACCATGTAACACATTGTTGTTTTAGAAAAAAAAACAAATCAGAGTGAATGAAAAACACGCTAGAATAAGCTCCTATACATATTTTTTATAAAACTACATGTTGTACTATGACAATCAGTGAAAAACGGACTTAAAATTTTGTATATTTAGTATGTCCAGCGATCATTTGGAACAATGACATTTAAATCCATCCATTCGTATTAATCGATGCTACTGTTAAAAATTCTTATTTCCAGGCAAATGTATGCTCTACTTAGATTACAAAATATATGGGGTAGGTGGCTCAGTGGTATCGAGTCGACCTGTGGATCTTGAGAACCCTGCCGACAATTTTGACCAATTTAAATTTGACGGCTGGTAACTACACTTCCAGTAATGGGTAGAAGGCGTGATGATATATTTATTTATATTTATATCTAAGAAAGATGAAAATTGTTTGAAAACTAATTTTTACCTGATTAGTTTCCCCTCCACTAACGTCTTGAAGGGTTGTGGTGATTTGACGTCTGATGTGCATAAATATATCACTTACCGAGATCTGCTATGGTTGAGTGAGTATATTTATTTTATTTAACATAAATTTGTTAATTTTTATTATTTAATTCAATTTATTTAAAAATTGTTATCGATATTTTACATTGTTTATTATTAATTATAGTAGCAATAATAATAATAAAGCTGTATCTATTGATGCTATTTGAACGTGTAGATAAATTTAACTTTTGCTTAATAGTATGAACCCGGCCTTCAAAGATTGTTCATCTTGATGTTCAGTTTTCTTACGTTCCACTTACCCAGTAATTTAGTCTGACTGATGCAATACTTCAAGTTTGTTACTTCCTTCAATATGTTACTATATTACTACTAGCTCGAAATAAATATAAATACATATTTATAATTATTTCAGTCATAATAATGACAAACATTGAATAATATTTAGAAAAGATATAAATTATTCAGGAAATGAGGAATTAAAAATTTAATTTATTTACACATATCTTTTGATAATTTTTCATTAGTCATATCAAATCTTTTCGATGTATCTATATCATAATTTAAACATTTAATTTGTATTGTATATTTGTATAAAAATCAACAATTCCGATTATTCCAAGAATATAAATAAATAAAATAAATATGTAAAAACCAACTTATTGGTTTTTAATTAATTTATAATAAATAAATATAAATACAATTAGACAGAATATAACTCGTTTTATTTTTCTTTTAATAGTAACTAACAACAACAACCATATTACTTTTTCTTTTGTTTTTCAAATTAAAAATAATAATGAGCACTACAAATATATCATTACGCCTTTTACTCATTACTGGCTGTGGCATAGCAGATCTCGGTAAGTGATATATTTCTTCGCGTGATGTGCGGTTACCAGTCGTCAAATCACGGCTTTTATTTTTATCCATTACTGGATGTGACACTCTGCCGAAGCAGATCTCGGTAAGTAATATATTGCTTCGCGTGAAGTGCGGTTACCAGTCGTCAAATCACGGCTTTTATTTTTATCCATTACTGGATGTGACACTCTGTCGAAGCAGATCTCGGTAAGTAATATATTGCTTCGCGTGAAGTGCGGTTACCAGCCGTCAAATGACGCCCTCCAAAGCTGTTAGTGGATGGGGAGCCACAGGGATAGATGTAATTTGGTGAAAATTGTTTGTTGGCTGTGGGGATCGAACCAGGGTTTTCAAGATCCACATTCCGACTCGATACCACTGAAAAACCTTCTATCATATTCATCCATTTGATGATCCTAGGTCATCCACACAATCGTTCACCCTTAATTTCAACAATTATTTATTCGTAAATTAGAGAAAAAATGCAATATTTTGCTAAATTATAACATTTTATGTATTTTAACTTAAAATATGTACAATTATTTTACAATTAATTGACTGTAACAAAATATGGAGTGCTTTAAATACTATTTATCAATACAATAATTATTTTACAACAGATATTTATTTTTATCAATATGTTTAGTGCAAAGAAATCGTAAAATCAAACTTCAATGCCTACGCATTATTGCAGTGACTGTATTCGTTTAATAATCACTTTACAAATTAAATAGGAAAATTGGCAAACCATTGAACATAAGAATTAAAATAGGCACATATTTGAGTTAAGAAACATTTTAAAAGTACTTTAGCACCCTTGATTTAAGGAAGTTATTGCCAGGGTGGTATATAGTACAACAATACTTTTTACAAAAGCAAAAGTAACACTTGTGCAGAAAATATTCATCCCATTACTACCCTTAATTAATTCCTTATTTAAGAGCCACCCCAGTTATTAAATGCTTGTTAAATTCTCTTAAAATAACGAATTTATTAAGGCTCCTAATGAGAAGAATAATTTATGAACACGCTGTATAATAATATATATTTACAAACATTGAACAAAATACTGAAATACTGTACGGAATGTATCTTCAACTAAAATTAGAGATTATACCAGTGGCTCTCAACCTTCATTATTTGTTAAAAATAAAAATAGATAAAAAATAAATCTAGCTTTGTAAAGAATAGATGGATTGAGTACCACTGGATTAATAAAGGGTATTTACAGCTGCCTTAATAATACTTGAAAGAAATAACAGAAATGTAACAGCATTATTACAAATATTCATTTTGATATTTGGACATTTTCATTGGATTTTGATATAAAAATATAAAAGTGGTAGTTTAGTTTGCATTCATAACGAAATACTCGAACAAAATGGAAGGATTTTGAAGAAAATTCAAGTAAATTGAGTGAATGAGTATTTCTAAAAGTTTAAACATAGTTTAGGAAGTTTTATAATAATCTATTATAAGATATTTTAAGAAGTTTAAATTATCACATAATTTATGATATATTTGATATTAATATACTTTTAAATGACTTTGATTTTCACTGGGCTAAATTTAATAGTTTTATTTTTAAAAGACACTTTAAATTGTTTTTAATTGTAATAAGTTTAAGGCAATGTATCTCGAAATATGTTTATTTCTTTTGATATTTATTGGCCTTACTTATTTTAATTTATATTAAAATAAATATTTAATCATAAATTGCATTTTGATTTATAGGAATTTAGTTACAACACAATCAAATTTCTACTTATTTTGTAATTGTGTTGTATCACAAGAACAAACGGAAGTACTTTAAATACTTCTGGAATGTATTTCAACGTGGCTATTTAGAAACACTGGGAACAGAATCTTTTAAATTTTTCCAAACAGCCATTTTGAACAATCTACTACATATTACGTTGCTAAATTTTAGCAAAATCTACAGTTTCCAACAAAAATACTAGTACATACTTCGACAAATAAGGTTATGTTTTGTTTCTTCTGCAGCGATAAATTCTATTCCTTATATTAAAAATTAAATTAGCTGTCAAAATATATTTGGTGTTAGTTTGGTGTTCAAAACTTACAACAGAGTAGTAATAAAACCTGTATTATAATTTTCATTGCTCGTTAAAACAAATTCCAAACCAGATGGCGTCATTTTATAGCCACATTAATAAAATTTTAATAGATTTTAGAATAAAATACATAAACTATATTTTAATTGAATATTGTAAAGTTTTGACAGCTAGCCTTCAATGGAATGAAGATAACATAACCTCAAATTACTATCTTTAACCTCATATTTTCACTTTAACTTTTGTTAACATTAATATATCTTTTAACAAATCTTTTATTGAATAACACAACATCTTTTCGACCTGGTGTCACCAACAACTTCACCAGTATTTCCCGTAAACCTATTCACAGACAATGGCGACGTCGACAAACCAGAATCAGACTCAGGTAAAGAACTAACCGGCGTAGTAATACTGTTTAAATCCGTGCTGCTGTTCCGAATCTGTGCTCTTTGTTTCTTCAAATCTGCTAAGGTGCCGTTAATTGTAACGAAAACTGTCACGTTGATTTTACCGTTGGCATCAGTGGTGTAAGTTGTTTCGTTCTGACCATCTTTGAGTTCGGAGTTTTCGAGAAGCGAGTCGTTGTCTTTGCCTTCTGGGGCTTTTCTGTTTTCTGGGTTGGCAATTGTTGTGTCGTACTCTCCTTCGGATGGTGGTAGTTCTGGGAGAGATGCTTGTTGTTGTTGTTGTTGTGGCTCGGTTGGCGGCACTGCATCTGGGTTGTCGTAGCCCTAAAAATATAAACACAATTTTATTCAACATTCCAGAAATTATTGAGCACAAAATATGAACCTCCGAGTTAGACAGTTACACAATTTGTAATTTCAGTTTAATCTGCTGTATTTATTTGTTTTTATTCCGAAAAAATATCAATCGAAACCAGAATTAAAGTTGGTATTAAAAATTGTGTTAGTGACTATCCCGTCTAGCGAATCTTTTTGTACAGATATTTAGTAATAAACATAAAACTGATCGGCGTAAAAATTTGTATAAATAATGACAAACACAAAATAACATTTGTTTATATTGTAAATTCATTGCACTGGCACTAACATTGATTTAAATAATTCGTTAGTAAGTAAAACTGTGTGCATAAACTAGAATGTTTGCTATTACAAGTAATTAATTTTATCTATGATGTTTGTTTGCAGTCAAACGCACCATGACGCCCAGGGATGGGAGCTGTTGCTAATGGAAAGCGAGTACTTGGTGAGTAAATTAATTTTTTTTTCTCTCTGCTTTATATATTAATATGAAGGAAGTTCCAGCATAATTGATTAAATTAATTACGGGTTATTTACTGTCCATTTCTTAATAATAATTGTTGTTAATTTTTAATGAAAATTATACACTTTCCCTTATTAATTGCCCCTTAATATCTTACATTTTTAAAGAAAAATTGACTTTTACATATTGTAGTCATTTTTAAAATAAATATTATTAATAATAAAACAATGAATTTATAGATTCATGAAGTAGGATATTTAATAAATTGAAACGCGAAATTCAAATTTGCCAATTAAATTAGCAGTCACTTACTTTATATGAGACACAAACACATTTTGATCTCCTTCTCATCGTGCAGATTGAAAATAACAACAAAAAAACTCAAATAACAAAACACAAACACAGCACTGGCATTCGGGCAGCTTTCATGACAAATGAAAGTGACGTTAAACAGTCGCGAATCGACTGGATGTACAGCCGTCTAATCGGACTACAATACTGCTAATTTCACTTCAACAATTTTGTTTAAACTGAACCAAGAGCCAAGTCCAGCTCGATTGCATGTCTTGAATGTACTTTACACTTTCATACCATCAATGATGGCTCTGTTGCTTAATATCCCATATGTTCACTGATAGGAAAGAATACCATTTTTCACATTCTTTTGTTTTTTTAATTACAAGGCTAGCTTGGTAAATAGTAAACAATTCGTTTAATATTTGCAAGTGATTAATTGCGTGTAAGACTGTTATTATTTGGTTCAATTATTTAGTAACTTAATTGTGTCTTCAAATTTAAATATTCTATCTTATATTATTAGTGTGTACTTTTAATCTGTTATTTTAATCTTTTGAATTAATTTTTCTGTTAAATAAATAAGAAATATCGGATTGGAATCAGTTCAAATTGTCATTTTATGATGTTTTATTATTTCAATCTTGAATATAATTAAAATACCATGAAAATTCAATTTTAATTTTCCCGATTAGTTTGTTTAATATTTACCGATAGGATTTCCAAGACAGTAAGTTACTGATCGATACATATTTACCGATCCGGAGGGTAGTAAATAAATAAAAATTAAACTTTCTTACGTGACCATGACACGACTACAAATTTTTTATTGTCAAAATAATTTTCAAATATTTTTAAATCTTAATTTCGTTATTGCACCATTCTTGCAAACTATATAATATAATAAGCATTACTGTTAGTAAGTATTCTACCGGTCTCGACTTTACCTCGATTTTCAAAATCATCCTCAATCGGTAAGAAGCACTTACTGACCGTAATACTAGAATTACAATAAGTTTTGTCGGAGGAAACAAAGTTTATTGATCCATCTAAAATTCTCATACATATTTCTCATAAAATACCTACTTGAATAATATCATACGAATTTATTAGTATTTTATACAGAAAACAAATAAAATTGAATGACTACCTAGTTACGATATATTTTATGGAATATAAAAAATATATGACCAAAATGTCTATAAAAATTGAGCATCGATAAAATACAAACGAAAAGAACTAAATAATATTTACTAAACAAAACTAGTAAATAATTTTTATTAAAATGTACTGGTTTCCATGGCGCTTCAAACGTATTAGTCACGGCGTGCAGTTAGCTTCAGGGATCTGTCATTAACTTACTTTTTAAATAATTCATAAAACTTTATGTTTTTTTGTTGTCTTAATTTGGGATCATAGAAAAAGTATAGTATGTGACTCGTTTTATAAACTCTTTAAATACTCGTTTTTCATACACTCGTAATTAAAGAGACGTTTATAAAACTTGTTACATAATATATTATTATGAAATTAGAAATAGTGTAACAGTTTTTAAGGTTATAAACTAAAAAATATAAATATGTTGTCATTACCGTTTTGGTAATTTCTTGAGCTTGAAACCTAAATCTACCTTCTTCAACAGTATCTTTCTTAGTAGTGAGGGTTTTATCCCTCAAAGAAGTCCTCCTCACAGACTGCGCTCTTGTGTTACTCTGTGACCTTCGAACTCTTCGTCGCTGTGCTTCTTGTTGTCGTTTTGTTTCTTGTTCTGACTTCAGTTGAATTATTCGCTCACGAAGATCTGGATCCTCACAGATATCTACAAAAATTATTTATTTTTATTATATTTTGATGATGTTGCACATTATGTAGATTTGTTATTTGTAAATAGTTTTGCGATTTGTAACATTGACAAAATATTAAACTTTGTTTTGAAATTACAGGTGAACGAATAAAATAATTTATTAATTTATGGATTATTACATAAAATATTGCAATAATTTTTTCGTTTTCAATGTTATGTAAAAAGTAATTTTAACTTAAAATGAATAAGCAGGTTATTTATATTATTCTATTTTCATGGAAATTGTAGTTTCTAATATCGCGTAACAATTTAAACAATAATAATTAAATTATTATTTTTCTAATTAGAATAATATATGTATTCTATTGTTCCGGAAATATAATTTAATTAAAGCACAATATTGACAAAATATATTAATTCGCACACTTAAAACGAAAACTTTAATATTTATATTCTCTGTATAATTATTTTATAATTTAATTATAATACATCCTGCAAGTACTGATCTCTGAATTTGACAGCAGAATAATAAAATTAGTCACGTGACAGTACCGCTTAATCGGCGTCCATTTTGTTTTAGTATGACATAAAATATGGTTAGTTACCTGCTGGTGTTTCATCGTGCTTATTTTTTGCGTTTAAATCAGCTCCTGAGTGGACTAGCATTTCTAGTACTTCCAACTAAAAACAAACCAAAAAATAAATAAATATAATTTGTTTTCATGCAACTGACAAACAAAGTTGACATTTACACGCACAATTCAATTTTTTTGTAAATCAAAAACACGATTTGAAAATGCAGCCGAGAAACAAATTGTTATTTTTTCTGAAAAGTCTCCTTGGTTCCACATTCATATTTATAGTAATCATCATTTCTAAATTAAATTTGTAATAATGTAATTGCGTGAAAAATATAGTATGCACCTCCACCGAGAAATGATTTGATGCACTTAGAAAATAGTCTGCCTCGCCTTCAAGCCTCAGCCGTCTAACTTTTTCAACGACACACAACTTTTTTGTCACACATGCACTGAAATGACCCCTTTTAACGCGTATTTCTGGAACGAAAATAGTATTTTTTCTATGATTGCTATGAAAAGTTGACAATTACGATCTCTTTTGTCATCGTAAAGTTAACGTTTTCTGTGGAACAATCAAAACATATCTTTTTCGCGCGTCGCCATTAGAGACGCGCGAAAAAGACGTTAAATACGAGCGTTTCCAATGGCAAAGCGCGAAAACGATATTAAATGCGCGCTTATTTCAATAGTTACCAGGGATACAAACAAAATAAAAACTTGTCATATTGACAGTTGACAGAATGAATGTATTTTCTGTATAAATACGTTTTTTAATAATTTAAGAAACAATCGTAGAAAAAATGATGTGTGTATCATGAGCGTAAAGTGTCTTTGTTCCTCTTACACTATTGCAGCTCTCGCCTTCGGTTCGCGCTACAATTACCGTCCTCGGGTAACAAAGAAGCACTTTACGCTCTTAATACACAAATAACTATTTCAAGTGGTTATATTATATGCAAACTATTGGAATAAATTGAGATGATACATTTAATTAATTTAATTTTGATAAAAATAGCTCAACAATAGCTCAACAATAGCTTGCTCGTGAACCGAGCATTTATGAGTTCGGTCCGAATTGCAAAAGTTTTCAACTTTGAAAAATAATCTGAGTGATATTAGAATTATACTTACATGTCCCCAACAAGCTGCTGCATGAGCAGGTTGCCAGTCGTCCCGGTCCTTGACGTCAGTGGCCACGTGTTGGTCCAGTAGGAACTCCACCACGCTCACGTAGCCGTTTGCGGCGGCAATGTGAAGCTATATAAACATACAACAAATATATATATAAATAAAAAATATAATAAATATAATATCATCACGCCTTTTACTCATTATTGAGTGTGGCACTCTGCCGTAACCAATCGTGGTAAGTGATATATTTGTTTGCGTGAAGTGCGGTTACCAGTCGTCAAATCACGGCCCTCAAAGGTGTTAGTGGAGGGAGAACCACAGGGAATTAAACTCAGGCTTTCAATTCCACAGTACGACTCGATACCACTGAGCCACCTACCCCATATGTATTATTTTAATTTTACGTAATTACAGCCGAGTAATCTAATTAATAGGAAGTACAATTCAATGATTACATCTTTACTTCTACAATTAATTTATAAATATAGTTTTTCTACAACTGTCAAAAAATGTTCATTTTTTTTTCACTAATATCAATACGCGAAGTACGTGATTCTTTCATCATTTACATTACCATGACAACGCATATTTTGCGCATTATTTTGCACCCTAGTACGCAAAATGAGTATTTTGCGCACTGTTTCTTATTCTAGTGCGCAAAATAAGTCTCTCGCGCAAACTCCCAAATTATTTGTTATCTGATTGCATTAGTTACAACACATCAATAGTATCAAATTAATATTATTGTTGATTGTTTTCCTTCAATTTACTTAAATAAATCAATCATTATTGTATTATTCTTTATTTACAGTTGTAGAAAAAATGTTGTTTGTATTTCGTTGGCAAAATTCTTAATTTTGAATGACTTTTATTGTATCGACCTGCGGTCTCGACTAAAAGTAACATTCTCACGTGCAATAAAAAACACTCATTTGGCGCACTTAATACAAAAATAACTATTTTCGTTTGACAATCGCTTACGTCTTAATCTCATTCGCTTCTGTCTTGTTTAATTCAATGAACATTGTGAACTATGTATCTCTAACAGTTTCCGATATCCAAATGTGAAATGTAAATTGACTATAGCAATAGTTATTTGCATCAATAGATACCTACAAGGAATTACATAGAATCTACCGGTTTTCCATATCAATGAAAACTATCGATTTTGTGTTTGAAAACAAACTATTTCTAACGTAACGAATCGCAAGATTTGAATGTAAATATTGAGGGTACCGTGGCAAATTGCATTATACAATAAATTCAATTCCATCTAATCTAATTTTGTATATTAGATTTGGAAGTTTTTCAAGGAATTTCGAAACGAATAATGTTTCCCTTGACTAGATTTAAAATTGTACATTCGGTGGTTACATTTAGAATGTCAATTAAAATTAGTTTATTCATTAAAAGAAATACATTTGTTTGTTTTTCAAACATACTTTTACGTTTAGTTTTGATCGACAAAAAATATTTAAATTTGAAGGCAACACTGAAAATAATAGAACTAAATGGATGAAATTTAGTACAGAGGTAGTTTATTACTAATAATTTAAATTTGGAACTGCCGAGTACAGCCAGGAAATAAAAGGTGGTGACCGCGACACCGGAACATGTAAAATCATATTTTTATAATTTCCTGCTTCCCTATTATTTTAGAGAAAAAATCTGATGTGGACACCACATGACTTCCTTGTACGCGTATTAAACTATAGATATTTTTTTAATTACACATATTTGACATTAAATCTTTTATTTTTTGTTCTAATCCATAGCAAACTTAATTTACAAAAAAATCAAAAAATATATAATATTTAAATTTAGATATCTCGTTTATGCAAAAAGCTAATTTAAAAATTCTTAATGTGCTAGACGCAGAATTTAATTCTCTAAAACTTTTATTTGCAGCATTCATTTCTAAAATTAAAATAATACCATTTTTTTCAAGGAAAACTGTTAGCAGCTTCATGTAATGTGCCACTTCCGGTGGTTAGTCTATTTTAACCAAAATCTATTATGTGATTTCCATTGATATAGTAGTCTTATATACCAAATTTGGAAAGTTTTAAATTATATTTGAATATAGTTTTTCATGAAAATCTATTATAGGCTTCAAGTAAAGTACCACTTCCGGTAGTTGTATAATGACCAAAAAGGGAGGTGCACAACTAGATGTTATAACAGTCCTAAATATAAAGTTTCAATTTTCTACGGTTTACCGTTTTTGAGTTATGCGAGATACGTACGTACGTACAGACGGCATGACGAAATTAGTCAAAATGGATTCAGGGAGGGCCAAAACACCTATTTCCGTTGAAATCTGAGAACCGAAAATTTTCGCGATTACAATACTTCCTTTACTTCGTACAAGGAAGTAAAAAGCATCAAATAATTATTGTAGAGCATAAAATTCTACTGCAATTTATCATAAAAATTAATTTAAGAAATATATATACGACATTTCTGTCTGTTTAGTAAATTTGTTAGAATTTTTGAAACGTTCGGGTTCAAATCCCGGCAAATGCTCATGATTTTTCAAAAATTCTAACAAATTTATAAAAATTAATAATTGAAAATTATATTTTCTTGTGATTTTTTTCAATTTAATTTCTGCCGTTATAAAGAATGCAAAATTAATTCTGTTTATTGATTTGAATACAGAATTTTATGCTCTACAACATATATTTGAAGCTTTTTGCTCTAAAATAATAAGGGAATCAGGAAATTATAAAAATATGATGTTTCATGTTAAAGTCCTATGTTCCGGTGTCACGGCCACCACTCTGTACACAGTTTTAAATAAAATTAATGCACATTTGATAATGTACTTGAGGGTGAGCGATTCCGTGGATAACCTAAGCATAAATGGATGGATAGAATTGAAGGTTTATTGCGTGAACGAAAGATTACAAGTGGTAGAAATAAAACAAAGGGATGTGCAAGGAAAGAAATGTTTGGCAAAGCAGGATGAAGCTGATAAATAAATTTTCAGTGAATGTTTCAATGGTTCGTACTACCCCATTTGATAGGACATAACTTGATAAACAGTAATCACTTTTTGGCTATTAAATCTCGCTAATATAAAACATAAATTAGTTATTTACGTATCAAGTGCAGAAAGATGGGTTTTTTTTGAACTCGCGGTCTTGCAGCAACGGACCACTCATTCAAAAAAAACCCCTTTCTGCACGAGTTGTGTACACTATTTTTTCTACAACCATAAACCATATTTTGATAAAAATAATAAAACAAATTTCAGTAATTGTAACATCTCTGAAATTTTGTATAATTTAGAAACTTTAGAAAGATACCTGGTTTAATGTATCCATGAAAACTGACAATGACAAACTAACTCAATTATTTTGTTGATAATGAGGAAAAATTTCTCCGTGCTTTCAATTTAAAAAATGTTTGAATCGAGTGGCGAACACGTATTAGATTCTATAGACATTATAGAAGAAGCAAATGCTGCAACATTAAATTTGCTTCCATAAATATTAATAGAAAGTATACTGTATAGAGTTTATTTATATTAAATTACTTTTCTGCTCTAGTGCAGACATAATTCACATTTTTGCACTAGTGCAAAAATCTGCTGCTTTCATAATAAAAATAAGTTCAAAAACGCCTACTTTTTTAAATGGTTGTAGAAAAAAATAATTACTAAACTGCATCTGAATGGTGTGGTATCTATTATTTTGTATTGATCAGTATTTGGAATAATTTTATTTTGTAGACTTACTAAATAAACATTTTTTTTTGTATGTTTATAAAACTTGAAAAGATATTTTAAATATTTACCTTCAAGAACCTTTCGACTTTATAAACATCTAAGCGACATTACCAAACTTTTAGAACTTGAAACCCTTGTTTGCAAAACTTGCCAACAAAATGTCAAATAGTTCAAGTAAATAAAATATTGGGATTTATGTCCAAATACATTGAAATGTAAACAATCAATTTATGTAAATGATAAATTTCCATTCTGTATTCAATTTCAGTTTGTATTAATAAAGTTATTTAAATAACAACAAAGACAAAATTAATTGTCATCCAACACTTGGTGAAACAAGGTTTAATAAAAAATATAAAGTAAACACTTGGCTATGTTTCACAAAATTCAGCCTCCAAGTCACCTTATGAGGGCATCGTCAGAGGCTGGCCAGCTCAGTTAGTAACCATAGACGCATTTCGCTCTTATTAGAGCTCATCAGTATGGTATAACTCACTTCTACACCTAGAACAGAGTTCACGTGAAGAAGCTTCTTCTGCTGAATTTTGTGAAACATAGCCAAGTGTTTACTTTATATTTTTTTATTAAACCTTGTTTCACCAAGTGTTGGATGACAATTAATTTTGTCTTTGTTGTTATTTAAATTGCTATTGCGTAGCTTTCCCTTTTTTTCGGTAGATGGCATGACCAGTTCCACAGAACTTCTCATGTCATCTTACCAGTTTGTTAGAGATCTTATTCTCTGCTGGCACAGTTCTTCGTCACCAGCTTCTTCACATGAACTTTGTTCAAGGTGAAGAAGTGAGTTATACCATACTGATAAGCTCTAATAAGAGCGAAACGCGTCTATGGTTACTAACTGTGCTGGCCTGCCTCTGACAATGCCCTCATAAGGCGACTTGGAGGCTGAATTTTGTGAAACATAGCCAAGTGTTTACTTTATATTTTTTATTTAACAATCAATTTATGTAAATGATAAATTTACATTCTGTATTCAATTTCAGTTTGTATTAATAAAGTTATTTAGTTTGAAAACTATATAATAAAACGATGAACATCAATAAAATTAATTTGCATATTGTTGATGATGTAAAACATGCAGCTTTGACTGAATGTACTAATGACACAACGCGGAAAACAATTCGTTTGTAATATGATGTTAGTAAAAACAACTATTTGATTTGCTTTTCTCTAACTTGATTTAAACCACTTATTAAATTAATTTAGTAGGTATTCTCTGCTTTTATAAACTTTTAGTAGGTTATTTTCATTTTGTAAATAGCTGTGGCATAACTCGTATGATGAGAAAAGGTTTCAGATAATTGAAATCAAAAAGGTAAAAAGAATTTGCGTCTGAGCTGAGTTGAAATATGAAACTGCTATTTAAAAAAGAACGTTTAGAACTTATTTATTATGCTGTACAACAGGAAATTAATTTTATTTGCCGTAGAGAATCGACAGCTCTCAGTGGAATTTTAACCATTTCAACGAAATAAATATATTATGGGGTAGGTGGCTCAGTGGTATCGAATCAGATTGGAGAACCTTGGTTCGATTTCCACAGGCGAAAAATAATTTGCAAATAAATTAATATATCATCACGTCTTTTATCCATTACTGAGTGTGGCACTCTGCTGTAAGCAGATCTCGGTAAGTGATATATTTCTTTGCGTGAAGTACGGTTACCAGCCGTCAGATCACGGCCCACAAAGATGTTAGTGAAGAGGGCGCAACAAAAGGTAGATTTTAATTTGGTGAAAATTGTTTGTCGGCTGTGGGGATCGGACCAGGGTTCTCAAGATCCACAGGCCGACTCGATATCACAGTTTTCACCACATTTAAATTACCCCTGTAGCTCACCCTCCACTAATATCGTTGGGGGACGTGATTTGACGCCTGGTAGTCGCACTTCCCGTGCAGAAATATTAACCATTACTGGATGTGGCAGTCTGTCGTAGTATATTTCGATAAATGATATATTTCTTTGCGTGAAGTATGGTTACCAGTCGTTGAATCACGGCTCCTAAAGATGATAGTAGAGGAGGTGCCACAGGGGTAGTTTTAATATGGTGTCGAGTCGGCCTATGGATTTAAGAAATCAGGTTCTATTCCTACAGTCGACAAACAATTTTCATCACATTAATAGTATTCTATACTAACATCTTTGAGGGCCGTCATTTGAATATATCACTGAGATTTACTACAGCAGAGTGCCACACCCAATAATGGGTAAAAGGTGTGATGATATATATATTTTTGTATTTTTTTTAAAATTATAACTTTATAATCCAAAGAATAACTATAATTTGATATAAAGTAAAATCCAAAGTAAAAAATGTATTTACCCATTACTGGGTGTGATACTTTGTAGTAGCAGATCCCAGCAAATGATATATTTATGTGTATGAACTGCAGTTCCCATCCGTCAAATCACGGTCCTCAAAGTTAAATGAATGGAGGGGTAATTTTAATGTGATGACAATTGTTTTTCGGATGTGAGAATCGATCCCGAGTTCTCAAATCCACAGGCCGACTTGATACCACTTTTTTTACTTTCTAGACACTCCAATTAATCTCTTGCCGAATGAACTAGGGTATGAAAGGAATTATAAATGTGAATACATCGTAAGTAGTGCGACAGGATAGGAATAAATATTAAGTAAAATTTGATGAGAATGTTGTAAGGGTTCATGCTACTCGATTTGATGGAACGTACCGGCGTGGCTCCTTGGTGGTCATAGGTCTCCATGTCTCCACTAGCTTCTGCTAGTCGTTGAAGATCCGCTAACATCTGCATCTCGGTGTGCGCTCGAGTCTCGTCAATCAACAGTTGTGTTACACCCCTACAAACATAAATCAATTAATTAATTAATTAATTACCAAACATATTGATATTTGATGTTATAAACAAATCATTAATAGTTCTAAATATAGGTTATATATTTTAAGTCACTACCATTTTGTTTCAAAATGGCGGCGAGATACCTCAAGGAGATATTTATTGCCATAACTTACCTAATTTCAAGATATCTTTAAGAATTCGTTTGTAATTTGGGTATACATTTGATATTCTATTTTACTGGAATGTTTTGCTTACTTTATCATTGTTACTACGAGGGTCGTTCAATAAGTCCTTAGAAAAAAGTAGAAAAAACACTTTTTTTGGGTAGATTTTTTTTTATTTTTCTACATAATCTCCTTTTAGCTCTATACACTTCTCTAATCGTTTTCCCAAATTTTTTAAGCCGTCCAAAAAGTAGGATTTCGGAAGCTCCTCAAAATAGGCTTCCGTTTGGGCGATGACCTCCTCATTGGACGTAAACCTTCGTGCGCCAAGCCATTTCTTTAAGTTTGGATATAAGAAAAAGTCACTGGGGGCCAAATCTGGTGAATACGGTGAATGTTGCGATAATTGGAACTTTAATTCCATAATTTTGGCCATCGCAACTGCGCAGGTGTGCACACGTGCATTGTCTTGATGAAAAAGGACCTTTTTGCGTTTCAAATGAGGACTTTTTCTTTTATTTCTTCGCTCAGCCGGTCCAATAACGACGCATAATACGCTCCTGTTATCGTTTTTCCCTTTTCCAAATAGTCGATGAAGATGATTCCGCGTGCATCCCAAAAGACCGTTGCCATAACCTTGCTAGCCGATTTCTCCGTCTTCGCCTTCTTCGGAGCCCGTTCGCCTTAAAAAATCCACTGTTTTGACTGTTCTTTTGTCTCTGGAGTGTAGTAATGTATCCAAGTCTCATCCACAGCAGAAAATCTTCAGGATTACGACGGAAAAGCGACAAAACAGCCTCAGAGTCCACCACACGATTGCGTTTATTCTCCACTGTGAGCAACCGCGGCACCCATCTTGCCGAGATTTTTTTCACACCTAATTTTTCGTGCAAAATTAAAGCGACTGTGCCTTGTGATATGCCTGTAGCCTCAACTATTTCGCGCACTTTGATTCGTCGGTCACTTAAAACCATATCGTGGATTTGGTCAATCATTTCGGGGGTAGACACTTCTACAGGGCGTCCGGAACGATGTTCATCTTTTGTGGATGTACGGCCACGTTTAAACTCATTCACCCAATTGTAAACAGTTGCAAACACAGTAACAGATGTGCCATGAACTTCATCCAACTCAGCTTTAATTTCTTTCGGCGTTAAGCCTTTTAAATACAGATGTTTAATCACCGCTCGAAACTCACTTTTATCCATTATTATAAACAATCAAAAGTTTTTTACTACAATTGACAACAACAATGAAACTACGTGACGGCTAAAGCTAAAACTCTAACAATTGACTAGTTAGGAGTGCTGCTTACTGGAAAAAATTCATTTTCGATACTACGAGCACCATCTCTTGGATTTTCTAAGGACTTATTGAACGACCCTCGTAGATTTACTGATATCATATTTTATTGAAATTTACTTTACTAGATATTCTATTCTATAAGCACGTTAGTATAGGTACTAACCATGGCAGTATTCCATTCGCTACTTGGTTCATTTAAATCAGTTCAACAAAGAAATGAAAGCTATTTTAATAGTTTTGCATTAATGCAATTAATAACTGATACTTTTTACAGTAATTAAATTTTCTTTATTGCCAATAAAATAAATGTTATTTGCGCAAACGTCAATTGAAAAAAATATCGAAATGGCAAATTCTCGATGGAGAACTGCTTTTACAGAAGAAAGTCTCACGCAAAATATCACTCGTAATATAATAATTTTCTGATCATATTTTGAAATGAATTTTTCGTAACACATGCACAAGAAACACGTTCTTATTTCCTAGTTTCTCTCCCTAGGTAGGATGTTTCTTTCCCTAGGTAGAATGTTTCTCTCCCTAGAGCAGCGGCCGGGGAACTTTTAAAATTATTACCCCAAAATATTTTTGTGTAAGTTGATATTACTCCATGGCGAAGAGCAAAAAAAAACGAAATCGCTTCTTTGTAGCATCTTTAATATTATAGCCCCCATGAAACTTTTGAAAAGAAAACAATAACTAAAAATTTAATTTAAACATCATTTATTCAATTTATCAATGTAATACCTAGTAATACATAACGGTAATAATATGTCGCTAAATTGTTGTAAAAGTTGAAAAAAATACTAACAGGTTTATAAAATAGCAAATTAAAAATATATACTTTTTACTCACAAAAGTTTCATTTTTACCCCCAAAAATTTCATTTTACCCCATTTGGGGTAATTTACCCCGGTTCCCCGACCGCTGCCTTAGGGAGATGTTTCTCTCCCTAGAGACTACGATTATTAGCTATTTGCGACGTTTCCTAGATAACTAGTTACGCAACCCATATTTGACATTTGTCCCGATAAGACAGTAATTTTTGTGCACTTGTTACGAAAAGTATAATATGCTTCACGGGAGGGCGCGATTATCCCTTGTGTGAAGATGGCAAACCTCGACTTCCCACGCGGGAATAATCGCTTGTTTCCCTCCCTTGATGCATAACATACTATAAATTCGTTGATACGGAAATAGGAAATATAACAAGTGCATCATATCAAAATATTATCGGCAACTATCACATCACTTGCTATATTATTTAATTGTCTTAACTGAAAGTATGAGATCCGCCATCTTGAAACAAAATGGTAGCTAACAATCACCAAGCCATTTAAAGAGTTATTCTATCTTCATTCAACAATGAACTTATCGCCTCTTACCTATGCGCCATCTCACTCTCAATATAATCCAGAGTCGCCTCATCTTCACAGATATCATATGGCATATTCCCATCAGCGTTAACAGCCAGTAGGTTAGCACCTCTGCTCACTAGGCACCGCACCAGGCGGAGGTGTCCACACGTGGCGGCAGCATGGAGCGGCGTCCAGCGTTCACTGTCTTCAGCGTTCACGTCGGCGCCGTACTCCAGCAGCAGCTGCAGCATGGCCTCGTTGTCGTCGATGCAACATTGGTGGAGCGCGGTCAGGCCATCTTCGTTGCTGCTGTCGGGGGAGACTCCCCGCATTAGAAGACGACGAACTGGAAAGAAGGAAATTGATATGATGGGCAATCTTATTTTTACATAATAATTAATATACCGGGTGTCTACTTTTTTTCCGAACATAGGAAATTCAATGTTAAAATTTTGATTTAGCGATATCTCTTTACCTATTAGTTTTAGAACAAAATTGTACTGAAGAAAAATGTTCAGAATGAAAAACTGCATCTATAAAGTATAAGTTTATTGTCAAAATTTTAACATTGAATTTCCTGTTTGGAAAAAAAGTAGACACCCGATAGAGTACACGGTAGCACTACAGTGATTATTTTTATGGTTAAATTTTTATGACAGAAAAATTCGGATGACGCCTGGACTCGAACCAGGGACCCTCCGCTTGCCGGGCAGAGATGCTAACCGCTACACCACGTCACCTGTGTCCGACGATGACATCAACCGAATTCTTCTGTCATAGTGTCTAACGTAGCATCGATCCCCCCGGCAAGCGGAGGGTCCCTGGTTCGAATCTAGGCGTCATCCGAATTTTTCTGTCATAAAAATTTAACTTTAAAATTATCTTCATTACTGTACGTTCAGTCGAAGTCATATGTTAAAAATTACTACAGTGATTGTTTGACGACGGATCATTGCTCAAAGTATAAATATTTGTAAGAAGAATAATCTTCGGCTAAATGCTAACAATCTTGCCAGCTACGGTGGTGTGGATAGCATTACACAGTTCACATCCAGAGATCCCGAGTTTGAATCCTACTCAAGCTAAAAATTATATGAACTATCACATTGCGGCTCGGTGAGTCTAGATCCTGTACTGTAATTGGGATTAAGTTTTTGTTGTACAGAATAGCATAAATATAAATAAATAAATGAATATATCATCACGCATTTTATCCATTAATGGGTGTAGCACTCTGCCAAAGCTGATCTCGGTAAGTGATATATTTCCTCGCGTGAAGTGCGGTTATCAGCCGGCAAATCACGGCCCTCAAAGATGTTAGTGAAGGGGAAGCCACAGGGGTAGATTTAATTTGGTGAAAATTGTTTGTCGGCTGTGGGGATCGAACCAGGGTTCTCAAGATCCACAGCTCGACTCGATACCATTGAGCCACGTACCCCTTAAATAAATAAATAAATATAAATAAATAAAATAAATATATCATCTCGCATTTTATTCATTACTGGGTGTGGCACTCTGCCTAAGCAGATCACGGTAAGTGATATATTTATGCGCGTGAAGTACGGTTACCAGCCGTCAAATCCCGGTCACCAAAGATGTTAGTGGAGGGGGAGCCACAGGGGTAGATTTAATTTGTGAAAATTGTTTGTCGGCTGTGGGGATCGAACCAGGGTTCTCAAGATCCACAGGCCGACTCGATACCACTGAGCCACCTACCCCATAAAATAAATAAATAAACTGCATTTCAGTGGTTCTAGATCAGGAGACCTAACAAACCATTCTATTTATTCATCGATCATTGTAAAAAAATATATATATTTGAATATTTTCTTCAATCGTTAATAATATAAAATACTAATGCTTGATTTGATTAATAAATGCAAACACGGAACCGATAATTAATCCTCAGAAAATTGAAATAATTTGCATTATCTATTACTCATATTTTTTCTCTTTTCTAGTAGATACATCATCTTTTATAGAATTAAAATTAAATTCCTCACAAACATTTTAAACCCAGTGATATGTTTGGCTCGTAATCTTACATCCATGAATAATGATGTAAATAAACCATGACCGTGGTCTGAATAAAAATGCTGAAATGCAGAAGCACCAACACTGCCATTGTAAAAATAAGAAAAAACCTGTCCCAGGACAATTTTCCTGACAACAGTAATACGAAAAATTGTTTTCTGCAGACATTTGACCTCAACAATTGATTTTACATTCGTTTTATTGGTCCCTGGGCACTTTGCGGAGGTCCTTGACAGTTGTTGACAACCATTGTTAAATATCTGGGGACATGTTCAAACCAATTTTTGGAAATTGTAAACGTGTGGTTCGAAACGATATTTCGCGGGTTCAATCTTCGCTTTTATCTTATAAATACATTTGGATCTGAATTGTTTTAATTCTACTGTAACAAAAGACGACTTTTAATGTCAATCGGTAAAAAAATAATTTATCTATTGCATTCTTCTTCTTCTGATGGCACTACAGCCCAAATCGGGCCTGGGCCTACCGGGCACACCGAGCCACAGTTTTTACACTGCCGTACTGCCGGTCTTCGTAGTCGAATGCTACATTATTTAAGGCGAATAAGTGACTAGCTTATAGCGCCCGAGTGTGATTAATACATGTAACTGTATTTTTATATTTTACGACAAATCACACATTGTCGACATGCGGATTCGAACTGACGAACCTTGGTTCGGGTGACGTCACAGTATTTATTGCATTATTGTAATTAAAAAGGATGTCGTTTGCAAACATTTCAGTTAGTATTTACAATTAATGCCTTAATTTTGTCGGTGTGAACGCTAACATTGTTTGATATGAGACAAACAATAACTACTAATTGTAATTGCTAATTCTAATTACTAATTGGATGCCTCTGGATGCTACTTAATATGTTTGGATGGATTTAGTATTGCCATGATTAATTTCAACATTTTCTTGAGACACACTGTATATATATAAATAAAATAAATAAATATATCATCACGCCTTTTACCTATTACTGGGTGTGGTACTCTGCCGAAGCAGATCTCAGTAAATGATATATTTCTTCGCGTGAAGTGCGGTTACCAGCCGACAAATCACGACCCCCAAAGATGTTAGTGGAGGGAGACACACTGTATATGATAGATAAATTTAAATAAAGCTATTAAATTCTTAATTAATTATGGGGTAGGTGGCCAGTGGTATCGAGTCGGCCTGTGGATCTTAAGAACCCTGGTTCGATCCCCACAGCTGTCAAACAATTTTAAATTAAAAAAAATATATATCACCACGCCTTTTACCCATTACTGGGTGTGGCACTCAACCATAGCAGATCTCGTCAAGTGATATATTTTTTTCGCGTGAAAGATATTCGTGGAGGGGGAGCCACAGGGGTAGATTTAAATTGGTGAAAATTAAATTAAATTTACCCCTGTGGCTCTCCCTTCATTGTCATCTTTGGAGGCCGTGATTTGACGGTTGGTAACTGCACCTCACGCGAAGAAATATATCACTTACCGAGTTCTGCTTCAGCAGAGTGTAAAAGGCGTGATGATATCTTTATTTATTTTTTATAAATTCCTAATTTAAAATCCATAAAAATGCACCTAAATCTATAAAATCTATGATGACGTATACGTACTCCAAATAAATAAAAGTTTATCGGAAGATTTTCTATTTTATTGTTTCCCATTTCTTAGATTATTTTCCGTCGAGGGAGTTCAAATCGTTGTTCAAATCCTTAGCAATAACTTTAAAGTTTTACTTCGCTTAGTGCCTTCCATACTTAGTACTCACCCGGGAATAACATTTTATTTTTTTGTTTCAAATAACGTGGCTCATTTCAGCGGTTCAACACAAGTATAATAAACAACAGAACAACGATGTAACAGTAAAAAAACAACTTATAAACAATTCATGGCAACGGGATACAACAACTTGCAGGTTTTATAACTTTAGCAACTATTCGCGAAATCCTAACGTTTTAAATATACATTTTAATTTATTTTCAGTTCAGAATTTTTATATTAGTTTTATGTAGATTTATTTATTTATTATTCTTTTAAAGGAATTTAATAACCGAAAAATAATAAATACCTACGTATGGCGTTGTATTGATTATATAGAAAAATGCCAAAATATGAAGTATTAGTTTTAATGCCGGGAATTAAATTTTATAGTGTTCCACTCGACATTTGATATTTTTATTGAAATATTTGAAACAAACTTTATTTAGTACTGATTACCTCCTTTTACTGGCACTAATTGGAAAAATAAATTATAACATTTCGATAATTTCTAAGTGCCAATTGAGCTGCGTGCACAGTTACCGAATACTTAGACGCCAAACACAAAATTTATTAGATTTTTTTCGTAACACATGCACAAGAAACACGTTCTTATTCCCTAATTTTAGAGAGAAAAACACTGCTTTTCTCCCCTAGGTAGCATGTTTCTCTCCCTAGGTAGCATGTTTTTGTCCCTAGAGACTACGATTATTAGCTGTTTGCGGCGTTTCCTAGGTAACTAGTTACGCAACCCATATTTGACATTTGTCCCAATAAGACAGTAAGTTTTGTGCACTTATATGCTAATTTAAATCTACCTCTGTGGCTCCCTCTCCACTAATATCTTTGAGGGCCGTGATTTGACGGCTGGTAACCGCACTTCACGCGAAACAATATATCAATTACCGAGATCTGCTTAGGCAGAGTGCCACACCCTGCAACGAGTTAAAGGCGTGATGATATATTTATTTTTTTTTATATGCTTCACGGGAGGGCGCGATTATCCCTCGACTTCAGCTCGAGCCTTTAGCCCTCGCTTACGTCTCGGTTTACCAACTTCACACGCGGGAATAATCGCTTGTTTCCCTCCCTTGATGCCGTCAGTACGGTGGTGTGGATAGCGATATGGAATTTGAATTTGGAGATCCCGAGTTCGAATCTCACTCAAGCTAAAACTTATATGAACTACCACACTGCGGCTCGGTGAGTCCGGACCCTGTACTGTAATTGGGATTAAGTTCCTGTTGTACAGCGTAACATAAATAAATAAATAAATAAATAACATACTATTTTAAACGAGGTATTTTAAGTTCTATAATTTGTCTTCCTTTCATTCTGACTTTATAACATTTCCATCAACATATTTAACCAATGTTGCAACTTGAACCAAAAGAAAACAATTTCTGTGAAGATATATATTTCCATCAGCGTGATATTTTTGTGCCAGCGAGTGTAAAATTCATTCAGCGTGAAATTCATGCGGGCGGAGGCGAAGGTAACAAGAACAACTGCGGCCCAGTCACCAGGCGCTGTTTCCGCTCAACCTGAGATCACTAGACGCGTATCCGGATAGTGCAGGGCCGGGATAAGTGACACTGAGCCAACGAAAGTGTTCCACCTGTCTACAACAGATGATATTATGTACCCTAAACTAGGGTTAGGACCTAAATGAACTACATTAGTAGGGGTGTAGGGTCTGAGAGTGGAAATGTAGGAGATGGGAGAGGACAGGAGGAGAGGAATGGTTTAGGAGAAGAAGAATAAGAAGATAATTAGAGAGGAACGAAATACGTTGTTGTTTTCTTGAAATTGAAGGTGGGAGATTTCGTAGACGGTTTGGGAATGGATGGATGAATATAATTGAAGGTTTGTTGCGATTTGGGAATGTGGATGGAGCATGACTGATTCGTTTAATTGAGCCGGTTCAGTATTGTGAACGAAGTGAACCGGATCGCTAAATGAAAAAGATCCAGGTCGCAGCTCAACTACTGAGAATATACGAACGAATCCGATTTGACTAAGAACACCACATAGTGATTGGCACAAAATGTAAAGTATAAATTATAGGTATTTGTATCAAAATAAATTAAATAAGTTTTGCAAAATATTTAAATTTTCTATTGTGCAAGTTGTAGTATAGTATCACTAAAATCGTTGGAAAAAATGCCTCTTGCGGTAAAATTTGGAACATCTATTTCCTCATTTTTACTTTTTTTTACCTGTTGTGCAGAGTAACAATCAAATAAATAAATATATCATCACGCTTTTTACTCATTACTGGATGTGGCCCTCCCTCGTAGCAGATCTCGGTAAGTGATATATTTCTTCGCGTGAAGTGCGGATACCAACCGTAAAATCACGGCCCCCAAAGATGTTAGTAGAGGGGGAGCTACAGAGGTAGATTTAATTTAACAAACCGACTCGATATCATTGACCCACCTACCTCATAAACCAAATCAATAAATGTTATTATCCAAATGGGCTAATACGCCTCTGTTGCCTTTCCTTCCGTATATGAGTTAGTGTTGTCACTACTGTCAGTGTAGCATACACAAGCACTTTTACTTTCATCAAATGGGAAATGAAACTCAGGGTCCCTTTACGTTCACGCATTTTGTTACTTTGTAATGTTCTAGAATAATGAGTTACATAATTAACGACATACGTATCATAGGAGTAAGTGGTAAGAGCTTGTGCATGTTTAATGCTTTTGTGGTTTACATAATTAGATAAATTATTCAATGAACACTGCATAATTTGGGTTATAATTAAACTGCATATTAGTTCGTACATTCATTATTTAATTTTTCTAAATCCGTTATTAAAATGGTATTTAACGTACTGGTTTCCATGGCACTAAATAACATCTTAATCATATGTTGACATGGCTTCGAATGTTTTAGTCACGGTTGAGATATTAAGCACGGGATGAAGTTAGTTTCAGACATCTGTCATTGTAATTTAATCTTACTTTTTAAATAATTCATAAAACTTTACATTTTTTTGTTGTCTTAATTTGCAATTTTAGAAAAAGTATAGTAAATATTTTTATAAACCCTTTAGATATCTTTTTTATATACTTGTAAGTAAAGAGACGTTTATAAAACTTGTTACATAATATACTATTAAACATGCTGTATTAATAAAGTCGGCATTCGTATTCAATTTGTGGTTGAGTTCTTTGTTTCATTTTTGTAAAACAAACGAAATAGAGTAAATAAACAAATTCTAAAAGAGTCTAGTCTGGTTTTAGATAAAAGCAAACTTAATTTAAGTCAAAATAAATTCGATATTTAAATGAAATAAGTTTCATGTGTTTGTTTATATAAGTTTCAAATCTACCAGCATCAAATATAATCTGAATAAATATTTTCATATTGTAAATATTTGTTTCAGCCTTTGCATTCGAAAAAGGAAAATAAATATTGAATTTTAGTTTGCAAATTAAATAGGTTTTTATGTTTGCAAATAATGGAACAAGAATCAATAAGTGATTATTTTCATTTTTAAACAAGTACATAAATAAATAAAGAACTTAACTTGTATTTGTTCCAACTGATAATAATAAGTTTAGCGGACGTTGCTAATAGCAGCAATATTTTCGTTTCATTATTTCTGTGGATTTTGATAGATAATGCAGTTCATTACTCACGGCCATAACAAATTCCATCGATGTGGCTATGATAACATAGCGACAGCCGTGAGTAATAATTTATTTTTGACAAACACATCGAGGGAGCTATAGCAACGTAACTAAAGTTTGAATTTCTAGTTGAGTAGTCGTAGAATAAGTATTGTATCTAGACGGGTAATGCCTATTACGTATTTCGAATAAATTATGCCACTCGCGCGTGTTGCAAATTTCATCTTCATGAGCAATAGCTCATTATACGCGCGTTGAAAAATATATTATTAATTATTGAAAGTATAACATGCGACTAAATATATGATTGAACTCGCGTGTAATGCCAATTATTCATTCGAGTAAATTCACCTTATGAGTAATAGGAATTATTACACGCTCGTTGAATAATTTATTATTAATAATTTAAAGTGAAACATGCCACTAATTGTGTCTGAAGTTAGAAAAAATATAGTATTGAATTTGCATGTAATGGCTATTACTCGACCAGATAAATGCACGTTATGAGTAATAGCTTTCATTACACACTCGTTGAATAATTTATTATTAATAATTTAAAGTGAAACATACCACTAATTATGTCTGAAGTTAGAAAAAGTATAGTATTGAATTTGCATGTAATAGCTATTACTCGTTCAGATAAATTCACGTTATGAGTAATAGCTATCATTACACACTCGTTGAATAATTTATTATTAATAATTTAAAGTGCGACTAATTGTGTCTGAAGTTAGAACAACTATATTACTAAACTCGTGTGTAATAGCAGAGAAATAGATATTAATAAAGAATGAGCAAAAGATGTATTCTTTTATATGGGGTAGGTGCTTAGTGGTATCGAGTCGACCTGTGGATCTTGTGAACCCTGGTTCGATCCCCACAGCCGACAAACAATTTTCACCAATTTAAATCTACCCCTGTGACTCTCCCACCACTAACATCTTTGGTGGCCGTGATTTGACGACCGGTAACCGCATTTCACGCGAAAAAATTTATCACTTACCGAGATCTGCTTACGGCAGAGTGACACACCCAGTAATGGGTAAAAGGCGTGATGATATATTTATTTATTTATGTATTCTTTAATCACTAAAATAATAATCTGTAATTTTTCTAGGTTATAGAAAACAAACCATCGCCTTTAAGTGTTCTCCTTGAATCTGATAACAATTTTAAACAACAGTTTAATAGGCTGACGTCCGCAGAATTAATTCAGCATATGGAGCCCTATCCAAACTCTTTAAACTAAGTCTTTATCGTTTCCAAATTATCACAAAGCCATTTGAAACTTTTCGCAACATGTATAAAATTCAGCAGCTGCAGATGCGTAACAAGATACGCCGTTCCTCGTTCGGGGTCGAATTCAATTCGCGAACTTCGCTATAAGAAAAAAGAAAACGCCGTTCGAAACTTCGTCGCATTGCCAAACGGGTAACCGGTAGCCGAAGCGGTAAACCCACTGGTATCACTCGTATGTAGTTTCTCTTTTCCTTGGATAAGTAAAGTGATTCTATTCAGTGGGAATAGATGTCAACGGAGAAGTTTTTTAGGTTAGAGTTCAAGGAAGGTACTACGTGTCTTTTAAGGCAAGGCTATGAATACGCTTTTTTAGTAGTTAGGAAGATTGCATTTGTTTAATTTGGCAAAAAGGTACCAGATTAGGCAGTATATTTATTAAATTAAATCATAAATTTGTTGTTTTTTCATAGCAACACTTTGACTGTCTACGTGAGAGTAAAAAAGCACTTTTACAGGCTAGGGATGTTAAAATAAACAGATTTACTTCCTTGACTAAATTCATAGCCGCGACAGTAAATCAATTTTACTTTTATTCATTATGCTTTCGTGCGAATCTCTTAAATAAAAGTATTACTTTTATCTCCAATTATATAAAAATGTTCACTTTTTTGCACTAATACTAATACGCGAAGTACGTGATTTTTTCATCATTTACATTACCATAACAATAGGTATTTCGCACATTGTTTTGCGCCCTAGTACTATTTCGCGCACGCTCCTATTTTTTTTTTGACGTTCCTCTAGTTACAACTCATCAATAGTACCAAATTCATATTATTTTTGATTTGTTTCTTTCAATTTACTTGAATAAATCAATAATTATTGTATTATTCTCTTTTTTTAAAGTCATAAATAAATAAATATATCATCACGACTTTTACCCATTACTTGGTGTGGCACTCTTCCGAAGCAGATCTTGATAAGTAATACATTTCTTCGCGTGAAATGCGGTTAACAGCCGTCAAATCACTTCCTCCAAAGATGTTAGTGGAGGGGGAGCCACAGGGGTAGATTTAAAATGGTAAAAATTGTTTGTCGGCTGTGGAGATCGAATCAGGGTTCTCAAGTTTATTGCAAAGTGCAAATATATTTTGATTGAAATAAAATATGAATGATTGCTTAAGTAAGGACTAAGAAGATTCTGATTTCAACGGCGGTTTTAGTTATGCATATTTTAAGATATACGAGGAAGGATAACGAAGTGAATTTAATATTAGTGGAGATCTCAAACGCCTGAATATACATTCTAGTGATTTATTATTTAAAGATTTTAATATTAAATTCACTGCAGAGTGTATAACAGAGTTTTGGAAGTTTGTTTCATATTTAAGGCACCCAAATTTAAATATTTATCACACCTTTCATTACCTTATATTAAAAATGGAAACTTCAATTTATTCTGGTCAATTTATTTAATAAAAATACCAGCCGTCAAATCACGGCCCTCAAAGATATTAGTGGAGAGGGAGCCACAGGGGTAGATTTTTAAATTGGTGAAAATTGTTTGTCGGCTGTGGGGATCGAACCAGGGTTCTCAAGATCCACAGGCCGACTCGATACCACTGAGCCACCTACCCCATATAATTAAATATTAACTCAATCTATTTTATTTTTTTGCTTATTGATTATGAAAGTCGTTCTTTTTTATTTTACCAATCATAGAATTATTATCCCTTTCTTACTGTATATTTATTTATTTATGTTACGCTGTACAACAGAAACTTAATCCCAATTACATCTTTTTTTCTCTAACATTATGTTATTTTAATTCACCATTACAATTTTGAAAATGAATTAAAATATATAAATAAAATATCATCACGCCTTTTACCCATTACTGGGTGTGGCACTCTGCCTAAACAGATCTCGGTAAGTGATATATTTTTTCGCGTGAAGTGCGGTTACCAGCCGTCAAATCACGGCCCCCAAAGATATTAGTGAAGGGGGAGCCACAGGGGTAGATTTAAATTGGTGAAAATTGTTTGCCGGCTGTGGGGATCAAACCAGGATTCTTAAGATCAACAGGCCGACTCGATACCACAGAGCCATCTACCCCATTAAAATATCTGGCCAATAAATAACGGCAAACACAAAAGTACTAATTTTAAGGCAAATAAGGTTACCTATCTTCTTGTATATTCATGAATCAATGGTTGTAGTACAAATTGCAGTATTTACGGATGCGAAGTTTACTCCTAAATACTGTTCAACGGTCATGTATCAAGTAGTGGTTGTTCTCTTTGTTTAAAATGTATAAAGTTACCTAAGTAAATCTAAACCGTGTCTGTTTTGTTTAATCTTGTTTAACAAAGGAAAATCGATGGACTCAAATATCCTATTTATTTTTACATGTAAGAAGTGTGACGTATGTACCTTACATATTATTTGCTTCATTTGTCTTTTATAATAATTTAATTTAATGATTTAGTGGATTGTTTCAGGGGTTCGTGCTACCCCATTTAATGGGATATAGCGTGATGTTATGTATGTATGTATGTATGTAGTAATTTAGCGATGTACGACAGCGAAATAATATTTTGAAAGTATTTTACATAACATTTTTTTATATAACTATGAAAAAAGTGAACATTTACGTACGTGATTCTGTCCAAGAAGGTCGTCAATTTTATAGTACTTTATTTTATGTAGCTATTAGCGACTGTCGTTAAAAAGATTTATCGGTAATGTACGTTGAAACTGCTAAAATATCAAATCTTTTTTGGAAATAAATTTACCCCTGTGGCTCACTCTCCACTAAAATCTTTAGGGGGTGTGATTTGACGGCTGATAACCGCACTTCACGCGGATAAATATATCACTTACCGAGATCTGCTACAGTTAAGTGCAATTGCCAGTATTGAGTAAAAACCGTAATGATATATTTATGTATTTATTTTATTTTGAGGTAGGTGGCTCAGTGTTATCGAGTCGGCCTGTGAATTTGAGAACCCGGGTTCAATTCCCACGACCGACAGACAATGTTCACCACGTTAAAACTACCTCTGTGGATCTCCCTCCACGAACATCGTTGGGGTCATGATTTTACGGCTAGTAACCGTATTTCACGCGCGTATATACAGGGTGTTTCACAACTTAGAGCAAAAAATTAAAGGGTATATTCTGTACGACGTGCTGATCATGAAACAAAAAGAATTTTTTTTAAATCGCAAAACTATTTTCCATGTTTTCCAGTCCAACATTTTTCGTTGCCACTGCCACTGGGTGGATGATTATGTTAAAGTTATTAATTAAATAAAATTCTATTATAAATAACTGCTAATAATTGAATTGTGTAATTATTCTTTCGTAGTTGATACCTACTTCATTGTTTGTGTTCAATAGGAAAGCGAATCCAGTGCAGTACTACAAAAAATGTTTTAGGTTAACAACCCTTAATTTTTCGAATTTAAAAAAATTTCTTTTTGTTTCATGATCAGCACGTCGTACAGAATATACCCTTTAATTTTTTGCTCTAAGTTGTGAAACACCCTGTATATATCACTTACCAAGATCTGCATCAGCATGATAATATATTTATGTATTATATTTTACTTGAATTAAAATTTGTGATAAAATTTGCTTTTCATATCAGTTTGGTTAGTTTGCAATTGTACTGATTTTTATTTAAAAAGTGTGATCACTCCTGTTGAATAGTTGTTTTAATAATGTAATTTATATTCTTAACATATATGTAATTGACTTGAAAATGAATCATAATTACATTCATAACGTCGTCATATTCTATATTTAAAACAATTTATTATTATTAAAGGAATTATTTTAATATTTTGTCCTTTACATCAAAATTTAAAATTTCGGCTTAATTAAATCCAGTCTAATTAAAAAAAAATAGATTGTTTAAAGTGTTAGAAAAGTGGGCGTAACTGAGTTGAGATTATATGAAAATATGTGGAGCGAACGAGGAATGAAAGATTAATGAAACAGGTGTATAGGAACGAATGATTGGATGTGATTGAATGTTTATTACGTGATGAAAGATTCCGAGTGTGAGGAATAAAAGAGCTAGTATGAAGGAAATGTGAATGTTGTTGAAGCGAGGATGGTGTGTCAGGATGAGAATGTTTGACGAAAATTGATTCTTTGATAAACCTGATGAGTGCGGTTGATTTGTGAATGTTTCTGTGGTTCGTGCTACTCCATTAGATGGAACCATTAGCTAATATGGATGGGGTAGGTGGCTCAGTGGTATAGAGTCGGCTTGTGGATCTTGAGAACCCTGGTTCGATCTCCACAGCCGACAAACAATTTTCACCAATTTAAAATCCACCCCTGTGGCTCCCTCACCACTAGTATCTTTGGTGGACGTGATTTGACGGCTGGTAACCGCACTTTACGCGAAAAAATATATCACTTACCGAGATCTGCTTAGGCAGAGTGCCACATCCAGTAATGGGTAAAAGGCGTGATGATATATTTATTTTTTATTTTTATTTATGGAACATAGCGTTTTTAGAAAGTCCTCTACTTTGGCTAATAAGTTCATTCACCAATACTCCAAACCTTTAACCTAAGTATACAAATAACTATTATTCTAAAATCATCTTGTACAAATTACAAATATGAGGTGTTAAAAGTTAATCACTTTTTAATTTGTTTAAGTAAATAATAAATAGAATTGAAAGAAGATAATGAAAAAGAAATATCAAATCAATGTCTAGTATTTCAAAAGAACATCTTGCAAAACCAGAAAAAACGCATAAATTAATAACATGAAACATTACGTAAATTTTTATGTAAATTCGCACTCTTTCAGAATATAAATTACTCGTTAGTATATGTAAACGTAGTACTCGTCTCACGACTATAAAATCCAGATCAATATCTACTTGAGATCTCGATGCGCTTTTCAAGATGAATTTTAAATTCTCAGTTCTCAAAACTTATTAGTCATACAAACGACCGATTATTTTCTCGAGAATAAAATATCCTCTCCTGTTGAAAACTTCTGTGGATGGCTGTAATTTGCATCCATGTAGTGTGTTTTTTTAACTTTTTTGTTTCGGTTTTGTTTTTACGTTGGGGGAAAGTATAGACAAACTATTTTTGCCGTGAATTTATACGAAGCTTTGTCGGTTCACCGTTCAGTAAAAGTTGTTTTCATGAATGGCAAATGAATGCAGAAGCGAAGAGTATATACGTTCTCGTTCCCACTGAGTTTGTATTTTGATATACGGAAGCTGAGTCAAACTGACGTTTTGGGTTTTAGGTTATATGTGTGGAAAACTGGAAAGGTTTATTTAGGTTTTATTGTTTTTTTTTTGTCAATGTTACGAGTGGTTTTTGGTTTATTTCTATATGGAAATTGTTTTGAAGGGTAATTTTATATCTATAGTTCGTTCGACGAGGGATTACAGTTATATTTGATCTTGATCATGATTGATAAAACGTCAAAATGAAGACAAGTTTATGTTGTATAAACATAGTATATACAGGGTGTTTCACAACTTAGAGCAAAAAATTAAAGGGTATATTCTGTACGACGTGCTGATCATGAAACAAAAAGAATTTTTTTTTAAATCGCTAAACTATTTTCCATGTTTCCCAGTCCAAAATTTTTCGTTACCACTGCCACTGGGTGGATGATTATGTTAAAGTTATTAATTAAATACAATTCTATTATAAATAACTGCTAATAATTGAATTGTGTAATTATTCTTTCGTAGTTGATACCTACTTCATTGTTTGTGTTTAATAGTAAAGCGAATCCAATGCAGTACTACAAAAAATGTTTTAGGTTAGCAACCCTTAATTTTTCGAATTTAAAAAAAAAATCTTTTTGTTTCTTGATCAGCACGTCGTACAGAATATACCCTTTAATTTTTTACTCTAAGTTGTGAAACATACTGTATATATAACACGGCAGTACAGTTCGTTATTATTCGTCGAGAGTCAAGATTGAATTCTGAGGGGGCGTAGCCCAAGGGATGCAATCGCTTGAGGCAAATAATGACACTTTACACTCGTGTTATATACAATATTTTATATACAAACGGGAAAATTTGTTATTTAATAAAGGAGACTTGGCACCACTAGTACTTATTTCCCTCGTGACAATGGCCTTGAGTCACTTATTTCCCTAAGGTGTATGTGTCATTTTTATTTCTCGCGGTAAATAATGATAAGAATAAAGTTAACATTATTTACCGGTTGTATATAAACACTTTAAAGTTATAATATCAATTCAAAATTCTTATTTTTTTTTTATATTTGAAGATTATAGTACTTATTTATACTCAAAGAGTATTATCATTTAGTAAAGTTAGTGGTGCATACAAGATTTTATTTTTTACTAGAATATGTAATAGTTATTTACATTGCCAGACCGTTATACAGAAATTTACAGGCGAGCATAGAAAGGTAACGGGCGAGCGCTAGCGAGCCTGTTATCTGTGTGAGCCTGTAAATTTCAGTTAACGGTCGAGCATTGTACAATGTTTTATGTGCATTTGAATCGCAATATATGTATATTTAATAAAATTAATTGCAATAGTATAACGCAATAACTAAAATGTTCAATCAAGGTAGACTTCGAAAATCTGACAGATTTTGTTTAATCAAAAAATATTTAAGTGTCAAACGTTTAAAATTAGATATGTTGTCATGATAACCAATGTCAACAGCCCGTTATAATTTTTACACGGGCTAGCACGTTATAAGTCTCGTAACCCCTAGAGACAGAGTTAAGTAAACAGTTCATTACGACTCAAATGCAAGTAAAAACTTATAATAATTATGATAATAGTAACGCCTATAAGAGTATTAATCGAGCGTAGCGGGTGTTATGAATCATAATGCCCTGCTCATTATAGAGTTGTTTATATATTTCGTATCCTAGTAATTAACAATAAATAATGTTCAAGTGAAAAGTAAATATCATTGTATAGCATTGATGTATGTAGTTTTGTTTTCCTTTTATTTATTTAAATTTAAAATAAACAGTAAACATATTGAAAGGTTTTTATTATTCTTTTAGTTTCTTTGTTATGTCAAAAAAGTTCTTTTATCAACAGATAAATTACATTTTAATGAAGTGTAGATACCTACTTTAAATTAGAAATTGAAAAGACAGAACAAAATCATTTTGAATTCAATTCCTGTCTACGGAACAGAGATGAAAAAAATACGCGAAATTAAATTGTATGATTTCCAAAATTGTATTAGATTCTTTTTGATGTTAATTACATTTTCAGATTTACATTAATTAATCAAATACAATCATCAAAGAATAATTAAATAAACCCGCGTTTGTGCTTTATTTTATACAGGATGTTTCTATATCTCTGCACGAAACTTTAATGACATGTATAAATTGATATACTGATTATAGAACAAAAATAATTTTTTTGAAATTGGCAAAAATTAGGGCATTTTATTCCTAGCGAACATCTTGAGAACCCTGGTTCGATCCCCACAGCCGACAAACAATTTTTACCAAATTAAATCTACCCCTGTGGCTCCCCCACCACTAATATCTTTAGGAGCCGTGATTTGTCGACTGGTAACCGCACTTCACGCGAATAAAATATATCACTTACCTAGATCTACTTAGGCAGAGTGCCACACCCAGTAAAGGGTAATAAGCGTGATGATATTTATTTTTACCAGGTACCTACATAATAACTAATTAATAAATGATTATTTGTAGGCAGTGTTTATACTTTTATTTCATTAGTAACATAATTATGAATAATTAAATGTACTATTAAACGAGTGACATATTTTTTTAAATTTTGCTAATGATACAGACATTGCCCCAATCACTTCAACTCATATCTTTGAAAGACGACAAACTAAAAAAATAATATTAATTAATTTTCTTACCTTCATCGATATCATTCCTGGCAGCAGCTTCCAGCAGCACGACGCTATCGTTGAAGAAGATATGCCTCTTGCTGGATTTTGCCTGTTTGCCATTGGGCTTTCGAAGATGTTCTTTTTCTTTCTGCGTCCAAATCTTGAGCTGGTGCCCGCGTCGTCTCCTCGCTAACTGGAGCCTCTCCGCCGTGGACATCTGTTCCACGTGCGGCATCTCCTGCACCAGCTCCCAGTGCTCCATGGTGTCGATGATGGACACGGAGATCTAAAGAAACAAAAAACAGTATGTTACAAGATATTTATTTTGTAATTGTTGGGTGAAATTGTCAATATGGAAATCTTCTTCAAGAACAAGAGGGGCATAGCTCAGAAAAGTTTGAAAACCACTGTTTAAGATAACAAGTTGTCACAACAAATGGGGGTGTTTAAACTGCTTTGTTATAATTCTTTGAAAATATAATTGTTTGACAGTACGTTGGAGTGAAGAGCGTTACATAATTCTAATTCGGATATTTGGAGATCCCAAGTTCGAATCTTACTCAAGCTAAACTTATATAAACTACTACACTGTGTCCCGCTGAGTTCAGACCCTGAACTATATTTGGGATTAAGTTCACGTTGTACAGCAAGGGGCCCTCAAAGCAATTTCAAGCGGCTGGAGACACCCCGAGAACAATATCAAAAAAAAATGGTTGCTTTTTATAATAAAACAGAAATATAGATTTATTATGATGTATTCGTTTTTCATATTTATAATTGTAATATAGATGCAACGGTTGCTGAAAACTATATTTCTGTTACAATTTCAGTGAGACAAATGTTGAAATGTTGCACTGAAAAAATTTAATGAGTTTAATTTACCTCCAGTGATTTTTGAAGTTTATAATAGTGCGTCAAAGTCGAACAAACACGATCCGACGATAAAGATCGCTGCTAGTGTAATCTTCTTGGTGTCTAATTAGTGCAAATTTATTTTAGTAAAAAAAAAAATTATGGAAAATGTGCCCCGGGACTAATTGAATTTGACACTCCTTTTGTACAAAGAAACATAAATAAATAATTACAAAGTAATGAAACAAAGACAAAGATCTTTTTTTTTTTCATTAGTACTTAATTAAAATAAATCATTATAAGGTGAAAAAAGTATTTATGACTCTTTAAAAACAGTTGTTTTGAGATATTTTCATAATTTTATGATTCATTTCGAGTAGCGAATTTTATTACATGTAAAATGTACATAACCATAAAAACTTAAACCATCATTTTATATTTCAAACTAGAAAATTAAATGGTAAAGTTTAGAATGAGAAATAAAGTTTAAATAGTGCGGAAAATTAATAACCTATAAAATTCGTATTCAAAACGTGCTACTTAAAAAAATATATATTTCTATGTATTTGTTTTGTTTAGAATCTCACCCCATTTATAAAGATATTCTATTTCAATCCAGTTTAGAATTGCTATTAAGAAAAAAATAGTAGATTTATTCAAAACAGGAGTTGTAAAATATTTATTCTGCTCTTTAAAAGATCAGATGTTACGTTCTATAACTTGAATATATTTTCCGGCGAAGCAACATGTTGGAAAATTGTGAAAGAAAATAAAATTTTCACAGTTTTTACGTATAATAGGATATGAAGGTTTCATTTTAGCATGTCAAACGGTTCACATTTATTTTATCATAAAGGTATTTATATAAACTGACGGTTTAATCAGTTGCCCTGTCTTTCTTTATAACTGTACATTTTTATTTGAATATAAAAAGATTGAATTACGGAAAATGTTTTTTCAGATATAATTTTTTTTAAGAACAAATGTCTAAATTCTAGCGGATTTTGTATCGTCCATTTCCTTTTCACAATTTTCTATCGAGATCTGCAATTGTACAACAGGTCTTGTACATATTTTATAACTTTATTCAAAGCTCTTGTTGTATAACTAGTGATTATAGTATTGTATTTATAGCTATTTATGAAACTAGTAAGGAAATGTACTTATGTGTTTATATAACTCGGCTACGCCTCGTTCTACAAATTTCACATGCGTAAGGTAATAACCTATTTCCTTACTAGTTTCATACAATATTTTTCTACTTCCGTTCAAATAAATACGAAAGAGCGTTTTTGAAATTATGAAATTTTGACATATTAATGACAGTTATAAATTCAAAAATAAAAGAATAACACATCAGAATTCGTCTACCAAGATATCTGTTGCTATGTTACCTCATTATTTCACTAGTTAAATAATGCAGTTCATTACCTAACACAAATAAGTGAAATAAAACGTCTATTTTCTAACGGAAATGGAAAAAGACTATTAATCAACTGTCTGTTCCGTTTCGGAACAGACATTATGAGCGGGAATTATGAATCATAATGTCGTTATCGTGTTGTTTATATATTTTCTTTCATAGCAATAAACAATAAATAATGTTTAAATTAAAAATAAAATAACGTAGAATACTTAGTTTGACAGTGAAATATAAAATTAATAAACTACTAGTCGTCCTTACTTGGTAGTTTACCTAATAATACTCCCACTCAATCCCGCGTTAGAAAATTGCATTCGTCTGTTAATTTTCAATCAACCTCCTATAAAAATCATCCCACATTCATTCTATTTAAAACTCTACAAAAATAGTTTACAAGATCCATATTTAAATCCATAAACACTTGAGTTCTCCTACACACATTCTGCCTTATTCACAACTAATATTTAATCACTCAATCAGCTTGTAAACATCCGCAAATCGATAGACAAGTGAACCATGCAATAAAGCAGAGTTAATATCTACTTGGCCATGGTTACACACCAAGGACGTTGCAAGAAGAGAGCAGAGCAAGAGGGGAAAGTTAAATAGGTGACAGCTCTGATCAAACTCTGTTTTGTGTTATCATCAAGTGCTTTTTGTTTACCTGAAAGTGTTTTGATTTAAAAAGTATTAATAGAAGTTTCTAGGAAGTTAAATTTTATGTAGTGAGTGTTTTATAAAGTTTTCTGGTTCACTGATTTTGACAGTTTGTTGTACCGGCTTTTTTGTGAGGTTATGACGGTAAGTTTCTTATGTTGTTGGTTTGTTTTGAAGTTTGTAAGTACTTGATAGTTTCGTGTTTAGAGTTTGTTGATGATTTGCTAATTTACAAGTTGTTCCAGTGATTGATTGATGTAAGTAAAAAGCTATGATTGATTAAGCTATTTTGATTGTTGAAATCAGGACTGTTATTGTTATCATGTTCATGTTAACATAATACATAAATAGATAAGATTTGTATTGTATGATTTTGTTTGCGGAACCAAGTAAATATATTATATTTGTTATATCGCAATTATAGTACAGAAGATTTACAATTTATGATGGAACCGAACCATTGGGGCATAATATGCAGAAAAACTGACAGGAATTAAAATTTCGGGATCTTTGATTGTATTTTATGTATGATTATTAAATTTTCTATGACATTAGCATCCAGATTTTGCAATTGGTGCTTAAATTTTGAGACAAAATGGTGGCAAATATAATTCATTTATTTTTTATTTTTTTAATTATATATCGGACCAACTACTAAGGTCATATGCCGATATGTCCTTTGTATGGTCGCCACGGGCGGGACCTGAACCCACGACCTTATGGTTGTGACTCAGGCCCTCAACCCGCGCAACCAATACGCGGGACAAATTATTATTATTATTATTTTTAAATACTTAGTTATTAGAAAATGCAAATGAACTAGGTGGCTCAGTGGTATCGACTCGGCTAGTGGATCTTGAGAACCCTGGTTCGATACCCACAGGCGATAAACAATTTTCACCACTTTAAATCTACCCCTGAGGCTACCACTAACATCTTTGGGGGCCATGATTTGACGGCTAGTAACCGCATTTCACGCCAAGAAATATATCACTTATCGAAATCTGCTTACGGCAGAGTGCCACATCCAGTAATGGGTAAAAGACGTGATAATATATTTATATTTATTTAGTTATTAGATTTGTAACAAACTTTCATAGTTCGTCGTTATTATTATTATTATTATTATTATTTATGTTACGCTGTACAACAGGAATTTAATCCCAATTACAGTACAGGGTCCGCACTCACCGAGTCGCAGTGTGGTAGTTCACACAATTTTTAGCTTGAGTGCGATTCAAACTCGGGACCTTCGTATTCGAATTCCATAATGCTATCCACACCGCCGTACTAACGGACGTTATACGCGCATTCTCATTTACAAATCCCAATAACAGAAATTATGTTTACAAAAAGTTTTTCAATTTTATCCGTACGCATTTGATTAAATTTGCAAATAATCAAAAAAAGAACTGTGTTTACTATACGTTCAAAACCAATGCAATACATCGTAAATTACATTGTAACCCCTAGATAAAACAATAGCTTCGAAACTAGAGCCATACTTCGCATACCACCGCTAACAGCACTTAACACTTTTGCGACTAGTGTGTTCCCGGCTTGGTGCGCGATGTTTACACTCAACTAATGTGTGTTCCATGTCGTGCGGCACTGGGAGAATTTCCCAGTGGATGAAAATCTAATTTTCCCGCATTCCCACCCTGGTTTTAATGCGTTTTTATGTAGTTATTTGCGGCAGAGTTCCAGTTATTAGCTGCCGTTGAAAGTTGTGCGAATAACTTTTAATTTGTGGCGTCGTTTTCAGAGAGGGAATAAAATAAAAGTTTATCCTGAAATTTAAGTGAAATTTATGACATTAGAATATTAAATGAGGTGGCTGAACCAGGAGGAATACAATTTTGATATTGTATATTTAAACGGGATAATTTTGACGTTATTATCCACGAATGTATACAGGGTGTTACAATGAAATGAAACGGCCATAATAAGCGATAGCGCAATTCAATAAAGTTGGCCACGGTATGGCATAGTTTTCGAGGGACATCTGTATATATATATACAAGGTGATTCTGGGAAGACGAACCCCCCCTTAACTTTTTTATTATAAGAAATAGAAAAATTTTCTTCATATGGAAGTTTTAGTATATTAAATATACTATTTTATTACACATATAGATATTTTTTATAAAGTCAGGTTTACATGATACAACTATCAATTTTTATTTTTCAAATGGGAACCTAGAATTATTTTATTAAAATAAAAACCGCCATTTTGTTCTCTTTTCAACGATGTATTACTTGTCATAAATATATATGAAAAAAATCGAGATAAATAAGATAATTGAGAAATGTCAGAATTTATTTTTATTCAACTATTCTAGGTGGCTATGCGAAATTAAATAAAATGTAAGAAGGTAAAATTAATGACAACAATGCAGATATTTATTTGTTACTTGTTTCACGTGTTTTGTCATTAATTTTACATTGTTATATTTCGTTTAATTTCACATTGCCACTTAGAATAGTTGAATAAAAATAAATTCTGACATCTCTCAATTGTCTTATTTATCTCGATTTTTTTCATATACATTTATGACAAGTAATACATCGTTGAAAAAAGAAAAAAATGGCGGTTTTTATTTTAATAAAATAATTCTAGGTTCCCATTTGAAAAATAAAAATTGACTTCATAAAAAATTTCTATATGTGTCATAAAATAGTATATTTAATATACTAAATCTTCCATATGAAGATAATTTTTCTATTTCTTATAATAAAAAAGTTAAGGGGGGGTTCGTCTTCGCAGAATCAGCCTGTATATATATATAGCAAGAAAGACTATTTATTCGAGTGCCACACCCAGTAATGGGTAAAATAGCGTAATTACTGAGTGCGGCACTTTGCCGTATCAGATCTCAGTAAGTGATATATTTATGCGCGTGAAGTGCGGTTACCGACCGTAAAATTACTGCCCCTAAAGATGTTACTAGAGAGGAAGTCACAGGGATAATTTTAATGAGGTGAAAATTATTTATCGACTATCGGAATCGAACCTGGGTTCTCAAATCTATAGTCTGACTTGATACCAATGGGCCTTGTACCCTATTTTATTATTTTTATTTATAATAAAATATAAAAGGTCTACATTAAAAAATATTTTCTATATATGCTTCATTAACTTCGAAAACAAAACATACACAATACATATTCTTGTAAAAATAATAGCTGATGTAAACGAAAAATAAAACTGCTCATAAAAATGCGTCCTTCCAAATAACAATGGAAAATTCCTCGAAAACTCAATGTACGGAAAATAAAGGAAACCATTCTAAATTTAAATGAAAGTGTCATATGAAATTCCAGCCCCAAACAAAAGACAAACAAAATTACGTATGTGCCACCGACCGTAAAAATTATCTCCTCTGCCAACCATTAGTCTTTATAAACGCATAAATTAATGGCCTTTTGAAAAGAAGAAAATAAATAATATTGTGAAAACGTTCAACAAATGGTTTTTTCAACCAAATCCGATTATAAATCGTGAACTGCGTAAACCACGGATAAAATAAAACAAAAAAAGGCTGTTTCGTGGAGGACCTGATTGCATGCTTTGTGTTTAATAGACAGTGGCGTACGTTAGTAGCGACAAAAGGAGTTCAACACCCTTTATTTCTGCTTACGCGGGTAAAAGTAAACAGACAGGTAATCCCTGGATGTATTCTATATAAAATGACGTATATAATACGTAAATAAAGTGTTTATTATGTGCCTCCCTCGGGATGTCTACAAATAATGACGTACTTTAAGCCCTTGTTATATAAACTATTATTATGTAACAAGTACATAATATAGGACTTTATTAGACGAGCGAAAACTCGTTCTTCAATATATTATTATAATTCAAATAAAAATTAAATTCAATGCCTTAAATAATTCCTAGTTTCCAATTTTAAAGTTTTAGTTTCTAACTACCCCTGTGGCTCCCTTCCACTAATATCTTTGGGGGCCGTGAGTTGACGGCTGGTAGCCGCACTTTACTCGAAAAAATATATCACTTACCGAGGCTTGCTTAGGCAGAGTGCTACACCTAGTAATGGGTAAAAGGCGTGATGATATTTTTATTTAGTTTCTAACTAAATTAAAAACCCTTTCTATAACAATATTCTGTTTTCTACGTACGCCACTGGAAACAGGAGGCTGTGAAAATATGTATTGTTATTAATATTGTCATTTAAATGGGATTTAGAGATTTTACCTTCTGTTTTATTTTCCATATTTATAAAGAGTGTATTTCGGAAATAACGAGAAGTAAATTTTGTAACAAAATTCGATATATTTTTAAGCAAGACCTTTTGTGAAAATGTGGACGTTTAAACAGCCTACAAAGAAGAAATTTCTTTAACAAAATTATAAATTAAGGAACTGTGTTTACTGTTAATTGAAGAACAATCAGGTTATGCAAAGCGAATAATTTAATTATTTTCATCATTGATTACTTTGTTGTCTTCTTTTCTTCCAAGTTAAAAGGAATTTCTCTTTATGAATAAAAGGGAAAGAATTTGTATATATATATATATATATATATATAAGCAGGAGAGTAATCTTTGTATTATTGTTGTTTTGAGTTCCGTTTGTATTAATAGTGTTATATTATCATTGTATTTTATTTTAATTTTCTTGACTGTTTTGACAAGTCAGTATGGTAATATTACCGTACAGAATAGTTATTACTTACTTACCAGCAGGGTTCGTAAATATCATGATATTTATAATAAATATCAAAATATCTGATATATAGGATATATATCAGATAAATATCACTTTTTGGATATTTATATTTTAATTTTAGTTTTTGTACACATTTAGAAAAACTGAAAAATTCGAAAAATTTCACTTTTCCGGAGGCTATATCTCAAAAACTAAACAAGATATGGAAATGCGCTCAACGGCGTTGAATTCCCCGAGTCCGAATTGACTTATAAGCAAATTTTCATACAATTTTAAGCAATTTAATATTTTTAATTATTTCCTAAGGGGTACCCCTTTGGTTTTTTCAGATTTTAATTCAATTTTCCCAAAAATCCTTAATCGTAGGATTATTAAAACGAAAATTTACATACATATGTATTTTGACCCACTGAATCCAGTGGTGCAATCTTCAAATGCATATGACTTCTGGTTTTCGAGAAAATGTTAAAAAACCGCTTTTTGCGATTTTTTTGGCGGAAAATTGAAATAAAATAAAAATCGCTGAAACTATGTTTATAAGTTAACTGAAGCACGAGAAAATTAATGCCGTTGACCGCGTTTTCATATCACATTTAGTTTTCGAGATATAGCCTCGTAAAAGTAGAAAAACTGAAAAATCCGAAAAATTTCACTTTTCCGGAGGCTATATCTCAAAAACTAAACAAGATATGGAAATGCGCTCAACGGCGTTGAATTCCCCGAGTCCGAATTGACTTATAAGCAAATTTTCATACAATTTTAAGCAATTTAATATTTTTAATTATTTCCTAAGGGGTACCCCTTTGGTTTTTTCAGATTTTAATTCAATTTTCCCAAAAATCCTTAATCGTAGGATTATTAAAACGAAAATTTACATACATATGTATTTTGACCCACTGAATCCAGTGGTGCAATCTTCAAATGCATATGACTTCTGGTTTTCGAGAAAATGTTAAAAAACCGCTTTTTACGATTTTTTTGGCGGAAAATTGAAAAAAATAAAAATTGCTGAAACTATGTTTATAAGTTAACTGAAGCACGAGAAAATTAATGCCGTTGAGCGCGTTTTCATATCACATTTAGTTTTCGAGATATAGCCTCGGAAAAGTAGAAAAACTGAAAGATTCGAAAAATTTCACTTTTCCGGAGGCTATATCTCAAAAACTATTTCATATTTTTATTTAATGGATATATATCATTACAAAAATATGACGATATATATCAAAATAAATATCATGATATATATCGATCGATATATATCTTCGAACCCTGCTTACCAGTCTACTTTTGTGCATGTAAACATAGCTTTAATATCCTGTAACCGGTAAATATTTTTATTTTACATTAAATTAAAATATCCTGGCACAATTTTGAATAGTGTATTTTCATCATATATTCAGGATAAAAAATGTTGAGATTTGCAACATTTTAAATATTTTATATGACTGACCATAACAATGTATCAATAATTAAAGTTTACAGTAATGCATAAAATGCATCTCCATCATAATTACTATTCATTACTACTGTAGACATAAAACCTAAAAAAGCTTTTGCCATTACACGCCACCGCTCATTATTAATACATGAACATTTTCTTCCGCGAAAGTCCTGCCAGGGTCTGAACTCACTCTGAATAACCGCGATTTACAATGCACCAACCGTGCATAACAAGGAGCGCGATACAGTGGCGGGGAGACGGGTTTAATACGGGGGGCATAGACACCACTTGACGTTATATGAAATTTAATAATGTGACGTAGTATGTTGTATCGTGCTTCAGTGTCGCTTCTCAGCTGTTCTTGTTGAGAATGGAATTGTGAAGGGTTGCGAAGAAGAAGAAGAAGATGAAGTAAATTGCTCTAGACAGTTTTTACTTTTTAGATGGTGGTAGAAATAGCTCATATGACAGGGAGACATGCATTATTTTGATGGTTGTTGTTTCGGTTGTGTTATTTCATTTGTAATATTTTAATATAAATAAATAAATAAATATATCATCACACCTTTTACTCATTACTGAATGGGGCATTCTGCCTAAGAAGATCTCGGTAAGTGATATATTTTTTTTGCGTGAAGTGAAAATATTAGTGGAGAGGGAGCCACAGGGGTAGATTTAAATTGGTGAAAATTGTTTGTCGGCTGTGGGGATAAATTAGTTAAATATGCTACTGTATGTTCATGAGTAACAGGAAAATAGCGTGATGATATATATATATATATATATTTATTCAACCAGTAAATAAAGTTAACTTTATTCTTAACAAAATCATTACTTAATGTGCTTCATTATTTACCAAGGGGAAATAAAAATAACAAGTACTCTCTAGGGAAATAAAGTGATTCAAGGCCATTGGCAGCACCAAGTCTCTTTTGTTAAATAACGATTTTTTTTGTGTTTTTCTATATATAAAATATCATATACAGGTGTTTCAAAATTATTGTAAAAAAATTAAAAATATATATTATTACTCTCTTTGAATGAAGACATTTGATTTACTTGGACGCAAATAAATTTGTCGTTTATAAAACTGGCTATAAATATATTTTGTCCCGACCAAGAATAAACTGTCTCTTTATATAGTTGACATTTGGTACATAATAGACTATTTTATTCCCTAGGGAATAAAGTGAGGGCATAAAGCAAATTCAGCTATCTATAATTATTTTATTTATTAATAACAATATTCACATTAGATGAACTTACAATATTTATGTAATTCATCTGATGTCTTCATTTGTTTATTCCTTGAAATATTGCTTGTTGAGGGTTTGGTTCCTGTTCCCAGTAAAACCATTCGTGCTATTTGAATTTTGTTCTCCTTTGAAGCTTGTATGTAACCCTCCGCAGCAACATTCGATTTCCATCCATCTCTTGACAGTAAGAATATCAACCTCGCTATCTGCCAAAAAACTTGCGGAATTTTCTTGATTTTATTGGTAACAAACTATTTGTTGCTTCTTTTGCCACGGCAGCAACATCTTCAGGTATATTAAATGCGCGCTCATTTCAATAGTTAGCAGGGATACAAACAAAACATAAACTTGTCATATTGATAGTGGACAGAACGAATTTATTTTCAGTACGCATACGTTTTCTAACAATTTTAAGATGTAATCGTAGAAAAAAATTATGTGTGTATCACGAGCGTAAAGTGTCTTTGTTCCTCTTACACTATTGCAGCTCTCGCCTTCGGCTCGCGCGGCAGTTACCGTGTTCGAGTAACAAAAAATCACTTTACGCTCTTAATACACAAATAACCATTTATTTTCACATATAAATATATAATTTATTAGTCAGAATTGCCATAATTTAATTTAATAATTATTTACTGATTACCTAAAAAACAGAAATAGAAATTGCCCACCCCTGAATATTTCCTGAATCCGTTCTTGACTAAAATAGAAATGTCCGAAACAAAATGCACTAAAATGAGATTGTGCCAATTATAATACAAATTAGAATGTACGAATAACTGAATGGGAAGTTCGAATGTTGTTTCAAAGTGGGTTGTCTTGCACCGAATCCGGTGTAGTTTGTTGAGTCGATAGCGAGAAGTAAAACTAGTCAAACCGGATGTGTTCGTCGAGAAACTGCAGCGAGAAGCGGACTTTTTGTCAGATTAGAAGATGCGTTTCTATTTTGTTCTGTTGTTGGCGGTGCTGGTATCAATTGTCACAAACAGAACTTACTTTGCAATGAATATCTTATTGATAAAGTTCTTGAAACGGTAGAAAAGTTAAATATATCATCACGCCTTTTACCCATTACTGAGTGTGGCACTCTGCCATAGACAGATCTCGGTAAGTGATATATTTCATCGAGTGAGGTGCGGTTATTAGTCGTCAAATCACGGCCCTCAAAGATATTAATGGAGGGGGTGAAAATTGTTTGTCTTTGATCTACAGGCCAATTCGATACCACTGAGCCACCTACCCCATAAAAAAAGTTGTAAAGTTCTTTTCATTTCGGTTTGTTATAACGGACTAATTTGTAGATCATTGTTTTGTTTTATAATATTGGATGTTTCATTTAAATAAAGCATTACGAATAATTCGAGAAATATGCATTGAATAAAAAAATGTTTCGAATCAAAAGTTTGAAGATTCTGTAAAAATTCCCTTTTGGGGCGAGGAAGGGAGGCAATTGTAGCGTCATCTGTCAGAAATAAACAAAAGTTCTCCGAGTAAAACTTAATTTTTGAAAATCTATCTGAATCTGCAATAAAAATAGGAGTTCCCGTTTAAAATCACAAAGTAGCTTTCTTTCCCTGCCTCTTGGTGGCTGAGAAGGGGTTTGGCAGAATCTGATGTCCCCCTCTAAACCATTCTTTTATTTCTTAAACTATATGCTCGACTATACGTGTTTACAACTTGGGTGGCCAAATTAAGAAATAAGTTTGGTGTTGAAAAGGCAGGAAAATTTGTATTTTTTTCAAATACTATAACTGTAAAACGACTAACGAATAATAGAAATATAAATGAGAGTGATATTTTTTCATAAGAATGTATGATTTAGTTTATTTATATATTTTGTATTATTTCATTGAATGGATATTGTGTTTTATTTAATATTAATTCATTCAATAAATAAATATTGAAATTAATTTTGTCTGTTTTCCAAAAAAAAACCTTAAAGATATTTTTTAAACATCTGAATTTTTCTTAAGACACTTGTTTTGTTCTGTACTAGAAATATAATTAACAAAATACAAATTATATATATTATGTATATATATATATATATATATATATATATATATATATATATATATATATATATATATATATATATATATATACAGTGTGTGGATAGCGATACGGAATTCGAATCCGGAGATCCCGAGTTCGAATCTCACTCAAGCTAAAAAATTATATGAACTACCACACTGCGGCTCGGTGAGTGCGGACCCTGTACTGTAATTGGGATTAAGTTCCTGTTGTACAGCGTAACATAAATAAATAGATACAATAAATAAATAACATTAAATCTTGATTCTTACTAATTAATTATTATTAATATATGCTATCTGTGGTAGAGTTTTCTTTAGTTCCAGGAATATTATTTAGAAATCTGTTAAACCGCAACGGTTTCTTTTACTTACTGTATACTGAAAAGTATACGACAGGTTTTTAATAGTTCACATTAATTGAAATCTTACTTTGATTTCTAGTAAATAGTAATTGATTTCTAATCTTAACCTATAATTTAAAACCAAAACAAATTCATCAAATAAAATACTCCTCCAATCACTTTACACTACTTACATGGAAAAACAGATTTCATTTCACGTAACCTAATTTTATCAACTAAGGAAATATACAAAATATACTTGAATAAAGTCTTAATCCGTTGAATTCTAAAATTGCAATTGATTAACTTGGATTGATGATATTGTCAGCACTTGGTAGAAAATTTTAAAAGTAACTTTGGCTGTTCTAATATTCTCTTTCTTTCCACACTGCACCAAAAAATATCTGCACAGTGATTTGTTGTCACATTTTCCTGGCACATTTTAAATCATCCTGAACAGATGAATAAGCAAACAGCAGGAATCCAACATTGTGTCCTACTCCCATCTATCGATCAATTTATCTCTTCATACTATGTTAGTTTCCACTCAATTCTGAATACACCTTTGCGTGTTCAAAGTGGCCCTGCTTCTGTATTATAGATATTGAAAACTAAAATTCTGTACTTCAAAACTTTGTCAATATGGGGTAGGTGGCTCAGTGGTATCGAGTCGGACTGTGGATCTTGAGAACAAACAATTTTCACCAATTTAAATCTACCTCTGTGGCTCCTCCTCCACTAATATCTTTCGGGGCCGAGATTTGACGGCTGGTAACCGCATTTCACGTGAACAAATATATCACTTACCGAGATCTGCTTAGGCAGAGTGCCACACCCAGTAATGGTTAAAAGGCGTGATGATATATTTATTTATTTATTTAATACTCAAATACAAGTACTTTGTAGTCGTATTTTTAATGCAACAACATCTACACGTCTGTTTTGTTTCTTGTGAAGTGCTGATTGAGAAATTGTTTTCTTCTGATGGCGTTTGTTTTTGTTGTTTGTGTTTTAAAGGAAACAAAGAATTGTTTCTTTTGTTTTAACATTTTTATTGAAGTTTTGTTTGTTATTGAAATCGAGCCTTTGAGGAAAATTTTTGTTTGACTTTTGTTCAAATGTTTATTTATTATATTGTAAAATATTTATTAGTATATTATTTGTTGAGAATCCCCACAGCCGACAAACAATTTTCACTAAATTAAATCTATCCCTGTGGCCTCCCCTTCACTAGCATCTTTAAGGGCAGTGATTTGACGGCTGGTAACCACATTTCACGGGAAGAAATATAGCACTTACCGAGATCTGCTACGACAGAGTGCCATACTCAGTAATAGGTAAAAGGCGCGATGATATATTTATTTATTTATTAGTTTAGTTTTTGGGAAAATCGAAAACCAGATGTGAAATTAATTTGGAAACAATATCAAAAGTATGAGCCGTTGGCACTTGGTGAAACATTATGAATAAGAATAAAGAACGTAGACACTTGATGTAGTTTCACAAAATTATTTATTAACAATAAGTTGATCGATTTCGGCTTATTATTAATAAATAATTTTGTGAAACTACATCAAGTGTCTATGTTCTTTATTCTTAATTTGGAAACTCTTTCGAGATACGAGAAATTTTATGTCGTTTAGTTTTAATTTAAATTCTCGTGAGTCGTTGCTGATCTAAATATGAGATACCCTTTCTTCTTCTGTCTATTTCTCATCTTGTCTCGCCTAGCTTACAGCACTACTTCAATAATTAAATTAATATTAATTATTTTTTTGTTTCAGAATTCTTCTGTGACACCTAGCTAAAAAATAGGACTTACAAATGGTAAGTTAATTTTTGGACAATTTTTTAATAATAATAATTAATTTATATCTAAACAAATTTATCAACAATTTTTAATGGTTTCATACAATTTCTTAGGCAATTGTTTTCTTAAACAAAAATTGGAACTGTACTAGTATTTGCGGCTATCAAATAAAATATTTAAAAAAATAAAATTGACCGCAAATTTTATACATGATGTTATTCCTTAATATTTATATAAGCAAAGCAATTTCTCATTTCTGTACTATAAATGATTTGAGTTATTTATATTGATGTCGAATACAGTTCATTTATTATTTAATTGTTGTTGTTTCTAATCTAATAAATATTTTAAGAATAGATAATAAATACAAAATAACGTGCAAATTCGTCTGTACTAGTATTTACGGCTATCAAATAAAATATTTAAAAAAATAAAATTGACCGCAAATTTTATACATAAAATTTTCTAATAACGTCAAACTTATATTTAATTTTTTTAGTCTGGCAATTTTTTACAAAAGAGTAAAAGTTTAATTTAACATAAATAATTTTAAGATGGGAAACCTCTCCATAATTCTTCATAACCTTACAAAAAATTCCGACAAAATGATTAAAAATTCATCTTAAGTTTACAAGCTCGAGTGCGTCTTGAGTTATAACCCCTTTGAAGATTAAAACAAAATTCAAAGAAAAATATTTTATCGTATTTCTTCGCGTATTTGTTACGAAGGAATAAAATTTCTGAAAGAAAAAGTTTGTAATAGCGGCTGAATTCAGAATGAATAGCGGATGACGATTCTATCATTAAAACTTTGTAGATTTGCGTATATTTGCCATTTTACCCATTTGTAAATTTGATTCTGCGAGAGATTAACCACAGAAATTAGATGTAGATTACTATTTTTCATTATTGGACATGAAAACCTACCGAAAAATTTAATAATTGGTTGAAGGCAAAAATTGAAAGTTGTTGACTCAGGGATGCGTTCCCAAATAATCAATTTGTAATTACGATTTAATAATATTTATTAAACAAAACTAGTAAATATTTTTTTCTACTGCTGTTATTAAATTGTACTGGTTTCCATGGCGCTTCGAACGTTTTAGTTACGGCTTGAGATATTACGGCAGGCGCGGTGGCCGAGCGTGTTAAGGCACATCTCTTAGCATACTGTGACGTCACCCGAACCAAGGTTCGTCGGTTCGAATCCGCCTGCCGACAATGTGTGATTTGTCGTAAAATATAAAAATACAGTTTCATGTATTCATTACACTCGGGCGCTATAAGCTAGTCAGTTATACGCCTTAAATAATCTGACTAAAGAAACCGGCAGTACGGCAGTGTAAAAACTGCGGCTCGGTGTGTCCGGCCCCTATGTTCCGACACGGAATGATGGGACTCAAAGAAGAAGAATTACGATTAGCAATTATCAATTAGTGCAAGCATTTAAAACTTGCAATAAATAGCATCAAAATTCAATTATTGAGAAATTGAATTTGTAGAGAACTTTGAAACGAAAACATAAATAAACATAAAATAGTTATTCTTGTATGAATTACGTGAGACAATGTCACTTTTAGTCGATATCGCAGTCAAGACAAAAAAGTCATTCGAACGCACTAAAAAACAATAATTTCGCCCACGAAATACAAACAACATTTTTTCTACAACTGTCAAAAAGGAGTAATACATAGTTATTTGTGTATTAAGAGCATAAAGTGATTCTTTGTGAAATCTACAAAATCAGAATGGGTGAATTTTTGGTTGAACCGGTTCAAAAATCGAAATTATTAAAATTATGTTTCTATATAAATCAGAGCACGAGAAACACACTCGTTCAAACCGCATTTCAATATCTCTTTTAGTTTTTTAGTTATATCGATTTTTGACTTTTTTTAAAACTCAACTTTGAGAGCCTATATCTCGAAAACGAAAAGAGATATTGAAATGCGGTTTGAACGAGTGTATTTCTCGTGCGCTACTTAACTTGTACCGGTATTTTGAAAATTTTGAAAATTTTTCAATTTTTTTCAAAATTTTCTTTTGTCGATATTTCAAGAAGTTGAAGAGATAATGTAAATATGAAAACACCAGTGAATTCCTCGCGTAAAAATACATAGGTATGCAAATTTTTATAGAAAAATTCGCACGGATACATTTTTTATTACAAAAAATCGAAAAATGGCCTAAATCCGTAAAAACGCCAAGGGGTACCCCTTAAGGAATTTCTAAAAAATGGCTATTTTCGATTTTTTGTAATAAAAAATGTATCCGTGGGAATTTTGCTGTACAAATTTGCATACCTATGTATTTTCACGCGAGGAATTCACTGGTGTTTTCAGATTTTCATTATCTCTTCAACTTTTGGATATATTAAGAAAAGAAAATTTTGAAAAAAAGTTGATAAATTTTCAAAAATGCTAAAATTTCGGTATAAGTTAAGTAGCGCAAGAGAAATACAGTCGTTCAAACTGCATTTCAATATCTCTTTTAGTTTTCGAGATATCGGCTCTCAAAGTTGAGTTTTTTAAAAAGACAAAAATCGATGTAACTCAAAAACTAAAAGAGATATTGAAATGCGGTTTGAACGAGTGTATTTCTCGTGCTCTGAACTATATAGAAACATAATTATAAAAATTTCGATTTTTGAACAGGTTCAACAAAAAATTCACAAAAAATAAACATGCCTTCACCCATTCTGGCAGTGGCACTCTATCGTTGTAGATCTCAGTAAGTAATATATTTATGCTTATGAACTGCAGTTACCAGCCGTCAAATACATGATGTTATTCCTTAATATTTATATAAGCAAAGCAATTTCTCATTTCTGTACTATAAATGATTTGAGTTATTTATATTGATGTTGAGTACAGTTCATTTAATTTAATTGTTGTTGTTTCTAATCAAATAAATATTTTAAGAACAGTTAATAAATACAAAATAACGTGCAAATTCGTCTAAAACTTAAATGTCTGTGAAACTCGTATCATCTGGGTTAGATATTTCGGAAGTCGAAGATAATACAACGAATATTTAAATACACAATAACAGCATTTAAAAAAAATTACAATCCCTAATAAATAGACCCTCGGCCAGCAGACCACGGTTCCAAGAACAGTAACACGGAAAGTTGCTGGGTTTAGCGGGTGCATTAGATTTAGGGGAAAATACGAAAATTGTATTCACTCCGGAGCGGCCTTAAATCAACGATTTAAAAAAAAATACACTGATTTAAATGAAATGATTTAAATCAGGCCAAGCCTGGAACCATCCATAAATACATCTAAATTATACTTGTTTTGCATATATTTATATTTAAATTATAAATACGCACAAATTAAATTAAATTAATAACTACAAGTACAGGCACAAAATAATAAAATTATAAATAATTTAATATCAAAATAATATTCCTTTTTTTTAATTATATAAAATAATCTAATCATTTATTGAATTAATATCTTTTGAATACAATTAAATATATTTTATCATAAAGTACGGGATTATATGTTTTAATCCCTATTTTATTGACGATATTACAAAATTATTATATCTTTCTCTCCAGCTGGAAAAATTAATACAATTGAAATATTGTTATTGATAAAGTTTTATAAGAGTTTATTTAATAATGGATACATAAAATAACTTCTAGTTTGAAGATTATAAATTTATTACACTGTGAGGATTAAATTACAAATTTGTCTTTATTATTTTTTTATATATCGGACCAACTACAAAGGTCATATGTCGATATGTCCTTTGTATGGCTGCCACGGGCGGGACCCGAACCCCGAACCTATCTATAGAATCATAATAGAGTTGGAATACATTTCATTAGGGTTATTTGAATTACGAGTACATTAATAATAAAACATTTGACTAAAGTTAATTTATATTATGACAGAAAAATTCTGATGACGCCTGGATTCGAACCAGGGACCTTTCGCATACCGGGCAGAGATGCTAACCGCTACACCACGTCACCTGTGTTCGAAATATGGCATCAACTGAATTTTTCTGTCACAGTGTCTAAGCGTAGCTTTGTTTTTTCATTGTGATGCGCAACATTTTGTTTTAGACAGTTGGTAGTAGTGGATGACATACTAAACCTATCAAACTGAGAACATAATAGTATAATAGTATGTTATGCATCAAGGGAGGGAAACAAGCGATTATTCCCGCGCGTGAAGTTGGCAAACCGAGACGTAAGCGAAGACCGAAGGCTCGAGTGGAAGTCGAGGTTTGCCAACTTCACACAAGGGATAATCACGCCCTGCCGTGAAGCATATTATACTTTTCGTAACAAGTGCACAAAAATTACTGTCTAATCGCGACAAATGTCAAATATGAGTTGCGTAAACTAGTTACCTAGGAAACGCCGCAAACAGTTAATAATCGTAGTCTCTAGGGAAAGAAACATGCTACCTAGGGAGAGAAACATGCTACCTAGGAAGAGAAACATAATGTTTCTCTCCCTAGAGGAGAAAAGCAGTGTTCCTCTCTCTAAAATTAGGGAATAAGAACATGTTTCTTGTGCATGTGTTACGAAAATAATAATACATTTTGTTTTAGACAGTTGGTAGTAGCGGATGACATACTGAACCTATCATGCTGAGAACATCAAAATTTTAATATAACCTTAAAATATGAACAATTATATTTTTAATAACAGTTAGCAACCACAACATTTCATATACAAATTTTCCTAAATTAATTTGATTTAAAGTAGCGTCAGTACGTGAAATTGACCCAATATTTACAAGAAAAAATTAATAAACATATATCGTCAAACATCATAAACTTTTAATCCCACATAATGTCACTGCCTTCCTCATTATTCTTCCATTCTTTCAACTCAAAACTCATGTTACAAAATACAATAAAGATAAAAAACTTTAATTATGAAAAACACGACTTCCCACTCAAACTATAACATGTGCGAACATAATACATTGAGCCGTACGCGGCGCATAATTAAACCTATGTTAATACGCGTATTCGTGAGAACGTGTGACAACATAAATCCCGTTTGTATTTTAATAAAAAGCTTTCATTGTTATAAAGTAGAATGGAAAATAGAAAAATGCATAATAATAGTTTTGCAGAAAGTAATAATAATAACATTGCATAGGTGGATATTTATGCTTGTGTTTATGTTTCTGTTTGCGCTAACTTTACGCTATATTTGTTTTGTTTAAAATTCTTATAAATACTTTGTTGCCGTGGTTTTCGAATGCGTTCTAACGCGTAAGATACCTGTGTAATTCCGGGTTCCGGGTTTACCGGAAGGGTGTATATTAATTAAATAACGCAATTTCTGCTATTTAATTATATACTCTGTATTGTTATTGAGATTAAGTTCTTGTTGTACACGGTAAACAAATAAAATAAAAGCTTTCTTTATACTTTGCATTTACAATCAGTCCATTATTATACTGAACACAATTTAATAATAAAGGCTATTGTGCAATTGTTTTTGTTAACTTTTTATTTTGTAAGGTTGGTACTATTATGCGTAGCCATACGTTAAATGATATTTGAAAATAACATAAAATATTTTTTCTACTTTCGTTAGGAAATAGACATTTTATTTCACTTATTTGAGTTAGGTAATAAACTGCATTATTTAACTAGTGGAATAATGAGGTAACATAGCAACACAAAAAATTAAGATATCTTGGTAGACGAATTCTGATGTGTTATTCTTTTATTTTTGAATTTATAACTGTCATTAATATGTCAAAATTTCATAATTTCAAAAACGCTCTTTCGTATTTATTAGAACGGAAGTAGAAAAAATATTGTATGAAACTAGTAAGGAAATAGGTTATTACCTTACTTATGTGTTTACATAACTCGGCGACGCCTCGTTCTGCAAATATCACACACATGCGTAAGGTAATAACCTTCATTTCCTTACTAGTTTCACAAATAGCTATTTTCTACTCAAAATAAAATAATAAATATATCATCACGCCTTTTATCCATTACTGGGTATGGTACTCTGCCGTAGCAGTGATATATTTATTCGCGTGAAGTGAGGTTACCAGCCGTCAAATGACGGCCCCCAAAGATGTTAGTAGAGGGGGAGCCACAGGAGTAGATTTAATTTGATGAAAATGAAAATGACGCAAAGTAAAAAAAATTAGTATATTATACTCGTTTTATATGATATATTATAAAACTCGTATAATAATATATTATTACACAGCATACGCCTATATCCAGGTCTATATGTTACACCCAGTATAATAAATTTAGACAAAATAAAAGACGAACTATAATCCCTTCAAGAGAATGGTTATTTAAACGACATGCCATTATCTATCCTTCACTGAAACGTAGACTTCATGGAATCATTTCCAATATCTCAAAACATAACATAACCAATGCAATAACCATCCAAACTGCCACATTCACCTAACACCACAATGTTAATTTGCGGTAAGTAGCGCCGCAGAGTCAAGCACCAACTATTTACCACGCCTGGCACTATCGTGTGTGCGTGTTTACTGTTTGTATGTGTGTGGGCTGCATGCTCCCACAGTCAGTGTCTCTCAAAATGTTATACTTTCAGATCTTTTGGATTTATTATTTACATATATAACATAATGATTCTATAAAATGGGGTAGCTAAAAAAAGTTGAATCATTCAATATTTATTCATTAGAATTATCTTGAAATTCATTTTCAACAAATGTTCTTATCTTGGCATATTACTTTCGCTTCATCTACATTTATAATTCTTTTGGATTTTACTATAATAACGCATGAAAATAATGTTTTCTACTTCCTTTAGGAAATAGACGTTTTATTTCACTTATTTGAGTTAGGTAATGAACTGCATTATTTAACTAGTGAAATAATGAGATAACATAACAACACAAAAAAATTTAGATATTTGGGTAGATTTATTCTGATGTGTTATTCTTTAATTTTTTGAATTTATAACTGTCATTAATTACTTATGTGTTTACATAACTCGGCTACGCCTCGTTCTGCATATTTCACATACGTTAGGTAATAACCTTCATTTCCTTACTAGTTTCATAAATAGCTATTATTTTGCGATTATTTTATTTATAGTACTCTGTACAACAGGACCTTAATCTCAATTACAGTACCGGGTCCGGGCTCACCAAACCGCAGTGTGATAGGTCATATAATTTTTAGCTTGAGTGAGATTCGAACTCGGGATCTCTGGATTCAAATAGCGTAATACTAACCACTTCTCAGTACTGCTGGATAATAATAAGTAATAAATTCGTTATAAGTGCGTTTCTTGATAGATAATGGAGTTCATTATTCACTAGTGAATAAAATTCTAATATAAATTAAAACTCATCTACCGGGTGTATAATTGAAATATGTAGCATAGGAAATATAATAGTATTTTTGAATATGATGATTGTTGCTTCCCTGGTATCGAGTCGGCCTGTGGATCTTGAGAACCCTGGTTCGATTCCCACAATCGACAAATAATTTTCACCAAATTAAATCTAAACTTGTGGCTCTCCCTCCACTAACATCTTTGAAGGCCGTGATTTGACGCCTGGTAACCGCACTTCACGCGAAGAAATATATCACTTACCAAACTCTGTTATGGTAGAGTGCCACTTCCAGTAATGGGTAAAAGACCTGATGATATATTTATTTGTTAGACTATAAAGGAAAGAGTCGTACAAATTCAGGCTCATTAATAAATAAAACAAATAAAAATAAAGAGATCTGCTTCGGCAGAGTTCCACTCTCAGTAATGGGTAAAAGGCGTGATGATATATATATTTTTTATTTATAACAAATACAGAAACAAGGGCGGATCCAGGGGAGGGGGTCATGAGGGTCATGACCCCCCCTAAGCATGGACTTTTTTTAAATGTTGGCTCTAATACATAATAATGATGTCATTATTAACGATTGTTAAACAAATTAAATAGAAAATATTATCTAAGAACTTAAAATTCTAAGATAATTAAGAACCAATGTTTGATTTATTATTCTAATAAATAGCCAAAAACCAATATTTTGTGGGGATATTATTACGACCCGCAGATGGGAGAGGTATTCTATTTAAGACCTAGTCAAGTCCGTGACTACCAACATTTGCACTTAGAAAATCAACTTCTAATTCAATAATTTTTGTATTCTATCGAAGAACCGTTTATGATTTAGTGCGATTCCAAAGACGATTTAATGTGATTGTAAAAATTATTTAAAGCAGGAATATAATATGAGCAAATACAAATGTTTTTTATATTTAGAACATGGGAAATACCACCTCCCCCCACCCCCGAGACAAAATTCACTCCATGACCCCTCCCCCCCTTAATCGAAGCCTGGATCCGCCCCTGTACAGAAATCAACATGGCGCTAAGAAATAAAATATTGGGAAGCTCTGTAGTATGCTTTCACCTGAGCGCGTGGCATGGCATGCTAGAGCCATGTGTCATATACTGGTTTGTAGCGGATAGTGTGAGAACACATGTGTTCATGGCGTTCACGGATACAGGATACAGGTACAGCACCTAGACAACTCACCTAGCAGAGTGCTAGAATGCAGACAGCGTAGAAACACAAAGCGTGTATTCCTAGTGTAATGTTACTTGATGCTGCTCTACTATCAGTTGCTATTCGGTTGTTGAGTTTCATTTTCAGTTGTATTGACGATCGGAAATTGAGCTGCATTCTTTGTCTATTTTCTATTCGTTCTAGCAGCCATTTGGACAATGAATTTATACATTATAGGAGATATATTTATTTATTTATTTATGTTACGCTGTACAACAGGAATTTAATCCCAATTACACTCACTGTAGTAGTTTTATATAATTTTTAGCTTGAGTGCGATTCGAACTTGGGATCTCCGTATTCGAATTTCGTATCGCTATCCACTCCACCGTACTAAAATAAATAAATATATAAATATATCATCATGCCTTTTACCCATTACTGGGTGTGGCACTCTGCGTAAGCAGATCTCGGTAAATGATATTTTTTTCGCGTGAAATGCGGTTACCAACTGTCAAATCACGGCCCCCAAAGATGTTAGTTAAGGGGTAGATTTAAATTGGTGAAAATTGTTTGTCGTCTGTGGGGATCGAACCAGGGTTCTCAAGATCCACAGGCCGACTCGATACCACTGAGCCACCTACCCCATTGTACTGACGGACAATATTATGAGTAAATGTTTAATTTATAAATATAAATAAATATATCACCATGAATGTTACCTATTACTGGATGTGGCACTCTGCCGTAGCAAATATCGGTAAGTGATATATATCTTCGCGTCAAATCACGGCCTCTAAGATATTAGTAGAGAGGAGCCACAGAGGTAGTTTTTTCGTGCTGAAAATGTGGTAGGTGGCTCAGTGGTATCGATTCGACTTGCGGATTTGAGAATCTGGGTTCGATTCCCACAACTGACAAACAATTTAAATCTACCCCTTCACTAACATCTTTGGGAGCCGCGATTTGACGGTTTGACGCTTATAAAAATATATCATTTATCGAGATCTGCTAATAACTGCGTCCAACGCGCCCTTATTTATTGCTATACGACGATCTTGTCACGAGATACAGGTAAATTAAAATTTCTATCTTTAAGCTGTTTACAGAGTGCCATGAAAAATAAAACAAATATTAGTATTGTTTAGTATTCTTTGAGTTTGACAGTTTGTGTTCTTTTAATTGTTACTTTGGTTTCATTAAGATTAAAATAATGGAAAGATTTACTACAAATGAAAAACAGCTTAAAGATGGAAATTTTAATTTACCTGTATCTCATGACAAAGTCGTCGTATATCAATATATAAGGGCTCGTTGGACGCAGTTTTTAATTCTGAACAACTTTTGTATTTAAACTTTTGATCTAAAATTAATAGGGAAAAATTTATGGCGTAATGAAAATTTTACCATTGAATTTCCTATATAACAAAAAAAAAGTAGACACCCGGTATATGGTAAAAGATATATTTATTTTTTAAAATTAATATTAAAATTATTTCCAATATGAATAGTATCAATACTCTAATGAAACTACACCACTAAAATTTAATTAAAACAATTACAAATAAAAATATCCAATCAATTAAACCAGTAACACTTGATTCACATTCCATTCAATCAGCACCGAGCCTCACCAAACAAATGAAACAGACCGAAACCGTAGCTAACACACAGAGATTTGATTTCTTGATTTCAGTTTAAATTGGATTAGTGCAGTTATCAAATGTCCCTGCTTGCTATACTATACATGTGTAAGTGTATCTATTTAACTCATGTAATATTGTATCTTGTAAAATGTGGTGAAATAACCGGTTACAACATGTAAATCGAATGTCAGTCTAGTCGGAGTCAACCTTGGCTGGAAAATGTTCGAATGTTTTCTCGATAAGTGATTGATTTATCGATTTATCAAACGAATATTTTGTAAAATCTGCAGAAAGGTGTATTGTAAGGGTGAAAAATGGTTGACGTGTAATAGAAATATAAATTGAATTTTGGTGTTTTCAGTATGTGGTACACTATTAACTATACAGTTTGTTTTGTTTGCAAATTGTGGATGGCAACGAAAATAGATTTACAGGGTGTTTCAATACTTCTGAAACAAAATTAAATGATGAATAACTATTTGATACACTGACCTTAAATTAAAAAGATTTTTTTCAAAAGTTTGTAAAATTAAGTGCAGTTTATCTGAAGTAAACAGATTTAGTGACACTGGTTTAACAGTTATTTCAAATATACAGGATGTTTCACTACGTATGGCACTTATTTTAACCCCATATAGTACTCAACTTATTGATTATGAAACAGGCAGTTTTTATTTCAAAATTCGCTAAATTAATTACATTTTACATGAAGTAAACATTTTTAGTGCCACTGATTCAAGAGTTATTTCTAATATAATAATTATTAAATTATAATTATAACACTCCTAATAGGAATTTATCTGATGTATAATGGCTAAATGGACTATTGTAGTGTTTATAAATATAATTTAATTATTAATATATTAGAAACAACTCTCAAACCAGTCACTAAAAATGTTTACTTCATGTAAATAAAAATAAATATATCATCACGCCTTTCACCCATTAGTGCGGGGGAAGGGGCACTCCACGGTAGCAGATCTTGCTAAGTGATATATTTATACGCGTGAAGTGTGGTTACCTGTCGTCAAATCACGGCCCCCAATGATGTTAGTGGTTAATATTTTAATTATAATTATAAATAGTACAATAGTCAATTTATTTATTATACATCAGATGTACAACTATTTGTAATATTTACAATTATAATTTTATTATTAACATATAAGAAATAATTTTCAAACCAGAGGCGCTAAAAATGTGTACTTCATATAAAGTGCATATAATTTTGCGAATTTAAAAAAAAATGTAGTATCATCGGCGATTTAGTTTTATTTCTGAAGTACTTAAACACCTGTATGCATACGCAATGTCAAATTGCTTGACGTTTACAAACTAATGTTGAATGAATTATAGATAAAGGAGCATTTAATGCTGAATTGGGTATAATGTTGGCACCTGAATACTAATTTTTTTGAAACAAAATATTATTTTTATTATAATTAAAACATATTATGTATTTTACATATTTTTTAAGTTAAAGATTGAAAATATTTTAATAAATTTCAAAACATTTAATTTATTTATAAATAATATTTGAAACTGATTACAAAATTTCGATTTAACTTTGCAAGAACGACTGGGAGGAGGTCATAACAAATTCAATATACATATTTATAAAAATGTCATATTTCCGTAAATTTCTATTTCATTTTAAATCGACAATTTTGAAAAAAAATAATTCAAAAATCTGTCTTAAAGCGTTATTGTTATTATGTTTTTTTATGGTGAACGAAGTTTTAATCGCTGAAACATTAATTTTGTGAACAGGGATATAATCTGAATGTTCATTCTTATAACAACGAAAGTTATTATCAACGATCAATTTTGTGCGTCATCTCGAACACTAAATTAAAGAAAGTGTTTAAAGTTTATAAAGAATTGTAATTTAAAACAACAAACAAGAAGATAAAACCAACAAGTGTTTTAAACTTGAAAATAAAATCTTTAATGTATTAGTGAAGTTGTAAACAACAGTTTATGTCAACAACTAAAACCAGCACAGCAGGAGATATATCTGGAAAAATTTCAACAAATTTATACTTCGAAACAAGTGCGATACAGTTTTCAACAAGTGAACTAATTCGAAGATAATACAAAAAAATAAATATACTGGTTATTTTAAAGGAAACATCCTGTTTAGTAAAATAGTTATTTGTGTATTAAGAGCGTAAAGTGATTCTTTGTTACTCGAACACGGTAATTGCAGCGCGAGCCAAAGGCGAAAGCTGCAATAGACACTTTACGCTCGTGATACACACATAATTTTTTCTACGATTGCATCTTAAAATGATTAAAAAAACGTATACGCACTGAAAATTAATTCGTTCTGTCAACTGTCAATATGACAACTTTCTGTTTTGTTTGTATCCCTGGCAACTATTGAAATAAGAGCGTATTTAACGTTTTTTTCGCGCGTTTCCATTGGTAACGCGCGCATTTAACGTCTTTTTCGCGCGTTGCCATTGGAGACGCGCAAAAAAGATATTTTTCAATTGTTCCACAGAAAACGTCAACTTTATGATAACAAATGAGAACATAATTGTCAACTTTTCATAGCAATCGTATAAAATAGTTATTTGTGTATTAAGGGCGTAAAGTGATTCTTTGTTACTCGAACACGGTAATAGCAGCGCGATCCGAAGACGAGAGCTGCAATAGTGTAAGAGGAACAAAGACACTTTACGCTCGTGATACACATATAATATTTTCTACGATTGCATCTTAAAATTATTTAAAAACGTATACGTACTGAAAATAAATTCATTCTGTCAACTGTCAATATGACAAGTTTCTGTTTTGTTTGTTTCCCTGGTAACTATTGAAATAAGCGCGCATTTAACATCTTTTTCGCGCATTGCCATTGGCGACGCGCGACATAGATATTTTTCGATTGTTCCACAGAAAACGTCAATTTTACGATGACAAATGAGAGCGTAATTATCAACTTTTCATAGCAATCGTATGTAAATAAATATTAAATATCGAGTTGCAAAATAGAGCGAATTATTAAAAGGCTCTCAGTTATCCGAATTCAAATATGTTCACATTACTGCAAGTAACATTTTTATGACAAACTTCATGATATAAATTGGAAGCCAATAAACGTGAAAATATCTCAATCGTAGTCCAAGTGAATCATATCCGGAAGAAGGATGAAAAATGACGAGAGAGTTGTCCTCCTCTTATCCTTATCGTAAAATGTCTCGAGGAAATATGGTGTTCTCCACGTCGCAGGGAGGTCACAGCTTCATAAATATTTTAAATGACATTTTTGCTTCGTTCTGGATACGAGTTATTTGGAAAATTGTGGAGGTATCTTTGCAATCTCGTCGGTTTTCTCATGAAATATATTTTCTTGTCGATTGGATCTGATTTATCATTGATTTCTTTCTATGAGAATATTAAGATTTAATGAGGTTTTGGTAAAAGGCAGGAAATATAAATAAAGTAAATTATTTTCGCTTTAGATTCTAAAACCGCAGAAAGTAGGGTTTAAAGTTATAAAGCGACTAGTGTATATTTCATTTAAATTAAAAGATAGATTTAAAGTTTTTACGCAAAGTTTATAACATTAATGATGTTTGATAGTTTAAGCATATTTAAATTATCTCTATATACAGGGTGTTTCACAACTTAGAGCAAAAAATTAAAGGGTATATTCTGTACGACGTGCTGATCATGAAACAAAAAGAATTTTTTTTAATTCGAAAAATTAAGGGTTTTTTTTGTTTCATGATCAGCACGTCGTACAGAATATACCCTTTAATTTTTTGCTCTAAGTTGTGAAACACCCTGTATAAGCAAGTGACGGAAAAAGGTTGGCTTTAGATTCTAAATTTGCAGAAAGTCGAGTTTAAATTTGTAAAACTAATAGAGTCCATATTTCAACTAAATTAAAATCTGGGTTTAAAGTTTTTAAGCAAAGTTTATAACTTTAATGATGTTCAATAGTTTAAACATATTTAAAATATCTCTATCTAGAAGCATGGCGCAGAAGGTCGGGGAAAAGTAAGTTTTCAATAAATTCAAATTTTCTTATTTTTATTTTAAAATGTAGTAGATATTAGACATAACTGATTTTCTTTATATTACCATGTTTAATAAGACATAATTATAACAATTTGTGAGTAATGTGAGTAATTGATTTAAAATTAAAATAAGTAATCAACTTATCGTTTATCATATTTTATTCAGAATTGAAGTATGTATAGATCAGCAATTTCAGATCTCGCTTTTTAGTTTAATTACATATGCAGAGTACTTTAAAGTGGTCGCAAAAATACTCAATAATTATATCACAAGTGCAAGGCAAATACCTGAATATTTCCTTGAGTGCACGAACGTGCACGAGCGAAAATATTCTGATTGTATTTGACTTGCACGAGTGGTATATTGGTAGAATATTTCCCGAGAAAAAGTTCACATTCTATATTTTAAATTATTTTTATTATAATTTAATATTTATTTAAACTGTCATATAAACGTCAGTTGTCATATCTTTAACACTTGATAAACGTCCGAAGCAATTTTAGATAAAAAATATATATTTATCAAGTGGTGTAAGCTATAAAACAATTTTTTCAGAAACGTTATTAAACAAATGTAAATTTTTCATTTGTGTTGTCTAATTGACATATTCGAGTATTGCACTTGTGCAAATACCCGGATATTGCACTTGTGCAAAATATTCACTGATATTCGATTGTGATTGGTCGAAATTAAAAAAATACTGTAACCTGACTGGTTGAAATTTTTCGAGTGAAATAATCAATGAAAATAAAATAAATAAATATATCATCACGCCTTTTACCCATTGCTGGGTGTGGCACTCTGCCTAAGCAGATCTCGGTAAGTGATATATTTTGTCGCGTGAAGTGCAGTTACCAGCTGTCAAATCACGGCCCTCAAAGATATTAGTGGAGAGGGAGCCACAGGGGTAGATTTTTAAATTGGTGAAAATTGTTTGTCGGCTGTGGGGATCGAACCAGGGTTCTCAAGATCAATGATATATAGTATTTGATGTACCGATTATAATGCGAAAATATAGTTTCAAAAATTCTCACATATAGTTACATATACCTTAGAGTGAACATTTTTTGTGCCACAGGATTGGCAGGTTGTAATAATGAATAAATTAGCAATAAAATTAAGTTAATTTAATTAAAGTTGTATACCAGTTCTACACAGTTTCAATTAAATGAAATTAATTAGTCCAGCGGCACGAAAATGTTGGCTCTAAGGAATATGTAATCATACAGGGTGTTTTTATATTTCGGGAAAAAATAAGCTTTATATATGATGTACTGATTATAGAACAAAAATTGTTTTCTAAATTTGCGAAATGAAACCTAGTGTACCTTAAATAAACATTTAACTACCACTGGTTTCATAGTTATTTCTAATATATAAATAATTAAATTATAATTATAAACACACCAATTGTCATTTTATTTATTATACAAAATCAGATAAATGACTATTTGTAGTATCGATCAATGGAACTAAAGATATACAATTCAAAAACCATTATTTAAATTTTGCGAATTTTGTGTGTATATTTAATTAAAAAAATTAAAATAAGGTATTACACCAGGTACCTACATAATAACTAATTAATAAATGATTATTTGTAGACAGTGTTTATACTTTTATTTCATTAGTAACATAATTATAAATAATTAAAAGTGCTATTAAACTAGTAACACTAAAATTGTAATTTGATATACTGATTATATGTCATTAAAGTTTCGTACAGAGATATAGAAACACCCTGTATAATATAAATTTTTTGCAACAATTTTGAAACAATCTGTACAGAAAGATATTATGTTTTGGTGAAATGTAATTCATAACATTTTGGCGGATGCGCTAGTAATCCAAAACAATGACCATAAAGTCGCCTTTATTTAAATTTAAAATATAATCAAGTCTAGTTAGCCATTTCAATATTAATTTCAACCTGTCATGTTATTAAAAATCGAAAAATAATTTTGTTATAATGTTATAAAATTCAAATTTGCCAGTCAAGCTGCGAAAAAATATGTATCAATATTTGTATTCCACACTTACTCATGTACCCTAAACCCAAAACCCAATTACCAACCCTCAAACCTACCCCTAATTATCCCTAATTAAATAAGATCAATTTCTACCAAAGTCTTATTATTATTCTTCTCATCTAGCAACCCTTGTAGACTTCCTAACAATACAAGGACATTGTATATTAGTTATCTCTTGTTAACACTCCATCAGGTCACAGTTGGTGCGCCGTTCTACCGCTAGGTGGCTCGCTAGTCGCGCTGCACAACCACAGACGTACGTGACTTGGGCGCTTAGTGTCAGCACACAGTGACACTGTTAATTAATTATTTACTTCGGTTGATTATATTTGCACGATGAATGATGATCCGGTTTTAAATGAATTTCGCGGAAAAATGTGCAAGCGAAGGCAAAATTGCGATGCTGTTTGATGAAAATTTAATAAACTTAAAAAGAAGGTAAATATTTTTTTGTGAATATGACGTTGTTTAAACTTAAAACGCCAGTGTTTGGTTTGGAATTTAATTAAAAATATTGACGGTAATTAAAGTTTTTTTAGTTATTAAACAACAGGGATGTACTTAAATTAAACGGTGAGAAAGAATATAGAACACATAAACAAATTAGGTGGCTCGGTGGTATCGAGTCGGCCTGTGGATCTTGAGAACCATGGTTCGATCCCCACAGCCGACAAACAATTTTAAATAAAATAAATGTCATCACGCCTTTTTCCCATTACCAGGTGTGGCATATATTTCTTCGCGTGAAGTGCGGTTACCAGCCGTCAAATCACGACCCCCAAAGATGTTAGTTGAGGGAGAGCCACAGGGGTAGATTTTAAATTGGTGAAAATTACAAACAATTTTTACCAATTTAAATCTACCCCTGTGGCTCTTCCTTCACTAACATTTTTGGGGGCCGTGATTTGACGCCTGGTAACCCCCTTTCACGCGGAAAAATATATCACTTACCGAGATCTGCTTAGGTAATAGGTAAAAGACGTTATATTTATACAGGGTGTTTCACAAGTTTAATATTTTTTTTTAAATTCGAAAAATTAAGGGTTGTTAACCTAAAACATTTTTTGTAGTACTGCACTGGATTCGCTTTCCTATTAAACACAAACAATGAAGTAGGTATCAACTACGAAAGAATAATTACACAATTCAATTATTAGCAGTTATTTATAATAGAATTTTATTTAATTAATAACTTTAACATAATCATCCACCCAGTGGCAGTGGCAACGAAAAATTTTGTACAGGAAAACATGGAAAATAGTTTTGCGATTTAAAAAATAATTATTTTTGTTTCATGATCAGTACGTTGTACAGAATATACCCTTTAATTTTTTGCTCTAAGTTGTGAAATATCCTGTATATTTATGTAAACAAATTTTGAAAAATATCATTAGCAACCAAAACTATTTATTAAATTCCTGTAGATTATATTAAACCAATCAAATCAAATTGAAACATTCCAATGTATCCATAGCCCAATAATTCGCAGATATTTGAACCCTTAGTGGCGAGAATATCGTACAAGATAGACGGACAGACGCAACTATGGCTAATGTTCATGTTCATTTAGATTCGAAAGGTCAGCAAAACGGATCGCTCGAAGGCATCAGCGACTTAAGTTTGGGATGGTGGTGATATTCAAATGTTCTGGGTATTTGTGTTCTTGTGGTGGGGAAGTCGTTGCTAGGATACCTGAATTTGTTAGGTTATGAGTGGAGAGGGACCAACTAAAATGTAATATCGGAGAAGGTTCGTAATTGTTTTAGGAAGAAGTTAAGTTTAGTCGTTTTACTAAATGGAATATTTTGCATTTAAAATAGCGATGTTTGTAATATTTTGCTCCTTTGTGGATTTGAGAACATGGGTTCGATTCCCACAGCCGACAAACAATTCTGTCCGCATTAAAAATTTTCTCACCACTAACATTTTTAAGGGTCATGATTTGACGACTGGTAACAGCACTTCACGTGCATAAATATATTACTTATCGAGATCTGCTACAGCAGAGTGCCGCACTTAATAATCTACCCCTGTGGCTCCTCCTCCACTAATATCTTTGGGGGCCGTGATTTGACGGCGGGTAACCGCACTTCACGCGAAAAATATATGACTTACTGAGATCTGCTACAGCGGAGTGCCACACCCAGTAATGGGTAAAAGGCGTGATGATATATTTATTTTATTTATATTTATCCATTACATGCAATTAATCATCCATATTTATAATTCCTTTTATTCCAGCTCCCTTATTCCTCACTCGGAATCTATTATTCAGACAACAAATAGTCAATCTTATTCATCCAATTATTATCAGTTTCATTGCATTTGATTTATTTTCTCTTTTTTACTGTTAATTTGCCATAAATATTCACTTGCCAATTAATGAACTAATATTATGTTAATTAACAACTGAGTCAATAATATCGTTTCAATTTTTGTACATCACACCTAGGCAACGATATTTAATTTAATTTGAACCTTTTTCTAACTTTATTAGTAGAAAAACGTAGTATATTATCACACTCGCGTCTATGTGCTCCCGTATAATAATTTATTGCATTCCCTTATAATATGTAATGCATAATTCATACTTTTTAATTTAATGGGGTAGGTGGCTCAGTGGTATCGAGTCTGCCTGTGGATCTTGAGAACCCTGGTTCGATCCCCACAGCCGACAAACAATTTTCACCAAATTAAATCTACTCCTATGACTCCTCCTCCACTAACATCTTTGGGAGCCGTGATTTGATGGTTGGCAACCGCACTTCACGCGAAGAAATATATCACTTACCGAGATTTGCTTCGGCAGAGTGCCACACCCAGTAATGGGTAAAAGGCGTGATGAAATATTTATTTATTTATTTTATAAATGTATACAGGGTGTTATATTTTAATAGACCCAGCAAATATCTCGCTTATTTATCAACTTAGCAATTTCTTTCATATAACATGATTTATACAGCAACATGTAAGCTAGTTGATGATGGATGTACATTTATGATATCATTTCCGGTTTATTAGTAATTAATATCAATTTTGAAATTTCAAATAGAACATACTATATTTTTTTACAAATTTGAAAAGTGCATCAAATTTACTTTACAATCATGTAAAATAATCCATATGTTACATTATTAAAAAGTAAAATGGCGGGCACTTTAATATACACCAATTGTAATTATTATTATTAAACGAAATAATTTTTTATTGTCATAATAATACTGAAAATAAGAATAAGGAACCCTTAATAACAACAAAATGATTTTATAACAAATATTCGAAATAGCTACCAGTCTCTTCAATACATTTTGCACAATGTTTTGAAGCAGAATAAGTATCCCTTTCTATTTTGTCAGCAGATAAAGATTCAATTGCTGCTTCATTTTTATTCTTCAGTCCGTTTAATGTGTTTACTGGTTCATTACAAACAAAATCTTTCACGTAGCTCCATAAAAAAATCAAGTGGTCATATCGGGAGAAAATGCATTTTGAGTCATTTTGAATATTGTTTATAAAATCATTTTGTTGTTATTAAGGGTTCCTTATTCTTAATTTCTGTATTATTATGACAACAAATATTATTTCGTTTAATAATAATAATTACAATTGTCATGGCTCACTATTCTCTTTTCGATTTGATGTATAATAAAGTGCCCGCCATTTTACTTTTTAATAATGTAACATATGGAATATTTTACATGATTGTAAAGCAAATTTGATGTACTTTCCAAATTTGTAAGAAAATATAGTACTCGTATGTTCCATTTGAAATTTCAAAGTTGATATTAATTACTAATAAACCGGAAATGATATCATGAATGTACATCCGCTTACATGTTGCTGTATAAATCATATTATATGAAAGAAATTGCTAAGTTGATAAATAAGCGAGATATTTGCTGGGTCTATTAAAATATAACACCCTGTATAGTACGCAAATATATTCTAATACACAATAATAAACAAATGGCCTAAATTGTTGTAATTAATGAAAGCAAACATAATACCCTATTCCATATATTTAAAATCGCATATATTATTTAATGAATCCAGCATGTTATCTGCATAATTATCTCTATATGTATCATCATAATCATAACAACATATCGATACCGCTTATTTAATTAAACTAGCAGTAATTATCAAAATTGGTCATAGCTTGCTGCGAAATGACATAGTTAATAGAGGGTGTAAAACATGAGCATCGCCGTCAATCGATAAGTATAAAAATAACTGTGTATCACACCACAGCACACTTTATAAATACACCTACCATGGATGGATTCGTCCTGTCCCATCTATCATGTAGAAATAAGTCAGATTTTCCGATTTCTGTGTATTTTGTTATTTTGTAGTGTGCTCTGGAGGTATTTGTAGGGTAAATCTGGGTAACTTGAACATGTTTTGTTGAGAATTGTATCGCTTGTGATGGATTTAGGGTTGTATTCGTTTTGGATAAGATTTTAAATAGGTTTTGGAAAATCTTGTTTGGGATATTGAGATTCACAAGCAAACAAACAACTGTATGTTCTACATCAGTGCTTCTGAAACTTTTAGTTATCGCGGACAACAAAATTTAACAAATCTTAATATATGGTAAAAGTTTTAAGATTTTTTTTTAACATTGTTTGTGAAAGTGGCATTTCTCTCACTCAATTTAGTTGTGATAGCAACCATTTCCCTCACTAGTGAGGAAAATAAATAACTTTCCTTACTAGTGCGGGAAACGGTTACTATCGCAACTAAATTGAGTGAGGGAAATGTCATTTGACATGGTGACCAAAGAAACGTGATGTGTATTTACAAATACAACTTCTTTAATTTATATAAAATAATTATTAAATTTCTTATATCGCAAATGTAGAAATGTAATTTTCACGTTTGATGTTGAAAACATGATATGTAACACACGTGGGAAAGGGCCATTGCAAAACTCGTACTATTGAAACAATCGCTATCGCTCGAGCTCCAACTTTTGTACTAATTTTTCAATTATTGTATGTACTGATTATAACAGCACATTACTTAAAACAAACATTTCTCATGTCATTGACTGATAGTTTATTAATTTTTATACATTACTGTAACTTATCAGTCCAGTGGCACGAAAAATGTTTGCTTCAAATAATGTTTCGTAATATTTGTTTTCAGTATATACCCTGAATTTTTTTGCGATAATTTTGAAATACCCTTTATATCACTTATTGAGCTCTGCTACGGCAAAATGTTACAACTAGCAATGGGTAAAAGAAGTAATTAATTATTTATTTATATTTTAAATGCAAAAGAATGATTTCATTTGAAACAATTTCTCATATTTATCTACGCGTAAAATGTATAAATTTTTGAATAAAGAAATATGGAAAGTATTTAATTCTTATTTTTGTGCCATATTTCATGCTAATATAAATGTTTACTGTAAAATTATTGTAATATTCATAAAAAATGCTGAGTTAATTATGTTCTTAATTATCGCGTAATTAGAATGGAGTGGAAAAAAGGGTAAAAATTAGAACGTACAGCGTCTTGGTTAATTAAAACAATTTGTCTTGACGTGCGGATAAGAAGGCGAAGAAAAAGAAGAGATTTAAGATGCACCTTGCCTCTCTGTGATTAAGATTTAAAATATTTTATTAAACTCATTTTCTACTGAAATTCATTAAAGTGTTTTATTTTTAATTTGTTATTATATATGAAAGACTTTCATGGATATTACTTCCGTCAGTACAGTGGTGTGGATAGCAATATGGAATTCGAATCCGGAGATCCCGAGTTCGAATCTCACTCAAACTAAAAATTATATGAACTACCACCCTGTTGTACAGAGTAACATAAATAAATAAATAAATAATGTAATCTTTAGTAACCTGGAAACATTCTGCATTTTTCTTTCTTAATTTGTTATTGCATTTGATATTCCTTATTTCGTTAATTTTAAAGAAAGAAATATAGAATTTGACAAATGATTATAAGTAACAGTTAAATGTTTCTAAAAACTGTCATTTCAATTATAAAAACATGTTTTTCAGGATCCTATCAGAAAGTATAATTTTCTGCCCTCAATTGAAAAAAAGAGATTGATACTTTTTATCGCAAAACATGTGAGTTATTATGAAGAAATGACTGTTAGCAAATTACCACTAATGCCATCTGTTTTTGCCTAAATTAACTAAATGTTACAAAATTTGAAGTACTGCAGAGTTTTTGAAATAAACTCACAACAAATATGTATTTGGCAAAACGATGTACATCCATACCTCGCTTTACGGCCTAGATACGTTCCACGAAACTTGGCCGCAAAACGAAAAGCCGTATAAGGAATTTTTTTTGCCATTATAGCGAAACATTTTAGGCCGTAAATCGAAAACGTGCCTTAATTGAAAAGGGTCGTTATAGCAAAATGCCGTGTAAAGAGCGGCCGCATAGCGAGGTATGGGTGTAATGATAAATTGAAATCACATATAACTGTCGATCCCCTGCTTTTCATTTTCAGTGAAAATTCTACTATTTTCTTCTCGGGAGTAGAAAAGTAAAGTCATATCCAAGGCAACTGGACAACTGGCATGATTTGACATTTGTGACATTCAGATGACATCTGACAAGATAATCATAAATCTTATCTAAATTTTTAATTTATTTAAGATTAAAAAAAATACTTTCTGGTAGGGTAATGAAATAAATTATATGTATACCTTGTAAAGAAAATATTGATTTTCCCTTGAAAAATAAATCACCATTTGAATTGCTTTCAAATTAGTTTAAATCATATATATATATATATATATATATATATATATATATATATATATATATATATATACTGTGTCTCTATTAGATATCTTTTGGAGGTTTTCTTTTATTTTGCAAATAAAGTATGAACAAAAAGCAATCTCCATTAGATCAAAGAGTATAAAATAAAATATAAACGAATGTATAGTTTCTAATTTGATAGTACGGCATCATGTAAATAGAAAATGAATTGAAAATCATAATTTAAATGTATATTATCAAAGTAGCCGTCTCTGAAATTAAATATGAATCGTTGAATTTACATATATAAAGCAGCTATGGTTTATCCTGATGCAAACATCGGAGTAAGGTATTTTCGTTTTTGCTTGCAGTAAAACAAATTTAAACTAAATATTTATAGAGCCAGATAAGCATTGTCACATTGAATTTACTACTATACGTTTTAAATTCTAAAAGGTGGTAGTTTTTAATTTCTTACTTGATTTAAATTTAAAAATGTTCTAGTCACTTTTATTTTACCTCATTAATTTTGATAATAATAATAATAATTATGGGGTAGGTGGCTCAGTAGTATCGAGTCGGCCTGTGGATCTTGAGAACCCTGGTTCGATTCCCACAGGTGACAAACAATTTTCACCAATTTAAATCTACCCCTGTGGCTTCCTCTCCACTAACATCTTTGGGGGCCGTGATTTGACAGCTGGTAACCGCACTTCACGCGTAAAAATATATCACTTACCAAGATCTGCTTAGGCAGTGTGCCACACCCAGTAATGGATAAAAGGCGTGATGATATATTTATTTTAATTTTGATAATTAACCTCATCTTTGTTTATTTCATCCCATTTTGCTTATAATGAAATTAAACATTTACCGTAGCAGATCTCGGTAAGTGATATATTTCTTCGCGTGATGTATGGTAACCAGCCGTCAAACCACATCCTCCAACGTCTAAGTGGTTCATTTTCCACATTAAGGCTGTTCGACCCCTGTCTCATGGCACTGGCATTTTTGTTTAATTTTAGGGCCAGATTTCTCGTCACTGAAGGGTTTGTTATGATTACAAAAAAATCCAGCTACTGTTGAATACTTTATAAACAAAATGTCAGCCTTCAAATTTTGAAATATATAATCATTAAAAAAATATCGCTTCTACAAATTGCAATATATAATAATGCTCGTATTTTCTGTCACGATTTTTAAATTTAAAATTGCTTCCCGGTATTTTGTAGCATTAGTTTTATTATTCTCGTGGAGCTTAAAGACGAAAGCTGTAAGCTCCTTGTACTATAACTGAGATTAAGTTCCTGTTGTGCATAATAGCAAATAATTAAATTACATTCTAATGGTTTGGTCATGTAGAACGTATGTCGAATGACAGATTGGTGAAACAGGTGTATGTTGGTGAAATTGAGGGTGAAAGTTTGCGTGGACGGCCTAGGAACAAATGGATGAATATGATTGAAGGGTTGTTGCGTGAGCGAAAGATTCTGAGCGTGAAGAATAAACGAGCTTGTATGAAAAGAATTATGAATGTGGTTGAAGCAAAAGTGGTGTGTCAGGATAGGAATGTTTGGAGAAAATTAATTGCGGGATAAATATGATGAATGAAGACAAGCGTATGATTCTTAATTTTAGATTCATTGGTTAGATGTTTCGAGTATTTACCTGCAATTGTGTGGAGTTCACCTTCAGAAACAAGCGCAGTGTACAGGAGCGAATGGATGAATGTTTGTTGTGTGTTGATGGATTTTGGTTGTGAGAAAAGAAAGAGTTTGTATAGAGGAAGTGTTAATGTGGTCGAATCGAGTATCGTGTGTCAGGATGAGAATGTTGACGGGTTCGTGCTACCCCATTTAATGGGATATAGCGTGATGTTATGTATGTATGTATGTATATACATTCTAATATAACATCTTTGACGGCTGGTAACCGCACTTCACGCGAAGAAATATATCACTTACCGAGATCTGTTTCGGCGGAGTACCACACCCAGTAATGGGTAAAAGGCGTGATGATATATTTGTTTATTTATTTATTTATTATATTACATCTTTTTCCACTTGAAGTATAGAATTGATAATTTAAAATTCACATTGCCAAAAGTTTGGTACAATAACAGAAGAAACAGTTATTTTAAGAAGATTTATTTGTCTGTAATTCGCCTTTGTTTTTGTCGAAACAAAAATAGTCTCATTATAAATTACTTACAAACCAAGTTATTTATGAATTCATCTGCGATGATCGCATGTTCTCGAGCAATAACCAACTGTAACTAAGAAAATAGTCGCTGTTGTTAAGAAAAACTAGTAAATGAACATACTAGTAGCTCCATAAAATTATTTATAGTTATGACATCAATTTCGCTGAGCTTAATGTAACAATTTAATTCCATTTAAGTGAATAAATGTTATTAATAGATCTCCAGATTCCAGTAACCTCGAGTCACGAAATCTGAATAATTGCTTCGTTTATTTAATTAGTGAAGTTGGCGGTGCTCTTAAATTGCCTCAACGCTATTATATAATTGTATTTATGCGTTGTTTTAAATTTCAAAACACAGAAAAATAAATCTATTAACACAGTTTTCAAGACACAGTCAAAAAGAAACATTTGCTTTATGTAAAAATTGTTCCAGTAACTAAGAATTTATTCATATTCATATTCATTTTTGACACAAGCTCATTTATTGCTCCCATTCGTAATATTTATTTCGCACAATAAACCTTCATTTATTCTTAAAGCGTCACCTCAATTTCCCTAACATATATTTGTTCATCATTCATTCACCATAAGTACGTTCCATATGAATTAATAATTTTGCAATAATTATTTATTATTTACTTCTACTCTTGTACAAGAGGAACTTAATCCCAATTACAGTAGCTTTAGTGGAAAGCGAATCACTCAAGACAGCCTTCACTAGCATCTTTGGGTGTGTGATTTGACGGTTCACTGTATCACTTACCGAGATCTGCTACGACAGAGTGTTACTTCCAATAATGGGTGAAAGGCATGATGATATATTTATTTATTTTATGTTCGACTGCATCATATTACCTTGTTTTACGACACGGTTTACTGTCCATAATCGGGTACTTTATTGGACTAGTACGATAAAAATGCAAAATTGGACTGCTGTCAATGTCACATTAAAACAAAATTCAAAAGAAATATTTAAACACCATTTTCTGTATGTATTATATGTGTCTTCATACAATTGTTAGATATTCTCTTGCATTATATGCAAGATCTTTTATTTCTTTTGGAACGTCTTCAATGTCTTCATCCATCTCAACACTATTTTCACTCTGACAATTTGATAAATGAAGAAACAAATGCATAACAACGAAGCACACTTTGAGATGCAATTAAATGTTTTAAATATAGGTATTGACAATCATATTTTAACAAAAAATGTTGTATGCAACTCGTACATAATCGGACTTTATAGACTCGCCTTATTTATTAGCCTCGCTCGCTGCGCTCGCTCTGCCATAAAATTCGGCTCGTCCAATAAAGACCTAAATTATGTACTTGTTACATAAACTACTATTATTTAAAAATTAAATTCATAAATTTGATAAAATTCTTGCAAAACAAATACAAGTAATGTAATAAAATAATGTGCGGCATTGAATTTATCTTGTATTCTATTGTCTATTTCATGTTATCTACAAAAAGTAAGTACGATAATTTGATAAGAAACGATAAGACGTTAGCGCGTTTAAATTACAACAATTTGATGACGCCATTAGTGTCGTCATATCTACATAATGAATTTTTCAACAATACCTAGTCACATATATTTATTTACTATGACTCGCACATGACTAAATTTCGCAACACTTTGCAACTAAATACCCAGAAATTATCGTCGTTATTGGAGCATGAATTCCATTTCAAATAACAAGTTTTTGCGTGATAGCGCGTCATTGATATGAAAATCACTAGTGCTTAACTGACGAGTTATATAACACCCTTTTAGCAAAAATAATTACAGATCCTTCTCGTCCGTGGCTAACGATATAACTTTAACAAGTTGGGCCCCCTGAGAGAGGGAATTGCGCAGTACGAACCCCTCTAGTGTCGTAGTTCACCCTTTTCGACTGATGGCGACGTCGACGTCGACGTCGTAGGAGTTTTAGTACGTTCTGCCGCGCTCGTTTGAACTAAGTGAGAAATTTAGATAACGTAGTGAAGACTGGGCAAAGAAGATAAAATAAACACTGTGGAATTATTTTCTTTTATAATTTGTAATGTTCATAAGTTTACACGTATTTCTACGACATTAAACAATGCGATTCTCATACTTTATACGATCAAAAGGTTACAGAATCGTATTTTACAATGCGAAGTTATAAATATTGAGATTTTTATAAGGATTTTTATAAAACTGTCCCTGCTCTCCCTCCATCTTTGGAGGCCGTGGTAATCGTACTCCACGCATGAAAAAATATATCTCTTTTTGAGATCTGTTACAGGGAGTGCCATATCCATTAATGGGTAAAGGCGTGATGATATATTTATTTTATTTTATAAAACAGTAATTTAGGTATTGTAGAAAAAGGCAAAATTTGTACACATTCATTTATCTAGTTTTTGTTATTTTTTTAATGATTGTTATTAAAACATGGTAATAAAAAAGGCTGTATTATTATTAAAATATTTATTTTGCTCGATTTTGTTATTAAATTAATTGGAAAAAGTTTCCTATTTTCTATTTCATTGGCTCTAGATTGTTATTTAATGTGTTCATTCAAGTACATTAAAAATAAATTAATTGCAAAATGAACATTTGTTTACTATAAATATTAATTAATTATTATTATTCAGTTAATTAATTTATAAAAGAAACCTTTTTAAATAGATACAATAAAATTAAATGTTATGCAAAATAAATATTTCAGATTTTATTTATTTAAAACTTAATACTCTACACATTCAGTACTTAATCCCAACTACAATTTAAGGGGGGGGGGTCTCTATAGTGAAAGCTGAACCACTCAGATAAATACAATATACAGGGTGTTTTCATACATATGCTCGAAACTTTTATGGCGTATAAAATTTGATATACAGATTATAGAATAAAATATTTTTTTAAAAATTCGCAAAAATAAGTGCCCTTTATTTGAAGCGTACATTTTTAGCACCACTGGCCGACACTACAAACAGTCATTATACAGTTTATAATTCAAATATTATAGTTTTTAAAATAAGTATTAAACCAGTGGTACTAAAAATAAAGACCACTTATTTTTGCGAATTTTAAACAAATTGGCTGGTAGCACAAGCTCTGTTTTTGCCTGTTTTAAGAGCAGTGTTTTTGGGTGTTTTAGCTATCTCTAACTTGTTAAAACCGTGCTCTTAGAACACCCAAAAACAGAGCTTGTGCTACCAAACATTACATTTGTTATATAATTATTATATTAAATTATATAACCCATTAAAATTTCTTGCATACGTATAGAAACATCCCGTATATATATTTTAAATATAAGTTGATGTCCGCGAGATATTAACACACAACTTAAAAGTTTGGTGTCGTTTTTTTTGTTTAATTCCCTAGTTATTTTTAAAATATATATATATATATATCATCACGCCTTTTACCCATTACTGAGTGTGGCACTCTGCCTCAGCAGATCTCGGTAAGTGATATATTTTTTCGGTTACCAGGCATCAAATTACGGCCCCCAAAAGTTGTTAGTGGAGGGGGAGCCACAGGGGTAGATTTAAATTGATGAAAATTGTTTGTCGGCTGTGGGAATCGAACCAGGGTTCTCAAGATCCACAGGCCAACTTGATACCACTGAGCCACCTACCCCATTTTAAATTATTTTATTTTTAAATCAATAATATATCGGTGTTCTCTACTTTTTACGTTTATCAACAACTACCTAACATTTTTTCTCCAACTTCACTTTGTAGTTATGTCTGTTTTCTTAGGATCGAAGCCTAAGGCTAAGGTCCTTGTAATTTGAGATTTTGCTGAAAAATGATATTGTCTTTTCTAGCCCCAACAAATGTTTGACAAGGCTGAACTGATGTCGTCATCAAATATGAAACAGTATATTCGACAGTTTTTCCATTATTTAGAAATAACAAATATTATTTCCTTTAATTCGTATTGTGTAACTTACAAAAAAAAGCACAATTATTTTTTTGAAAATAATTAAAAACAGAAACGTAGGTGGATATATTAATTAAATTACATTAATTAAATTATTCGTTTAGGAAAAACTCGTTTATGTATTGTACATGATTATTTTATTAAATTAATTTTTATAACAACAAAGACAAAATTAATTGTCATCCAACACTTGGTGAAACAAGGTTTAATAAAAAATATGAAATAAACACTTGGCTATGTTTTTTTAAATTAATTTTTGTTTGTGTATCGCATGCTGTATCGTATATATGAATCTATCAAGTGTTTATTTAATTAACTACATAAAAATTGTAAATAATTTAATTTAAAATATTAACAATTAATTTATATAAATTATATTTGCAATTTAATTTGACAATCTACTGTTTATTAACGACCAAATGCACCGTCAAAATTAAATTTTAAACTTGAGTTCAAAAATAAAAAATCGTATTGCCCAGAATGTTACGTAAGTATATCGCCAACGCTTATACATGGTAAATAGATGGGCGGAACCCAATACAACTTAGTACATTATACAGAGATTTTCTTATCTCCCGGCTACTACAGGCAACGTGAGATATGAACGTCATATCTCACGGCTTGTTACATTGTTACGATACTAATTTAGAATTATCATAACTAATTTAACAAGTGATATGATAATTGCCGATAATATTCCATACAAGTTGTCCGTCAGTACGGTGATGTGGATAGCGATATGGAATTCGAATTCGGAGATCCCGAGTTCGAATCTCACTTAAGTTAAAAATTATATAAACTACTACACTGCGGCTCGGTGAGTGCGGATCCTGTATTGTAATTGGGATTAAGTTCCTGTTGTACAGCGTAACATAAATAAATAAATAAATATAGTACAAAAAGTACAAAATCTCATAATGTGAAATTTGAGAAAAATCTACTTTTCCGAAGTGATAACTTAAAAACTAAAGAAGATATGAAGATGCGGTCAACAGCATTGAATTCCTCGTGTTCGAATTATTTTATAAGCAAATTATTAGTAAATTTTCAGCAATTTCTTTTTTTTAACATTTCTTCTTCTTTCTGTTTATTTTCATATATAATACAACAAGTAGTATGAAAATTGCTGAAAATATTTTGACATAAATTATGAGTTGTTATGGAAATGGAAACATAACTAGTGCGAAGCACGAGTTGTGTTTCCTATTTCCGTAACAACGAATGTATATTTATGTCAACATATTATCTGTCAATTTTCATACTACGAGTTGTATTCGGCTTGAGAATTTACCAAACAAGAGTTAATTCACAAGAATAGTTAGGTATTTATTTGCACATTATTAATTAGGTATTACAGTGATGAAAATTTTGAATATTAAATGTACACTGAAAAAATGCAGAAAATATTGAAAATATCATTTATTTTATTCGTAACCAAGGATATTAATAACAGTGGTATTTCCGATGAAATTTCACTAGTGATGAATTTCCGACGAAATGTACATTTCATTAGTTCATTTTCAAACAAATTCGTGATCCTATTGGTTGACAGTGACGTGTGGTGAATTCTCTCTAAAATTCGTTCTTATACGAATATTGTAACAAAATGTTGCAATGTACCTGAAAAAAATTACGGGAATGAATCAATGTTTAAAACAGATTATAATATATTGTACAATATTAGATACAATCCTAATTCTCTCGAACCTAATAACCTGAATTAAAAATATGTCTTGTTCGTATTCCAAGAATCCCTCTTGAATTTATCTCCAAAAATCTAAGATCAAATACAACAATGGCTCGCTTGATATCCTAAAAGCACCAAAATGGACTTTTATTTACGAGCATTTTGGAAGTCCGTTGTCATTATCTTGAAGAAAATCGTCCATCCTGTTTTTTATCGTCCCGCCATCTACCGAGGCTTAACGATTCTCGTGAAATATAAGAACCACTGAACCGGACGCACATTACCGTTTCCTACCTCGGCACAGACACCGACAGCTGACTTACTGTTTCCGCTAGAGAAAATATTTCCGGTTTAGTTCCGGATGCGGAAATTTGGCGACGGAGAATTTTTACCGGATAATGGGATTGTGGGACATGTGAGTCTAGTATTGAGCGAGATTTTAAGATATTGTTGGTAGTTTCAAACGATAAACTTTTAATGTACTGGAAAACTGGATTTATAAGTAATAAATATTTATCTATCTTATATATGAACTTAAATGGTTTGGAATCGGAAGTATGAAAATATATACGCCATGTCAAATGACTTGCCAATTACGTCAGAGACAATTTTCAATGAGCTAGATAAGTTACAAATAATACTACCCAACTGTCACTCACCGATTTCAATGAAACTTGGCACACTAATAGAACTCTAACAAATATTGAACCCCTATTTTGTTTCTTCCGGAAGTTGCTTTTTAGGGGTACAAACCACCCCTGAAAGGTGGTAAAAGCAAGAATCGTCATAAATGAAATTAAATATTACGCGTTCAACATTGGTTACCCAGGGGTTTTTGAGATCGCCAAAATCTATTTTCGGAGTCATTTTGATCATATGCACTTTTTTAAGGGGTTAAAAAGAGGATGGGGGGATGAAATTACGATATTTAACTGAAATAGAGTTTTAGGTTCAAAACTAGTTACTCGGGGGTTTTTGGGGTCGCTGAATCTATTTTCGAAGTTATCCCTATTTATATCTAGTATTCACAAAATTCAATATAAATAATTTAAAATCTAGTTTAAAAGCAATTGCAACAGAGAGAACTGTTTTCAATGTTGCCTCTATATCAAATGCATGTTTATAAAATTAATTATTAGTGAAGCACATAATTAAATTAAGAGTAGTTAATTACAAATCGGCTGAAACAAATCGATATATTTGTGATTGAGTTCTGGATACTAGATAGTTGTTAATGTATATATTTATTTTATATTGTATTTATGGACAGTATAAACAATATAAATAATAGTATGTTATTCAACGATCGTATAATGACAGCTATTAGTGACAGTTTATATGACGTAAATATTAAACTTTACTTGAATTATTATAGCAATCTTGAAGTATTTGTCATAATAAATTATTATTCACGATCGTCGTTGCTATATCATAGTAATAGTAATGTAGTTGGCCACAGCCCGTGAGTAATAAATTATTACTCACGACTGTGAATCATGAAGTGCATTATCTGTATAATGTAATGACTTAAAAAATAAATGTATTATCACATATCTTACCTAATTTTAAATCAAATATAAATATATCATCACTCCTTTTACCCATTACTGGGTGTAGAACTTTGCCAATGCAGATCTCGGTAAGTGATATATTCTGTCGCTTGAAGTGCGGTTACCAGCCGTAAAATCACGGCCCTCAAAGATGTAATGGAGGGGAAGCCACAGAAGAAGATTTAATTTGGTGAAACTTGTTTGTCGGTTGTGGGGATCGGACCAGGGTTCTCAAGATCCACAGACTGACTCTATACCACTGAGCCACCTACCCCTAATTTTGAGTGTGTCAATTTTGTAAATGGAACTTAATCCCAATACCTCGCACCTACTTTTTGAGTGAACCGTTTGATATTTAAAAAAAAATAAATTTAAGTAAATTAAAAAAATTATGGTGGCAGTACTGGCAAAAATAATGGCGATATTGGCAGTTCTAGCAATTATTTACTTATGTTAATATGTTAACTATAACAATTAGAATATGAAAATTGAAGAATAACAAATTGTAATGCATCAATTTAAATTCAGAATAAATCGTCCTGAATAAATACTTCACAATAAGGAAATATTTTCCTGTTATAAAAGAAAAATTACCATAAAAGTAATTTGAGTACCGTAAGTAGAAATGTTTAATGATGAGTAATTTTCTTGTAAGAATTACAGAAGAAGAGATTTACAGTAATGATGGACAAGAGACCTGTGAACTGTGCAAGTTTGTGTAGCGCAAGATTTAGCGTTAAATTGCAAAAATTACCGGTATACATACATTAATTATTATTACTTCCTGATCGTAATATATGGTTTTAATCTCTTATTCGAATAAATTACATCCCTATTTTAATTATGATATTAATTACATTGAGCTCCATTTTAATTATTATCAATTTTAATCTGTAAAATAGTATATTATGGCATACAGTTTTAATTGTATAATATGTAACAAGTTTTATACATGTTTAGTTACGAGTTTATAAAACAAGTCACATACTATACTTTTTTTGCGATCGCAAATAAAGATAACAAAGAAATATAAAGTTTTGTGAATAAAAGTAATGACAAATGCCGGAAGCTAACTTCACCCCGTGCTTAATATCTCAAGCTGTGACTAAAATGTTCGAAGCCATGGCTTCTCAACATGTGATTAAAGATGTTATTTAGCGACATGGAAACCAGTACGTTAAATTACATTTTAATAACGCGAGTAGAAATTAGTATATTATGTAATAAGTTTTATAAATGTCTCTTTAGTTACGAGTATATAAAACTTTTTCTACGACCGCAAATAAAGACAACAAAGAAATATAAAGTTTTATGAAATTAAAAGTAAGGTTAAGTTACAATAACACATGCCAGAAGCTAACTTCACCCCGTGCTTAATATCTCAAGCCGTGACTAAAACATTTGAAGCCGCAGCTTGTCAACATGTGAATAAGATGTCATTTAGCGTCATGGAAACCAGTACATTAAATGATATTTTATTAACGCAAGTAGAAAATAGTATATTATGTAATAAGTATTATAAACGTCTATTTAGTTACAAGTATACAAAAAACGAGTATCTAAAGAGTTCATAAAACGAATCACATACTATACTTTTATTACGATAATTGGTATCGATAATAAGCTGTCGATAGTATTGTAATCGTAACAATCCTGGGGCATCACAACATGTTCAACTATTATACTTGCCATGAATGTATATTTTATGTATGGTTATTAAATTATGATTGATATTATGTAATACGATCATCTAGGAAGCTTCTAGGGTAATAACTATTAAATTCAATTTGAACTATATGTTGTCATACAACAATGTAGTGTTTATAAACACGCCTCCGGGCCAAAAGCTGATAAACCATCAGAGCAAACGTCCACTTTATGAGCAGTATTGTTTTCGTAACATAATAGAAATACGTCTAGTCTGCCAAGCAGAATCGATATTTCAACATCGACATAGATCTTCTATTCAGCACTTTTATATGTTTCATCAGTGTTGGCCGTGATTTCAGTGTCCGCGTCCGGTAACAATCGCCTAACGCCAAACGTTCTACCCAATGCTAGACTGTCACTTGTTCTCAATCTGCTCGCGCGGAGAGGAAAACATGGTAAAAGGAGGAAATGGTGAATTTCCTTTCATATTTTTTGCCGATCCGTTGCGTTTTCTTTGTGATTACGTTTAAAAATAATAAAATGGACTCTGGTTGGAATCGACAACGTGCGACTTCGATCCAATCTCTAAAAAAACTAAATCCAACACTTTCGTTCTACATACAAGATAGGTTTTTAAAGAACTTTTACTCAATTTACTAAACAATTCATTTAATTTATCCTGTGATTAATATTCGATAAAAACCTTGTTCTTTAACTTTATCCACATCCATAATTATTCCTTCAAATGTGAAATATAAGCGTTGTAAGAACAAAAATCCACAATCAGAAAAATGCTCAGTTGGAAACTGGTTTCAAAATATTAATAGTATGTTATGCATCAAGGGAGGGAAACAAGGGATAATCGCGCCCTCCCGTGAAGCATATTATAGTTTTCGTAACAAGTGCACAAAAATTACTGTCTTATCGGGACAAATGTCAAATATGGATTGCGTAACTAGTTACCTTTGAAACTCCGCAAACAGCTAATAATCGTAGTCTCTAGGGAGAGAAACATTATGTTTCTCTCCCTAGAGACTACGATTATGTTTCTCTCCCTAGGGGAGAAAAGCAGCGCTTCTCTCTCTAAAATTAGGGAATATGAACGTGTTTCTTGTGCATGTGTTACGAAACATAATAATAATAATAATGGCTCAGTGGTATCAAGTCGAGCTGTGAATCTTGAGAACCCTGGTTCGATCCCCACTGCCGACCAACAATTTTCATCAATTTAAATCTACCCCTGTGGCTCCTCCATCACTAATATCTTTGGGAGCCGTGATTTGATGACTGGTAACCGTACTTCACGCGAAAAAATATATCACTTATCGAGATCTGCTTACGCAGAGTGCCACATCCAGTAATGGGTAAAAGGCGTGATGATATATTTATTTTATTTATTGATTATAAATAAAAACTAGATAAAATTAATTTTTGATTGACGAACAAAGCTATAGTTACAATATGTATTAGCTAGTTGAGATCGACATAGTGGTTCCTTTATTTATTTATTTGCTACTTTGCATCATATAAAATTAATCCCAATAATTAAATACAAATCGGCAACAATTTTAAGTGAATTTGAACAACGCAGATAAAGTTACATTTTTGGTTATAAATTATCGGTAAAAAGGTATCGTCATTATTAATGAGGGTAATTTGCTGGAATGTTAACAAACATGTACAAAGTTATCAGAAAATTTCCATCAGTCAACATGATTTCCGTGATTTCCCCAGCAGTTTTCAGTTACATATTTGCAAGTCAATTTGAGTTCATATTTCATTCGAGCCATCAGAACCAAACCATACCAACAGAACTAACTTTACAAACTAAACTTCGACATCTGAACACTACCCTCCACTGTCATCAATAAATAAACATTGTTTACCATGGCAACCACAGTGCAACCATCCAACCACGTCTTTCAACAAAAACGCATCTATTCTGAAAGACTCTTTTACCGGTGTTTTTGTGAGTGTATACACAAACTGAGAATAGTGATGAAAGTAAATAACTTTCCTCACTAGTGAGAAAAACGACATCTCAACTAAATTAAATAAATAAATATATCATCACGCTTTTTACCCAATTACTGGGTGTGGCTCTCTGCCTTAGCAGATCTCGGTAAGTAATATCTTTGGGGGCCGTGATTTGACAAATGGTAACTGCACTTCACGCGAAAAAAATATATCACTCAACTAAATTGAGTAAGGGAAATGTAATTTTCACAAGTAACGTTGAAAAAAGAAATCATTACAGGTCTTTTCTATGAGCCTGTAAAATTTTACAGGACTACGTGCTGTAATTACTCATTTACTTAGTTACCACACATATCTATAAAGTGTCATTTATATAGAAAGTGGAAATAAAAATTTATTACCAGGATGTCAGCTACTTGTTCTAAACAAATCAAAAACACGATTATAAAAAGCCGCCGATAAACAAACAAATTCATATTTATAATAATCATTTCAAAATTAAATTTGTAATACATTTTGAAATATTTTAATAAAGATAATGCAGTTGCATAAAATTTTTTGTGTCTACCGTCAGTACGGTGGTGTGGATATCGATACGGAATGCGAATTCGAAGATCCCGAGTTCGAATCTCACTCAAGCTAAAAATTATATAAACTACTACACTGTGGCTCGGTGAGTGCGGACTCTGTACTGTAATTGGGATTAAGTTCCTGTTGTACAGCGTAACATAAATAAATAAATAAATAAATGAGAAATGATTTGGTGCGCTCAGAAAATAGTCTTCCTCGACCGCCAAATGTTTTCTTCGACGCACACAAACGATTAGTCCGAGACCTAAATTCACAAATAAACTTTTCCTATCTAGAAAGCAAAAATACTAATAAAAATTCATTGATTAATTGTAATATACTTGAAATTTTTAAATTAAATTTCTATTTTGATTCAAATAAATAAAATATTATCTTTATTGTGTCCACTAGATTTTTCCCTGATTGTATTTAAAGGTCGAATAAATCTCTTTGAAGCACTCCGAGAATAAAAATGTGTTTAACACTAGAAGGAACCAACATTTCCACTCTTGTTCGAATTTATACATTTTAAAATTCAGAATTCATTTATGACTTTCAAGCAGGGTTCGTAAATATCATGATATTTATAATAAATATCAAAATATCTGATATATAGGATATATATCAGATAAATATCACTTTTTGGATATTTATTTTTTAATTTTAGTTTTTGTACACATTTATTATCACAATAGGATATACAAAATAAATTATTACTCCTAAATAAAAAATTAACATAGGTAATGAAAAAAAGTACATATATATTGAATGGATACACAAATATTATATAGTACTAAGAATAGTAAGAATATTTAAATAATCCTATATCCTAGATAGGGGCAAATCATCATCTTCTGATGAACTTCCTGAACATACCGTTGCACTTGGCCAAATCCAATCTAAATTAGTTTTTTTTGTAGTTTCTTTTTGGTTTAAATATTTAAATATAAAAACTAATTTAGCGGCTTTGTCGTTACCGAGACGATTACGTAATTGAGATTGGACAATGCCAAGTGGAGAAATATCGTTCCAGCCCTGCTGTGGCTGTTACAGCAAGTGTGTAACTGTTCACATAGTTCAATAAATGTACTTTTATTTGGCCACTCTGACTCATTGATAGTTTTGTATTTGTATTTCTAAAATGAGTACCAAATAAAAATTTTGGAAATGGTTCAGACTTTGCCGTTAATGACATCACAAATGGCACACAATTTGGATTTATGTCGTTGATGTGAAGTTAGTCAAAAGCTAGTAAAGTAAGAATTATCTTTAGAATATAATTTTAACAGAATTAATGAAAGTAATAATGAGAGGTATACTGTATTTATTATAGACTATTTGATATTTTTATATAATGGATATATATCTTCGAACCCTGTTTATAAGTTAACTGAAGCACGAGAAAATTAATGCCGTTGAGCGCGTTTTCATATCACATTTAGTTTTCGAGATATAGCCTCGGAAAAGTAGAAAAACTGAAAAATTCGAAAAATTTCACTTTTCCGGAGGCTATATCTCAAAAACTAAACAAGATATGGAAATGCGCTCAACGGCGTTGAATTCCCCGTGTCCGAATTGACTTATAAGCAAATTTTCATACAATTTTATGCAATTTAATATTTTTAATTATTTCCTAAGGGGTACCCCTTTGGTTTTTTCAGATTTTAATTCAATTTTCCCAAAAATCCTTAATCGTAGGATTATTAAAACGAAAATTTACATACATATGTATTTTGACCCACTGAATCCAGTGGTGCAATCTTCAAATGCATATGAGTTCTGGTATTCGAGAAAATGTTAAAAAACCGCTTTTTGCAATTTTTTTGGCGGAAAATTGAAAAAAAATAAAAATCGCTGAAACTATGTTTATAAGTTAACTGAAGCACGAGAAAATTAATGCCGTTGAGCGCGTTTTCATATCACATTTAGTTTTTGAGATATAGCCTCGGAAAAGTAGAAAAACTGAAAAATTTGAAAAATTTCACTTTTCCGGAGGCTATATCTCAAAAACTATTTCATATTTTTATTTAATGGATATATATCATTACAAAAATATGACGATATATATCAAAATAAATATCATGATATATATCTTCGAACCCTGCTTTCAAGTAAACGTATCAAAATTATTCAAATCATACACACTTATTAATGATGTTATAATGCTTGTCAAAGAATAAATTTCGTCCTCTGCTGACTCCAATTAAAATCATTTTACAACCTTTCTAAATATGGTATTTGGCAACCTTTCATTCAAAATTCTCTTTATATGAGCATGAAGCGATAAAAGTACTCTTTCCACCTCCACGTTCGCATATGTACTGACACAAAATCAAAATTGAAAATTGTTTTAGCCGCCGTCAAATTGACTTCTACTTTCACCTGTCAATTTTACTTTTGAATACAAGTAGGCTTTGCCACATTTATACTCTTAATATCATTATGTAACTTATAAATGAATTTATAAATATTTAATTATATTTCAACAGAGTTTAATCAATCTGTTTCAAAGTTTCAGGTGCTCATGTAATGAAGTTTCAAAAAGTTTAGATTATTATTGATTTAAAAGTTGAAAAGTTTCGTTTCAATAATAAATAACTCATAAATATGTCTTCGGTTCTGTGCTAGGATTACCAATTCAACGCTGGGTAAACATCCAGATTTATTACAACGCATCTCAAAAGTTTTTTCTTGTATCTCAATATTTGGATCAGATACAGACCTGCCAACTAAACCACGTAGTTACCAGTATTTTTATAAATCTAAATCATAAGATACTCCCTTCCTTCCTCATGTTTTTTTTACTTCATTTTCAGTTTTTACTATACAGTGTGTAACTGCAATTGTGTTAAATGTATTTTTAAACAAGCGCAGGTGATGCTGCCTTCATTTCTTATAGATTCGTTGTTAGAGAAGTGGGCGTAAGTGAAGATTTACGAAACAAGTGTACAGGAGCGAATGGATGGATGTTTGTTGCGTGATGATGGATTTTGGTTGTGAGAAAAGAAAGAGTTTGTATGGAGGAAGTGTTAATGTGGTTGAAACGAGTATCGTGTGTCAGGATGAGAATGTTGACGCGTTCATGCTACCCCATTTAATGGGATATAGCGTGATGTTATGTATGTATGTATGTAATCATAGTTATTAGACAAATAGGTTGAATTATTTGTGCTGTTAAGCCGATTAGTTAAAATCCTTCTACTCGTATAGTACTCGTATGATAATATTCCGACAATAAGGAATAAATGAGCTTGTATGAAGGATACGTGAATGTGGTTGAAGCGAGGATGGTATGTCAGGATAAGAATGTTGGACGAGGACTTATATTGTTGGTGGATGTTCTGTGAATGTTTTAAGGGTTCGTGCTACTCAATTTGATGCGTTATATATAGGGTGGTTGACTGCGCACCGGAATATAGGACTTTAATATGTAAAATCATATTTTTATAATTTTCTGCTTCCCTTATTATTTTAGAGAAAAAAGTTTCAAATAAATGTTGTAGAGCATCAAATTCTACATTAAAAACAGTAAACAGAATTAATTTTGCATGCTTTATAACGACAGAAATTAAATTGAAAATATTGAAAATTGGATTTTGAGAACCCTGGTTCGATCCCCACAGCCGACAAACAATTTTCATCAATTTAAATCTACCCCTATGGCTCCCTCTCTACTAACATCTTTGAGGGCGTGATTTGACGTCTGAGAACCGCACTTCATGCGAAGAAATATATCACTTACCACGATCTGCTTCGGCAGAGTGCTACACCCAATAATGAGTAAGAGGCGTGATGATTACGGTTACCAGCCGTCAAAGCACGGCCCTCAAAGATATTAGTGGAGGAGAAGCCACAGGAGTAGATTTAAATTGGTGAACATTGTTTGTCGGCTGTGGGAATTGAACCAGGGTTCTCAAGATCCACAGGCCGACTCGATACCACTGAGCCACCTACCCCATAATTAATTTTAACCGAGGATACTCCTGATTGGTGAAATATAATGTGTAACTGTTCCTGAACCTATCTGATTAGTAATCATAATCTAGCCTAAACTTAAAGATAAATGTATTAATTTTGTCTTTGTTGTTTTTTATTTAAATTGCTATTTCGTAGCTTTTGCTTTTTTCGGTAGATGGCATTACTGGTTCGATAGAACTTCTCGTGTCATCTTACCGTTCTTTAGAGATCTTATTCTCTGCTGGCACAGTCCTTCGTCACCAGCTTCTTCACGTGAACTTTGTTCTAGGTGAAGAAGTAGGTTATACCATACTGATGAGCTCTAATAAGAGCGAAACGCGTCTATGGTTACCAACTGTGCTGGCCAGCCCCTAACGATGCCCTCATAAGGTGACTTGGAGGCTGAATTTTGTGAGACTTAGCGAAGTGTTTATTTTATATTTTTTTGATAAATTTATTATTGTTCCACGAATTTAAAATTTTGGAAATCACTGCTTTCTCCACAGTTATAAGTAGGTACATTCTGGGAATCGATCCCGCGGCCATATTTCAGCGCTGTTCATACACATATTCCTGAAAAGACTGTCGCCTTAAGTCAAAGTGTTCTACTATTCATATTCATGCATTCTATATCAATCTTTTCAGTAACATTCATAATTCCTTTCATATAAGATTTATATATTCTTTTTGTCTCCGCGTGAACAATCTGATACAATCTTCAAAAATTTCGTTTTAGATTTTCAGTTTTTAGTCACATTTAGAATTCATTTCATACACAATTTATTAGTATTCTTGTTTAGAGGTCTTTCTCTTTTAGTACATGAATTATTAAACAACAGTCGCTTATTTTCATTCCATTTCATTAGTAATTTCTTACTTATATACAGGACTGGCAAAAATAATGATTTAAAAGAATCAATCATATTCAATTTCTTTTTTTAAAATTTTGAGGGAATAATGTGATTGATCGCGAAAAATCAATTGTCACAAAGTAAACACAAGCCTACTAAAATTTAATCAAAAATTTACACACGTTTGTTAAAATAACGAACATTTGAATGGTATTGTTTATTTTCATAAATAGTTGACTGTATGGAAACTCATTTTCATAAATGAAAAATAGTTATTTACGTAAAAAGTCAGGAAAGCTTTCATAGGATGAGTAAATAGCGATAGCGAGGCTTGAAACAGCTTAAGAATCCTGTACGACGTTTTACTGACGTGTTACGTATAATATTTTACCTGAAACTTATAAACAAATAATACATATTTTAAAATAATTTGAATTAAAAGAAATATTTGACTTACATATTCAGTCAGTATTTTATGTTGCTAAGTAACTAGACACTCATGTTTGTTTCATTACCTGCCTAGGCAGGCAATATGTTATTTTCCTGACTAGGCATGCGAAGCAAAGCTTTCCTGAGTCTTAAAGGACAGGTATATTTATTTTTCTATCAGTTTCAGGTAAAATACATTGCGCTATTATAGACTTGATGATAAAATAAAGTCCTTAATTAATATAAGTATTGAAATACTTTGACACACAGAAGTATAAATGATCTTAATAAACGACTTATTTTTTTATATATCGTGATAAGAAAGGAACTATATTTATGTGAGAAAATTTTAAAATTGTAATTATTAATTTTATTTAAATAAATAAATAATATAAATATTTAATACTTCTAATTTAATAACGCATAAATTATACTAATAAAATTAGTTGTTATTAGTCTTAGTATTATTTATTATTAATTGCATATTTATATTATTAATTTCTGTAAAGTTTCCTGTTCCGGCTTGGTTAATTTAAAAACAATATCTACATGGTTTTGTTTCTCTACAAGCCATAAAATTGATGCAAATATAGATACTATTTCCGCATTGCATTTCTAGCTAACATGTATTTGCAACTATAGACAACTAAATTATAATAATACATATATTATTTATTAATTAATTAATATATTGTAATTTATTACTATCAGGTAAAGAGATGTAAATTAATTACTATTTAATTTTTAACTTTATTGTTATTGATTTGTTAAGTATTTTCATAACTAATATCACAAGTAATATGCTAATTTCCGACAATATTTTAACATAAATTAGGAAGAGTATCTTTATATCTCGTTTAGTTTTTGAGATATAGCGATATGCGAGACTCTTACAAGATCTCGTATGGGATTCCCGTTCCCTCAATCTTTCTATCGATCTCATCTCGAATTTTCTATTCTAATATTGATCTTATTCTTATCTCTCATTTTTTGTGCAGGACGAGACGAGATGTAAGAATAATCTCGACTTGTCGTGCATCACTAGGTGACAAATATAAATTTAAGTCAACAAGAGTTGAACACATGCCCTCCTAGCTTGATTACTATTTCAACCACTGAAGCTATTTATGGGGTAGGTGGCTCAGTGGTATCGAGTTTGCCTGTACAAGGTTCGATTCCCACAGTCGACACGTTAAAACTACCCCTGTGGCTCCTCCTCCACTAACATCTTTGAAGGCCGTAATTTGACGGCTGGTAACAACATTTCACGCGAAGAAATATATCACTTACCGAAATCATGATATATTTATTGTATTTATTTATTTGGTTGACGATTGACTATCACCTGACTAACTTCTAGGTATATAAATAATATGTATCGAGAACCCTGGTTCGATTCCCACAAGCGACAAACAATTTTCACAAAATTAAATCTGCCCCTGTGGCTCCCCCTCCACTAACATCTTTGGGGGCCGTGATTTGACTTAACGCGAAGAAATATATCATTTACCAAGATCTGCTACGGCAGAGTGCCACATCCAGTAATGGCATGATTTATTTATTTATTTATTATTATTATCATTTTTAATAATATGAATTCTTGGAAACTGAATTTAAATAATAATTATATATGTGCATTTGCCCATTCAAATATTTTTCGGTCAATTGACTAAGAAACATTTAATAAAAATCACAATTAAAATTGTAATTTATTTATATAGTACTGTTTACTACATCCAATATTACCGAAAATGAAAAACCAACAACAACTAATAAACAAAACCACATCAAATTCAAAATAAAGGGGAAAATAAAGTAAAAGACGTAATGAAATGAAATAATATGTATTTATTTTATTTGGAAAGTAAAGTAAGCAAATTCTCCAGAACCCAGAATACCAAACTAGATATATTCATGTAATAATAGTAGCTATTTCTATTGAACAACAGATGTCGTGGCGGTTCCATTTAGATTATTTGACCGTATTATTTGGTCGTCAAATATTTTTGGTCAATTGACCACGGCACATCCCTAAACCTAAGTGAAATGAACTTAAGCAATCTGCAATTCAAATCATGCATGAGGAAACGAAATGAAAAGACATTTATTTTACGTATTTGTCAATCCTAGCCAACTTTCTAACTCATAAAGTGCAATCACGAAACGAAATCGAAAATAATAAAATCTTTTATACTTGAAATGACCAATTAGTTCACACTGAAGAAAGAAAAAATTGTTTACTTTCGTTCTGGCTTCGATTTCGAATAAAACCCGCGTTACTTTTACGATCGGTCGCCGAAATTGAAAACCAGACGAGTTTCCAAATCTAGAAACTTATTATGTCAGTGACTTTACAGAATACGATGTGTATTCAGTATTCGGGTTTATTATGTTTGTCGAGAGTTGGAGAAAACAAAACTGAATTAGGATACGCTTCTGTTAAAATTTCAAATTAAATTTGGAGTAGCGTTTTTCAGAAACGATTCTCGCGGAGCGGAGATACAAGGGGAAATATGATGGAGTAAATTAACTAGAAATTAAACAACTTTTTCAATTTTCTTATTACGATGTCATTAAAGTGCTTCGAGATGAAGATGTAATTTAATTGTCACAAACAGTATGGTATTTTTAACACATTTTTTTTGACGTAACGTCAATCATTTTTATTTACATTAAAGACTATTTAAATTTTAATTATGTTTCCGAACTACTTTGAACAATGTGTTATTATTTTTCTTAAATAACAATATATTGATAATAATAATAAAGTATCAAACTAAACTCTTGTCTAAGTCTAAGACAATTAATTTTGTCTGTGTTTGTCTCTAATTTAAGGGGTAAGGCCACTCTAGACAAGGAAAAAAAGGGTCATTTTCTAGATTTTTTTTAACGAAATCTAAACGTGCTGCTTAAGAACTGTTTTTGAATCTGTATTTAGTGCTCTTTAAACTTGATTTAAAAAAATTTTTGGAAAGAAAATATTCAAAATTGTCGTCAGGAATTAAAAAAAATGGCGATTCCTCTCGACGCGTAGGGCAAATCGGGCGAAAACATTCCGGGAACAGCAATAGACCTGGATCAAAAAGGGATATGTTTTCTTAATCTCTGATGTATACTCTAAAAAACTATGGGCTGGATTTTGAAAATTTTGATTTTTAACAAAATGGCGCACGTTACAAAAAAAAGTTCATTATTCGGAACTAAATTTCTGTATAAAAACGACCATAAAAAACGAATGAAGCACTTAAAAAAAAGCCCCCGTAGTTATTGAGTATTTTATATCTAGAATAAGAAATAAAAAGATTCAGCACAATCCATCAATTAGTATTTCAGATTTCTTTTCGCCCGATTTTGAAAATATGATTTCGAGAAAAACGCGTTTAAAGTTTCAAGTCATATATATATAAATACTAGTACTAATCAGGGTTCGAAGATATATATCGATCGATATATATCATGATATTTATTTTGATATATCTCGTCATATTTTTGCAATGATATATATCCATTATATAAAAATATCAAATAGTTTTTGTGATATAGCCTCCGGAGAAGTGAAATTTTTCGTATTTTTCAGTTTTTCTACTTTTCCGAGGCTATATCTCGAAAACTAAATGTGATATGAAAACGCGCTCAACGGCATTAATTTTCTCGTGCTTCAGTTAACTTATAAACATAGTTTCAGCGATTTTTATTTTTTTTCAATTTTCCGCCAAAAAAATCGCAAAAAGCGGTTTTTTAACATTTTCTCGAAAACCAGAAGTCATATGCATTTGTAGATTGCACCGCTGGATTCAGTGGGTCAGAATACATATGTATGTAAATTTTCGTTTTAATAATCCTACGATTAAGGATTTTTGGGATAATTGAATAAAAATCTGAAAAAACCAAAGGGGTACCCCTTAGGAAATAATTAAAAATATTAAATTGCTTAAAATTGTATGAAAATTTGCTTATAAGTCAATTCGGACACGGGGAATTCAACGCCGTTGAGCGCATTTCCATATCTTGTTTAGTTTTTGAGATATAGCCTCCGGAAAAGTGAAATTTTTCGAATTTTTCAGTTTTTCTACTATTCCGAGGCTATATCTCGAAAACTAAATGTGATATGAAAACGCGGTCAACGGCATTAATTTTCTCGTGCTTCAGTTAACTTATAAACAGGGTTCGAAGATATATATCCATTATATAAAAATATCAAATAGTCTATAATAAATACAGTATTATTACTTTCATTAATTCTGTTAAAATTATATTCTAAAGGTAATTCTTACTTTACTAGCTTTTGACTAACTTCACATCAACGACATAAATCCAAATTGTGTGCCATTTGTGATGTCATTAACGGCAAAGTCGGAACCATTTCCAAAATTTTTATTTGGTACTCATTTTAGAAATACAAATTCTTTAATATGGTGGAAAAGTGTAACTATTAATGAGTCAGAGTGGCCAAATAAAAGTACATTTATTGAACTATGTGAACAGTTACACACTGCTGTAGCAGCCACAGCAGGGCTGGAACGATATTTCTCCACTTTTGGCATTGTCCAATCTCAATTACGTAATCGTCTCGGTAACGCCAAAGCCGGTAAATTAGTTTTTATGTTTAAATATTTAAACCAAAAAGAAACTACAAAAAAAAAACTAATTTAGATTGGATTTGGCCAAGTGAGTCTATCTGCAACGCTATGTTCAGGAAGTTCATCAGAAGATGATGATTTGCTCCTATCTAGGATATAGAATTATTTAAATATTCTTACTATTCTTAGTACTATATAATATTTGTGTATCCATTCAATGTATATTTACTTTTTTTCATTACCTATGTTAATTTTTTATTTAGGAGTAATAATTTATTTTGTATTTCCTATTGTGATAATAAATGTGTACAAAAACTAAAATTAAAAAATAAATATCCAAAAAGTGATATTTATCTGATATATATCCTATATATCAGATATTTTGATATTTATTATAAATATCATGATATTTACGAACTCTGGTACTAACAGATATATGCTTTTTTCCCTCTGAAATACTTCCGCGCGGCATTTAAATTAATTGTCCCTTATTCCTAAGGGTTTAAACTATAATTTAAGCAAATAAAATAAAATGCATTTAAAAAAAAAATTAGAGTGGCCCTACCCCTTAAACAATATATTGTATAACGAGTAGGACTACATTTATATGTGAGCTCCGCTGTTTGAGATTCACATTTTCTGACGTCACAAAAAGCATATTGAAAGCACATCGTAAATGTGTAATTTTTTGTCTGATCGGATAATAGTAGCTTATATACGAGTAACAAGAGATTAAAGTTCGTCATTATTTGTCGAGAGCGAAGATTGAATCCTGAACGCGTAGTCTGAGGGATGCAATCGCTTGAGGCAAATAATGACACTTTACTCACGTGTTATATACGATATTTAATATATAGATACATATACAATTATTTGTTCTTGAGAACCTTGGTTCGATCCCCACAGCCGACAAACAATTTTCACCAATTTTAATCTAGCCCTGTGGCTCCCCCTCCACTAACATCTTTGGGAGCCGTGATTTGACGGGAAAGGTATCACTTACCGAGATCTGCTTCGGCAGAGTGCCACATCCAGTAATGGGTAAAAGGCGTGATGATATATTTATTTATTTATTTATTTAAAAGAGTCTATTCACAGCATGTAAATCTAGTAAGAATTAAACACATTTTTATAAACTAACAACTATTTATTTGTTAATATTATTAAATACCATGAAATTAGCCAAACATGTCATATTTACATGTAAATAATTTCAAATGTTCGGATGTCTCTCTTTGACATGAGCAGAAGAACAATGAAAAAGGATACTAAAAAAATAATTTATTTTCTAGGTTGCATTGCCAATGACTTTGAATAACTTTATTTCCCTCGTACCAATGGCCTTGAATTATTATATTTCCTTCAGTAAATAATGAACCACATAAGTAATGATTTTGATAAAAATAGAGCTAATATTATTTTATAATTTTAATAATAATAATAATTTTACAATTGTGTGGAATTCAGTTTCAAAAACAAGCGCAGGCAGATACTCCTTTCCTTCCTCATCTTTTTTTATTTCATTTTCAGTTTTTACTATACAGTGTGTAACTGCAATTGTGTTAAATGTATTTTTAAACAAGCGCTGGAGATGCTGCCTTCATTTCTAATAGATTCGTTGTTAGAGAAGTGGGTGTAAGTGAAGATTTACGAAACAGGTGTACAGGAGCGAATGGATGGATGTTTGTTGCGTGATGATGGATTTTGGTTGTGAGAAAAGAAAGAGTTCGTATGGAGGAAGTGTTAATGTGGTCGAAACGAGTATCGTGTGTCAGGATGAGAATGTTGACGGCTTCGTGCTACCCCATTTAATGGGATATAGCGTCATGTTATGGATGTATATTATTTTATTATTAGAAACATTAAAATTGACACCAACCTGCAAATGCAGAGCCGGTGGCATATTTGAAAAAGTGTAAAATACGAAATGATATATTTTTTTAAACATAAGAAATATGTGGGTATCTATTTAATCTTATTTTAGAAAAAATATCAATTTCAATATTATCAAATGAATTAGATATAATATTTATCAATACATAATTTAATAAAGTAATATTGATATCTGCTTATGAGATCAAATCTCTTGCATAACCAGTTCTGACAGATCAAAGATATCAAATGAAAGAAACAGGACTTAGAACAGAGTATTGTTAATTGCAATGATCAATAAATAGAGCAAATCACTTTCTCGAATTCTTTAGTAACTGGAGTGTTTGTTCAACTCAGTTCATTTCAGTCAAGGACGCTGGATTGCGAAATAACGATATACAATACCTGATATGTTTTCTTCTGTTGAAGAAAGACACGCCCAAGATTAACGCAGAATTCAGTAATCGCGTTGGTTTAGGATTACGGTAGAATGGATTTTGAACTTGCATAATCTCACCTGAAAAGAATCATAAGATTTAGTAAAAAATTATTATTTACAAAAAAAATAGTAATGCTTAATTATAATTTAAAGAAATATCTTTTTTTGTTGTTGTATACATAGTGGTAAATCGAAGGAAAATGTATGTATTTTTTGACACTTATATTTATAATTTTACCTGACTTGGAACTGGACAAATAACGGATATTTTTATTAGGAATTTTTTTTTAAATCATCAATGATATGAAATAACAAAACAAATGAGATATTGTTTGAAGTTTGCAGACAATGATGTACTTTGATTAAAACAATTATGCTGGACTTGCATTGTTTTTATTAATTTGAACAAATTGTACAAAAATATTTCACAAAAATATTTATATAAATGAGATATTAATTAAGAGTTTATTTTAATTAATACATGAAAAAGTTATTTATTATAATAATGACAGATAAAATAGTATGTTATGCATCAAGGGAGGGAAACAAGCGATTATTCCCGCGTGTGAAATCGAGGTTTGCTAACTTCATACAAGGGATAATCGCGCCCTCCCGTAAAGCATAATATACTTTTCGTAACAAGTGCACAAAAATTACCGTCTTATCGGGACAAATGTCAAATATGGGTTGCGTAACTAGTTCCTTGTCTGCTCAGCTAGATGGCGCCGCAGCAGGGAATAATTGTAGTCTCTAGGGAGAGAAATATAATGTAATGAAAAGCAATGTTTCTCCCTCCAAAATTAGGAAATAAGAACTTGTTTATTATGGACGTGTTACGAAAACAATAATTTTTAATTGATACATTTGTTTTATTATTGCATGGCACTGATGATTTTCAGAAAATTACCAATATCTTTTGCGTAATTTTTCCGGTTCCAGATAGAGGAAGATTATAAATATTAGTATCATATATTGGACGACAATTGCGTGAAAAAAGTATTTAATTTCTTCTTTTTTAATATCTATTTTGTTGACATCATTCTTGTCATTTAAGACTTGACAGTTTACAGGATAAGTTGCGAGCGAAGCAAGCTTCGCCAAAACTAAATTTCACCTATAATTTATGGATTTTTTATTAATCTCTAGCGAACGAAAAATAGATTGATTTTTTATTTTGTATTAATCTATATAAATATAAATAAATATATCATCACGTCTTGTACCCATTACTGCGTGTGGCACTCTGTCGTAACAGCTCTCGATAAGTGATATATTTCTTTATGTGAAATGCGGTTACCAGCCGTCACGGCTCCCAAAAATGTTAGTGGAGGGGGAGTTACAGGAGTAGATTTAATTTGGTGAAAATTGTTTTGTCGGTTGTGGCGATCGAACTAGTGTTCTCAAGATCCACAGGCCGACTCGATACCACTAAGCCACCTATCCTTTGATTTTTTGAAAGTTTTAATATGGTGAAAATTGTTTGTCAGTTGTGAGGATCGAACCAGGGTTCTCAAGATCCACAGGCCGACTCGATACCACTGAGAATCTATAAAAACTTTAATAAGAAATATCAATCAATAACAGTTACATTGTTAATTTAACTTATGTTCTTTCGATATGACATTTTTAACTTATTAGATAGCAGAATTATTTGTAACATTATTTCAGTATTCGGTCTTTAATTAGCATTTAAATTATCGACCATTACCACTATGAATATCAGAAATATTAGAACATTTCGCCAGCCGTGCTTCACTGAACTAGTGTCCGTTCCTCTACAACTCTACATAATTATATTTGGGTTATTCATGCCAGCAGAGCTTCACCGGATATAAACAAAGGCAACTACGTCCGACTTTAAGCTCCACACACACACACATTACATTATATCGTGTGCGTGTGCATACATGTGTAATCTGTGAAGGCTGTGTGTGTTGCGCTATACAGATACATGATGTGATAGTGTATAGCCTGCTGTGATATTTGCTGAGGCGTTACTCTGTGCCGCTGTTGATGAAATAGTAGATGTTGAATTCGTTCTGTTATGTTGATGTGTAATGTTATTTATAAACGGTGATTGTTATATCGGGATGTTTGTGATTCTAAATAAAGAATTCTGTACTACAATGTTAGCTAAAATATACTAAATTAAAATGTAAACGCAGAGAATAATAAAGATGCTATATGTTTTTTTTTTAAAGGGGCTTATTATGTCCGTCAGTACGGTGGTGTGGATAGAGATACGGAATTCGAATTCGGAGATCCGAGTTCGAATTGCACTAAAGCTAAAAATTATATGAACTACCACACTGCGGCTCAGTGAGTGCGGACTCTGTACTGTAATTGGGATTAAGTTCCTGTTGTACAACGTAACATAAATGAATAAATAAATAAAATAAGTTTTCATGTCTTATATGTGTATAGTTTTAAAAATATTATTTAAAATTTGAGTTGGCTACTATTAGCATTTATTCGAACGAGAAATCTCACGTAATGGGACAAAAATTATAATATTGGGATATTCAACAACTAAGTAAGAGATGGTGTTGATTACAATATGTCAAAGTTTAGATAAAAATACACTTTTAGTTTAGCATTGCTGTCACTTATATTTCTTAATTTTTTCTTTTATTTTGTGTTTGCTAGTAGTGGTTTGTTATTCATATATATATATAGAATATAGTTCTGTGTTGACCTTAGTTGTCGTTTTAGTATTAGTTTCATTTATAGTTTAACTTTCAGCTACAAATTTAATTACATATGTCACAGATTCTTTGAATAATGTACGTTTTACTTAGTAAAAATTAATTCTTTTAGTATCATTTTAATTAATTATAGTTTCATTACATACTTAATATAATAATAATATTGTATACATCTTAGCGTTCTCAGAATGTCGTCTGCCTCAACAAGTTACGTTAAAAACTCACTAACGAACTAAATATATAAGTAATTATTAAGTGCAAATACTTGATTTCTTAATCTGTGTTCATTAACAAAATGATTATAAATTTTTTTAAATTTATAAATATATCATCACGCCTTTTACCCATTATTAGGTGTGGCATTCTGCCGAAGCAGATCTCGGTAAGTGATATACTTCTTCGCGTAAAGTGCGGTTACCAGTCGTCAAATTACGGCCCACAAAGATGTTAGTGCAGAGGAAGCCACAGGGGTAGATTTAATATGGTGAAAATTGCTTATTATATTCTTGATTGTAAATATTAGTTCTATGATTATTCATTTTTATTTATTTTTCAAATATATAGTTATTAGGGTAGCAGCAAAGTGTACCTTTGTTCTAATTTTATCCACTAATCCTAATATTGCAATTATTTCGTGTTTCGCAACACGTGGTTCGTGGTTAGTTTTTTATATAAAGTTAATCATATATTAACTATATATTTTATGCTCATACCTCATCTTCACTCTGCCAGATATATAGGATAGCTAAATAATATTAGGTTAGATTGTTACAGCTTCAATCTGACGTTTGGAGTATAACATAGATATTATAGATGTATGTGAGTAATGTCATTGGGAGAGAATCGAATGAGTGACGTCACAATTTAAGAACCAATAAATATATATATATATATATATATATATATATATATATATATATATATATATATATATATATAATGAAAGGTATGAATAGCTTTGAGTTATATTCATAGTAATATTCATTATAAAGAATCATAAATTAAATTTCTACAAAAAAATTGGTAACTTTTTTATTTTGGTATGCCCCCTATTATATTCATTATAACGTGTTAGAAAAGGTAAATGAGTATCGTTGGCAAAACCTTGAATATTTGTGCAGAAAAATTTCCCAAAATATTTTTGACAAAATTACATCAATTTAAAAACGTAACAAAACTAATTAAAATGAACGATGGCTAACTGTCCAACAAAAATAAATTTCGATCTAGTTACCACTGTCAGTTTTTAGCACTAACGAAATGTTTTTTTTTGCTACGGAGAGAATAACCTTTATGTACAGAGCTGGACGCATGTTTGAAACGAAAATAAGTTAGCATTAATCCATTTTTATTTTATTTGTTTCGAGTTGTATTGATTTTAAAACTTTGAACGGACAAAAATTCTGATGAATGATGAACGGATTCGCTCTATAAATCAAAATTACAAAACAGGATTGGAAATAGATTTATTGTTGTTAAGATGAAAATAGTAATTTATACGACATCCATCCCTCGAGCTAGACATCGATGTCCTTGATGCATATACGATTTTTTTAGATTCAAAGTTTATAGTAATATTATCATCATCTGTGGCGCTACAGCCCAAATCGAGTCTGGGCCTACCGGACACACCGAGCCGCAGTTTTTACACTGCCGTACTGCCGGTTTTCGTAGTTAAATGCTACATTATTTAAGGCGTATAAGTGACTAGCTTATAGCGCCCGAGTGTGATAAATACATATAGCTGTATTTTATTTTTTACGACAAATCACACATTGTCGACAGGCGGATTCGAACTGACGAACCTTGGCTCGGGTGACGTCACAGTATGTTAAGAGATGTGCCTTAACACGCTCGGCCACCGCGCCTGTTATATAAAACACGTAAATTAAAATGTTCTTAGAATATATTTCATTTTGTAAACAACTTTATTTTTAGGGCTAGCTGACTAAAAAATGGAGGTACATATAAAATAGAATACATAAGCTTAATGTTGTTTAAAAGTTTTGTATATTTTTAAAATATCTCTATTTTTAAGAGAGTAAATGAAAAACGTTCATTTCAGATTCTAATAACGCGAAAATACGATTCTTTTGATATTTCGAGTTTCTAGCTATAAAAACGACTTTTGTTCATATCTTACCTTAAAAAAAATGTAATGACAAATAATTGATATTTCAGTAAATATAAGATAATGGGGTAGGTGGCTCAGTGGTATGTGGATCTTGAGAACCCTGATTCGATCCCCACAGCCGACAAACAATTTTCACCAATTTAAATCTACCTCTGTGGCTTCCCTTCCACTAATATCTTTGGAGGCTGTGATTTGACGGCTGGTAACCGCATTTCACGCGAAAAAATATATCACTTATTGAAATCTGCTTTGGCAGAGTGCCACACCCAATTATGGGTGAAAGGTGTGATGATATATTTATATTTATTTTATTTATAAGTTAGATTTGATTCAAATGGCAAATGAAGAAAGAAGTTTTAATATAAATATTATTTACGTCTTTGGAAAACAAATGTCACTATAACCTGTCACTTTTATTATAAATATTACAAAATTAGTAGATGTTTTATTGTTTAATAAACAAGAGATATATGGAGAGATCTAGTCTTGCCATGTATAATTTGGTACTAAAATAAAGAGAAATATTCTTCTTAAATAACAGTGTCACTGCAGTCGACTCTTGTGTCAAGTCTTTCAGTTTATTAAAGCCTTACAGAATTCGAATCCAAATATCCCGCGTTCGAATCGCATTCAAGCTAAAATAGCTATTTATGAAACTAGTAAGGAAATGATGGTTATTACCTTACGCATGTGAAATTTGCAGAACGAGGCGTAACCGAGTTATGTAAACACATAAGAAAGGTAATAACCTTCATTTCCTTACTAGATTCATACAATATTTTTTCTACTTTCGTTCTAATAAATACGAAAGAGCGTTTTTGAAATGATGAAATTTTGACATATTAATGACAGTTATAAATTCAAAAAATAAAAGAATAACACATCAGAATTCGTCTACCAAGATATCTGTTGCTATGTTACCTCATTACTTCACTAGTTAAATAATGCAGTTCATTACCTAACTCAAATAAGTGAAATAAAACGTCTATTTCCTAACGGAAGTAGAAAATTTATATAAACTCTCACACTGCGAGTCGATGAGTACGGATCCTGTACTTAAATTGGGATTTAGTTCCTGTTGTACAGCGTGACATAAATAAATTAATAACAAAAATACAGAAAAATTGAAGTTCGTTCTTTATAATTAATTATTTATTTTAAATACTAATTAAATGATACTAACATTGCGTATGATTTGCAAAACAGTGGTTTCCTTTCTTCAGACACCCTGTATAATCTTTCTAGTTCGTCGCTTGTCAGTTCCGCTTCTTTCGCGTTCACGGCACTCTGCGATGAGTCACTGATTAGCACTCGTATAATCAGTGAAAAATAATACATTTAACGTAAAAGCTAAACGTGAAATGTTCACCTACGCAAATCACAAGTTTATGACTCATTTCACAGAAATTAATTATCTTTCTGCGGTGAAATTTGTTCGCTTGATGTGAGTTGAGTGAGTTGAGCACTGTTTTGTTTTGTTTGTTGCTTTAAATTAACAGTTATTGTTTTGTTTATTAGTTCCATGTGGATTTAATAAGAACCGTAGTGTAAATACTGAAAAAGTGTAAATACCTGGTAGAGATTTATATATTTATCGAGCTAAAAATATAATCACGTCATACTGGTCGGATTATAGATACAGATAAGTGTACTAATGCTTGGATCGTTTATCGTTGTACAGACTGTATTTTTTTCATAGAAATTGATTCGTCAGAGATACTAGTGTTTATATTTTAACAAGAATATGTTAGCTAATGGCTATGTAGAATTTCGATTGAATAATAGCCGGTTTCATCAACAAAAGTTTGATTTTAATCTTGGAGTAAATAAATAAAAAACAGGCGCGGTGGTCGAGCGTGTTAAGGCACATCTCTTAACATACTGTGACGTCACCCGAACCAAGGTTCGTCAGTTCAAATCCGCCTGTCGACAATGTGTGATTTGTCGTAAAATATAAAATACAGTTACATGTATTTATCACACTCGGGCGCTATAAGCTAGTCACTTATACGCCTTAAATAATGTAGCATTCGACTACGAAGACCGGCAGTACGGCAGTGTAAAAATTGCGGCTCGGTGTGTCCGCTAGGCCCAGGCCTGATTTGGGCTGTAGTGCTGCCATCAGAAGAAGAAATATATAAAAGCAAATCGAAAATATTACAGCAATGTCAATGTTAACATTTGACATGTAATTTTGATTGACTTCAATTTTAAAGATATAAGATATAAGATTAATCCCAAACTAAGAACAATTTCTTTTAAGACTTGTTCCTATTCAGCTGAATGGAACTATATCAAAAGATGTGAAAGATTTTGAATTTTTTATTTAAATTTCATTCCGTCAGTACGGTGGTGTGGATAGCATCACGAAATTCGAATCCGAAGATCCCGAGTTTGAATTTCACTCAAGCTAAAAATTATATGAACCACTACACTGCAGCTCGGTGAGTGCGGACCCTGTACTGTAATTGGGATTAAGTTCCTGTTGTACAGCGTAACATAAATAAATAAGTCAATCAATAAACACATTTTGTTTTCCATAAAATAAATAAATATCTATAGGGCAGGTGTCTCAGTGGTATCAAGTCGGCCTGTGGATCTTGAGAACCCTGGTTCGATTCCCACATGCGACAAACAATTTTCACCAATTTAAATCTACCCCTGTGGCCCCTCCGCCACTAATATCTTTGAGGGCCGTGATTTGACGGCTGGTAACCGCATTTCACGTGAAGAAATATATCACTTACAGAGATCTGCTTATGGCTGTGTGCCACACCCAGTACTGGGTAAAAGGCGTGATGATATATTTTATTTATTTATTTTAAATAAATATATCACGCTTTTTATCCATTACTGAGTGTGGCACTCTGTTGTAGCAGATCGTGGTAAGTGATATATTTATTTAAAATTAACTGTCAGTTAGTCGAAGACGGAAGACATTAATAGTAAAAACTATAGACCAGATGTGCGAGGGATGGTTAAAGAAAGATCGCTATACCCTGACATCGGATTTTATAGAAAAACAAAACAGAAATATCTTAAAAACCAAAAACATTTTCAAAACTTTGATTGTCTGTAGTACGCTGTTTTTGAATAAATAAATAAATATATCATCACACCTTTTACCCATTACTGGTTGTGGCACTCTACCGAAGCAGATTTCGGTAAGTAATATATTTCTTCGCGTGAAATGCGGTTACCAGTCGTCAAATCACAGCCCCCAAAGATGTTAGTTGAGGGAGAGCCACAAGGATATATTTAATTTGGTGACTGTAAGGATCGAACCTGGGTTTTCAAGATCCACAGGCCGACTCGATACCACTGAGCCACCTACATTTAGTCTCAATATAAATGGCAAATTTACTAGCTAGTGATTAAATTGAAGGATCTCTGATGAATAAATATTCCGTGAATGTTTCGAGGGTTCGTGCTACCCCATGTAATGGGAGATAGCGTGATGTTATTTATGTATTTGTGTGAAGTTATATTAAATAGTAAAGGTAGTAATGTTGTTTCAGGTGCGACAACAACACTTGAATGGAGGGAATGGAACCAGGTGAGAATGAACATAATATTTTAACTAAATTTATAATGTTAGTTCAAACGGTACCAATAAATTTCAGTTTATAGTCTATTGTTTCATATTAATACCTAGATACTAAATATAGATTTCTACAATAAATTTACTGTTTGTATGTGGGAGCAAACCTTATCATTTACAATCGCTGCAAAATGATCATAATTTAAATAACTAGTATAGTAATGCAGCAATCACAGATCTTCACAGAAAGTACTATTTTACAAACAAACATGCATTATATTTTTTTTATAAATAAATGCATTTGCATTTTTTGTTTTATTTATTAATCAGCCTGGATTTGTACGGCTCTTTCCTTTATAGTCTAACAAATAAATATATCATCAAGTCTTTTATCCATTAATGGGTGTGGCACTCTACCGTAACAGATCTTGGTAAGGGATTTATTTTTTCGTGTGAAGTGCGGTTATCAGCCGTCAAATCACGGCTCCTAACGATGTTAATGGAAAGGGAGACACATGGGTAGATTTAAATTAGTGAAAATTGTTTGTCTGCTGTGGGGATCGAACCAGGGTTGTCAAGATCCACAGGCCTACCTACCCCATCAACCAATGAAATAACAAGATTTGAACCAATCAGATCAAACATCAAACAGCTGAATATTTCATACTAGGTGAAAATTATCGCGAATTTTGCATTCATTTGATAGTTGACATTTAAAATTGCAAACGACAATCTAAAATTGGAAATGTTATTATATATACTATTATTAATTAATTATAAATAGTTCAGAATTATGAAAAGAGTTCTTTTAATAATTTTTTAATACTACCTTTGAACAAGAATATCATTTTCTTAAATATACTACGTATGGAATTTTAATATTGTGCCATTTTGCCACGTTGAAATTTTATAATAAATACGTATTAAAAAGTAGGACTGCGAAATTTGTTTATGTTACTAAAGAATTGTAATACATGATCATATTTATATATTAATTATAATAATTGCGTATTTAATTGTAATAATTTAAATTGTTTATATTTTACATGTAAATAAGTAATCATCTAAACAAAAAAATATAACTTTGTTCTGGAAATAATCTAATAAATATATTACTCAATGATCTGAAAATTCAGCATTCTAATAGTGTTGCCTTTAAGAAACCGCATTTGACTATTTTGATTATAATAAACAATTTTCACCAAATTAAATCTACCTTTGTGACTCCCCCTCCACTAACATCTTTGGGGGCCGTGTTTTGACGACTGGTAACTGCATTTCACGTGAAAAAGTATATCATTTACCGAAATCTGCTACGGCAGAGTGCCACACCCAGTAATATTTAAAAGGCGTTTATTATTATTTTTATTTATAAATACAGTTCTTTGTTTTGCCTCGTCTAAAATCATTTACAAATATTTGTCATTTGAAAAAAATAACGCACATTTTTATAGTATACGTATTCAATAAATTCTGAATAGATACAGCACAATTTTTTTGAAATAGTATAACTTTAAAGTGAAAACTGAAATATCTATAATAAAGTTTTGGGTAAAAAATATTGGATAAATTCATAATCCTGTCATTGGTTGACGTGATGACAGATGGCAGCATACGAAAGACTTTGCAACTTTTATTTCCTCTGTCATAGAAAATTCATCGCCTCCTCGAGAACAATGCTTTCGTGCTATCCATATTCCACGTAAATGAAATTGAACCACATGTTTGAAATACGGGAAATATTTGTTATCTGTCATATTATACCAGACAGCTGAAATTGTAAATAGAAAATAGGATATATTGTAGGTGTTCATTCATTGTCGACTGTTTTCTACTAACATTGTATTACTGTTTAAATTTATTAATTTTATCAGCTGTATAAATCGTAAGAAAGTGAAAAGAAATATCAATTTATTATTCTAACAATTTGAAAGTTTTATTAGGATTTAAAAGTTTTCTTGTGCAAAGAAAATCATCAGCCCAATTAGGTAAAAAGTTGCTGCTTTAACAACGTTGTTAACAAGTTATTTTGATAACAAGCTTCCTAACAACAATTGTTGATTGTTAGTTAATTTTAACAACTATTTTATTGAAACTATCTTATATAGTTGAACTAAATATTGACTGTACAGCAAAAAAAAAACAGGTGTATAGGATTGAATGGATAAATAAATAAATAAATATATCATCACGCCTTTTACTCATTACCGGGTGTGGCACTCTGTCTAAACAGATCTCGGTAAGTGATATATTTTTTCGCGTGAAGTTCGACTACCAGCCGTCAAATCACGACCCCCAAAGATGTGAGTGGAGGGGGAGTCACAGGGGTAGATTTAAATTGGTGAAAATTGTTTGTCGGCTGTAGGGATCAAACCAGAGTTCTCAAGATCCACAGGCCGACTCGATACCACTGAGCCACCTACCCCATGAATGAATGGATGGATGTCTTAAAAATAATTGGGAGACTTTGTGTTACATGGGATAAGTAGCTCAGTGGTATCGAGTCGCCTGTGAATCTTGAGAACCCTGGTTCGATCCCCACAGCCGACAAACAATTTTCACCAAATTAAAACTATCCCTGTGGCTCCCCCTCTACTAACATCTTTGCGGGCCGTGACTTGACGGCTGGTAACCGCACTTCACGCGAAGAAATATATCACTTACCGAGATCTACTACTGCAGAATGCCACACCCAGTAATGGGTAAAAGGTGTGATGATATATTTATTTATTTTATTTACTTTGTGTTACAAATAAGAATATTTTGGTAATTTATTTTGAAATTATAATATAAATATATCATCACGTCTTTTACACATTACTGGGTGTGGCACTCTGCTATAGCAGATCTCGGCAAGTCATATATTTCTTCGCGTAAAGTGCGGTTACCAGCCGGCAAATCACGGCCCAAAAGATGTTATTGACTAGGGAACCACTTAATTTGATGAAAATTGTTTGTCAACTGTGGGAATCGAACCTGGGTTCTCAAATCAATTGATCTTTGATGTATTTTATTTTCGTTAAATAAAAGTTTCTATAGGTAGTTTCTATTATCGATGGATGATATATTATATTTGAGTACCTATACAGCTTGATTTTAATTAAAAACCTTTTGCCAAAATAGTCCACCTTCCTAAAAAGATATATGACGAACTTCGCTAAATAATGGAAGAATTTTCTCGCAATTTCGGCAACCAACAATAAATAAATTTCACTTTCCATGAGCCCACGTTGGCGTAATTTATTTCCAGGTTAATTTGTTTTTACAAATTTAAAGGACATTTTAATTCCGCCGTAAATCTCACTTGTCGCCTTATTCTTTGTTCTCGTTTGTCATTTGTCAGTGGTATTAGTTGCGTGGCGCGATGTTCACTTGTTCAATTATGTACAGCGCCAAGTAAATAAAACCTATTAAATGTAATTTAAGTGCGGAGAGTATATAGTTTGACACCTAGCAGGAATTCCGTGATAAATGTGTAATTAAAGTTTCCTGGAATTGCGGAAGTAAATGCGAAACACACAAAACAGTTACGGACAATATAGTTGCTTTGTAATCCAATATTCAACCTAATTAATAACATCAACAGCAGAAAATGTCCCTATATATACAATAAAAATGTAATTAACAAATGTATATGCTATACAGGGTGTTTCTATACCTCTGCACGAAACTTTAATGACATATATAATTTGATATACTGATGGGGTAGGTGGCTCAGTGGTATCGAGTCGGCCTGTGGATCTTGAGAACCCTGGTTCAATCCCCGCAGCCAGCCGCCAAACAATTTTTACCAAATTAAATCTACCCCTGTGGCTTCCCCTCCACTAATATCTTGGAGGGGAGGGAGGCGTGATTTGACGGCTGGTAAACGCATTTCACGCGAAAAATATTTCACTTACCGAGATCTGCTTAGGCAGAGTGCCACATCCAGTAATGGGTAAAAGACGTGATGATATATTTATTTTATTATAGATCAAACATATTTTTTTGAAATTCGCAAAAATTAGGGTATTTCATTCCTAGCGAACATTTTTAGTGTCACTGGTTTAATAGTACATTTAATTTAAAAAAAATAAAATAAGGCATTACACCAGGTACTTACAATTAATTAATAATTGATTATTTGTAGGCAGTGTTTATACTTTTATTTTATTAGTAACATAATTATAATAAATTAAAAAGATTTTAAATGCGCGAAATAGATATTCGATGCGCCATTCGATGCGCCCTTATTTCAATAGTTACCAGGGCTACAAACAAAACAGAAACTTGTCATATTGACAGTTGATAGAACGAATTTATTTTCATTACGTTATTTAATCATTTAAGATGCTATCGTAGAAAAAATTACACAAATAACGAATTTTGTTTGTTTTCTATGTTCCTTTTCACATTTCTCATTAACTGTAATTTTGATCGTAAGTTTTATGGACACTTCTACTAATTAGTCATTGTTAATTGCTAATCATAATTACTAATTTCGTAGCTATGAACTCAGCTTTGAAGTTTTTAATAGAATATTTATATTTAAGTGGTACAAATAAATACATTTGAAGTTAGGTTCGTATATCATTTATAAAAATAAATAAATAAATTTATCATCACGCCTTTTACCCATTACTGGATGTGGCATTCTGCCGTAAGCAGATCTCGGTAAGTGATATATTTCTTCGCGTGAAGTGCGGTTACCAGCCATCAAATCACGGCCCCCAAAGTTGTTAGTGGAGGGGGAGCCACAGGGATAGATTTAAATTGGTGAAAATTGTTTGTCGCCTGTAGGGATCCACCTATCCCATATATATTTAATATTCAAAATAATTTTATTTTATTCAGTCCTCAATAAATGTTTAAATCTGTACATAGTAAATAAGTATAAACTTGAATATAATACTAGCGTAATGCAACAACGAAATAAGGTTCAAAATGACATAGAAATAATTCGGGAACCAGTCGAAACGAATGTACAAGCATAATCTTTAACAAGTTATTATAGGCAAGCATCAGTTTTTCGTGTAGTGTGTTTCAGTGTTGATGTGAGTAGTAAAAACAGTGCGTAAAGCTATTGATTTGTGTGTCATTCGATGAAGTATTTTCGTGTAAATTAATTTTGAGTGCTTTTAAATTAATATGATCGTTACTATAAGTGTTGTTTGTGTCAGAAGCGTGCAATTAGAATCAACCAAGGCTTTGAAAACGTAAGGTTAGTTTCTAATCATTTCAACAAATTTATTTCAGATTTGAAATTTTGTATGAATGAAAAAGATAACTAAATGTTGGTGTTAAATTATGTTTTAATCATTATCTTTAATTAAAAAATTTCTGTGTACATAAATTTGGTTAAGGGTATTAAAAAGATTAAGAAAATCGTCTTTAAAATATTACAGTAATTAAGATTAAAATTGCGTTGCTATTATTAAATATAATTACAATTTATTAGTAAGTATCGTTTTATATCAAAATTTAAAACTAATTAAATTATAATACTTTAATTCATGCTGATATATGATAAACAATGACTATTAATTGTCATTGCTAATTGTAATTACTAATTAAATAGTTGTGAACCCAGCTTTAAATCAAAATATTCTACTCACTAATATATAAATTCAAGGGATAGGTGGCTTAGTGGTATCGAGTCGGCCTGTGGATCTTGAGAACCCTGGTTCGATCCTCACAGCCGACAAACAATTTTCACCAAATCTATCCCCGTGGCTCTCCCTCCACTACCATCTTTGGGGGGGCGTGATTTGACGGCTGGTAACCGCACTTCACACGAAGAATTATATCAATAAATAAATATATCATCATCACGCCTTTTCTCCATTACTGAATGTGGCACTTTGCTTAAGCAGATCTCGGTAAGTGATATATTTGTTTGCGTGAAATGCAGTTACCAGCCGTTAAATCACGGCTCCCGAAGATGTTAGGGGTAAATTTAATTTAGTGAAAATTGTTTGTCGGCTGTGGGGATAGAACCAAGAATCTCAAAAAATTTGCTACAGCAGAATAGAACACCCAGTAATGGGTAAAAGTCGTGATGATATATTTATGTATTTATTTAAAAACAACAAAAAAAAACACAAATTGTTTTGTTTTCAATGTAATCCATTAAAAATGTAATTAAACCAGACTAGAAATAAACCAACAAAATTATAAAATTAAATTTTTATTACACTCGCTTATAACCTTGCTAAATTTTCCAGCAATATTTCTAAAAATACTCTTTGCATATTACTAACATAAACAAATTCAGCTCTAAAAATATCCCACTACACTACCCACTATATTTACTCATGATACTCGTTAATCGGTTAGTTTTTGCTTATTCTATGACGTCACAAGCCTTGCTTAATTAATAATTTAATAAACAGACGCGCAAGTGGGTGATTAGCGTGTCGACTAATTATCTCATTATGTCGATGTTAGATTCGAGTTGACTGTAAACTGCAATCAACAGTTGAGGATGGTGACACTGGAATTAAACTGAAGCTGAAGACGAGGTTTTAAAGGATTTAGAATAGTTAATGATGTAATTATGTGCAAAGTAGGATTATAGTTAACTTTCAAGTTTTTAGTTTTTATTGGATTATAAGTGATTATGTGTTGGTATAGTAGTTCATAAGTTTTTTAATTTGTATTAAAACTTTGAAGTGAAGTAATGTGTTGAAATGAAACTAAGCTGGTTACAGCAGATGGAATGAAGGTTAATTCAATTAAATCAAAAATATCAGAAAAGCAGATTTCTCAAACTGGCCTGTGGACTCCCCAATAATCTTTCAAGAGATCTTTGAAGCTTTTTCTGTCAAAAAATGTTCACTTTTTTACACTAATATTAATACGTAATTGTTTTTTCATTATTTCGTACCCAAGTGCGCAAAGTACTCATTTTGCACACGCTTCCAAATTATTTTTTTCACGTTCCATGGGCTACAACAATACATCAATAGTACCAAATTCATGTTATTTATGATTTTTTTTCTTCAATTCAATAATTATTGTATTATTCTTTTTTGACAGTTAAAGAACAACATTTAATGTTGTTTGTATTTCGTGAACGAGATTCTTGTTTTTCGTAGTTTTCGAATGACAGTTATGTCTCGACCTAACGGTCTCGAAAGTGACATTTTCACGCGTTACAAAAAAACTTCTCGCATTTGATACGAAAATAACTATTACAATTTTTTACTGTACATACTATATATACAGGGTGTTTCAGGACTAGTGTAACAAACTTTAACAGCTTATTCCTCAGGTCATTTTGAACCAAAAATGTCATATGAACATAGGTCCTATTCCTTCTAGTTACCAAAATACAAGAGGTTGAAGTTCTATAAATAACACGAAATTTTCAAATTTTTGTAATCAAGATACTTTCGGAAGACAAGAATTTTATTGACAAGTCATACCTTATTTGTCTTAATTAAAAATTGTTGTACTTTTGATTGTATTATTGTTTCATAATTATTTATTTATTTGTCTTCATTAATTTTATTTATTAATATTAACATGCATACGAGTTCAAGGCGCTCATTTTGAACACTTGCTGTAATTTTTTTAAAATTTGTTATCTTATTTCATATCGTGTTAACCTATTCCATGTTTGGTTATGTTGTTCTGTGTCTATTTAATTGTGTCATTTCATGTTTTGTTCTCTAAATCGTATTCGTTAATATTAATAAATAAAATTAATGAAAACAAATAGGGTATGACTTTTCAATAAAACTCTTGTTTTCCGAAAGTATCTTGATTAAAAAAATTTGAAAATTTCGTGTTATTTATAGAACTTTAACCTCTTGTATTTTGGTAACTAGAAGGAATAGGACCTATGTTCATATGACATTTTTGGCTCAAAATGACCTCAGGAATAAGCTGTTAAAGTTTGTTACACTAGTCCTGAAACACCTGTATAATATTTTTAAAAAAATTTAATGATGCTTGTATTAAATATTAAAGTTTCAATTAGAAAGATTAATTTCTAAAAGTCTCAATGTGTAAGTTTTATTTCAAAACTATACTACACGTGCGCTAAACTGAAGCTGAATTTGATACAAAATAAAATATACGTTCACGTTTTATTTTAATTGTTTTTTTATTAGTTTTGGAGCGATATGTTTTAAACTTAAATAAACTAATTTTAGTTTCGTGGAATTTTTTTATAAAGATTTCATTGAAAGTTTCAATTAAAACTTTCATTAAAAATTTCAGCGAAACTTTAAAAACCTAGTTTGTACATAATTACTTGTTATTTTCATATTTTTCGCCTATTTCACTATTTAAGTTTGTTTTCGATGTAACCGAACAAAATCTTCCATTTTTTTTATTTATGATAATTATTGAGTAAATTTATTTTTTATAATATTGAATCGAGCTTTAAAAACGTTGAGAAAAGCACTACGCTAGACAGTATAGTGCATGGCAACAAATACTTTTATTTTTGTTCTTTAACTTTGTTACACAATATTTTGAAATTTTGAACGTGACATTTTAATGTAATATTTTTGTTAAAAGTTTAGAAGATTCTTTAATATTGTTTCGAAACAAAAGCTTTTAATGAATATTCAGTAATTGGATATATTTTTTAAAAGTAACTTTATAATCATATTGTAATTCTATACTTTAAAAGCTCCATTATAAGAATATAAATAAATAGACAGTTTATAAATATTTAACAAATTTAAATATCTACAATCTCGAATAGAACATGATTACCGAAATATTCTCTTTCCTTAAATGCTATAAAACAGTTCAAACCGTCTTCATTTTACAAGTTAGTACATCGCCTATGTTCGCCTAAATAATATGTCCGTTTGTAATGAACATTAAATCGGGAAAATCTTATTAAATCCTCATTAAACGTTCGCTATAAATACAATCTCCGCAACACAGCATTAAACGCAGCACAGCAGGGCACATCACATCTATGTAACGTAAGAACGTAACGTAACTGAGGGAAGATTTCTACTTTTAGACAGACATTCACTAACCCTTAAGTAAGGGCGGGTTCACAATGTGATGAGAACGGAAACGGAAATGAAAAAAATACAAAAGACATGGATTTCGTCTTTTGTTATTGTGTTTTCAAGCAAAAGCCAACTCTGAAAATTGCAATGTTAGTTTATTAGTAATAGTAGATTAGATTTATTATTTGAAATTCAAGTAATATAATAATTGGTTATTGGATTGCTGAATACGTATAGCTTTTTTTAAGGAAACATATTACGAAGACCACCGTTGGGAACTATAAGATATACGACCTTGATTGTATTAGATAAAAGTTGCCAGTTTAGTAGGCCGATTTAGCGATGTTTTGTTTTTTATGGGGTAGGTGGCTCAGTGGTATCGAGTCGGCCTGTAGATTTTGAGAACCCTGGTTCGATTCCCACAGCCGACAAACAATTTTCACCAATTTAAAATCTACCCTTGTGGCTCCCCCTCCACTAATATCTTTGGGGGCCGTGATTTTACAGCTGGTAACCGCACTTCACGCGAAGAAATATATCACTTACCGAGATCTGCTAAGGCAGAGTGCCATACCTAGTAATGGGTAAAAGGCGTGATGGTATATTTATTTATATATTAATTATGAGTCAAAATAGTCATTTTATTGCACGACTATGTTGTGTGCAATAATAGATATTTATAAAACTAGTATTAAAAGTTACTTCACACACTTGTATCAAAAATAGCTATTTTATACATTATTTATTTATCCTATACTACAGGAACAATTACAGTACAGGGTCCGGACTCACCAAACCGCGGTATAATAGTTTACATAATTTTTAGTTTATTAAACTAAAAATATTTCGAGTTCGAATCGCACTTAAACTTTAAGTGCGATTCGAACTCGAAATATTCGGATTAGAATTCCGTAACGATATCCATACAACCGTAATGCCAGACTACGAATATTATCTTAAATTATTTAATTAAGTTTCTTTTGTAAAAGCGTTAGATAAAACATTTTATCGCACGCTTTCTGATAAACAATGATTTTTTGCACTGAAAGTGAGTACATAATAGCTCACTTATCGCACGATCGTAGAAACACTTATTTTGGTCGATGGATATGTTTTCAAATAGATTTAATAAAAAAAGAGATTTTTTTGCTATCTAATATAAAAACATTTTTCTTTCGACAGTGCGGAAAGTACTCATTTCTCATATTCATTTGCGTGCGAAAAGTGTTTGTTTCCTGCACTTATCTGTCAACAGAATGATATTTTTGTTTTCGGTTGTCATAAATACAATAATTGACAGTGAAACTATTTAATCTGAATCAACCTTTGATATTATTTGAGAAAATCAAAAATGATCTAAAGATGTAATAATTTCTTGTAGTGTAAAATGCAAAATTATCGTAGGAAGAAATAGTATGTAATACACGTATTGAAAAGCCATTGGAAAATGGCTTTCCAATAATACACTTTCAGCATTATCGAAATATAATACAGGTTCAAAATTTGTTTTAAATATAATTTTAAAATACCTCTTAAATTCTCTTACCGGCAGATGAGACTTTATTAAAACCAATTTGTGTATTTGTAACAATACAAACACAGCAATTTCAAATTTACCATTCTCGTCCTTGTTATTGTGCTTCCGCCTCATTTCTGCGTCAGCTCCCGAGATGGCAGCATCAGAGCGTGACGTACTAAACATCTCACGGCATAAAATCCAACGTCATTACCGAATCAGCGAATCTCTGGAGACGGTTACCGCCGGGGAAGATTCTGCCAGAGACAAAACACCATCGACAAACAACGATGTCGCGAATGAAATTAATTCTGAACTCATGACGAACAGAAATTCTGGCGCGAGGAACGCATTTAGCTTTTAGTTTACTTTACAGCGACAGAGTTGTACATGGATTATATACACGATGATGAGTTGCCTTCTTCTGTGAATTTATGTGAATTTGTTTGTGTTTGTGTTTGTGTGTCGGACTGTACTGGTATGGCTTGTGATAATTCGTGCTGTCTTATAGAAATTTTGAAATTATTTTGCATTTTATTTGCAAATGTTTTGCGATTTATTACAGCGTTCAGTTGTCAACTTCAGATACAATAGGATCCTTCACTTTTTTTATTTTTTCTAATTTGTTATTTAATTTCATATCTCAATTGAAAATAATGTATAGTTTTAGAAAGTCTTAATTAATATTCATTAAGCCGTAATAATTTTTTTTAATTTTAAGGTAATTTGGATCTCAAACAGTGGGGCTTACATATAATTATAGTTATACTAAAAAAATATAAATAAATATATCATCATGCCTTTTACACATTACAGAGTGTGGCACTCTTCCGTTAGCAGATTTCGGTAAGTGATATATTTCTTCGCTTGAAGTGCGGTTATTAGCCGTCAAATCACGGCCCTCAAAGATATTAGTGGAGGAGAAGCCACAGGGGTAGATTTAATTTAGTGAAAATTGTTTGTCGGTTGTGGGAATCGAACCTGGGTTGTCAAATCCACATGCCGACTCGATACCACTGAGCCACCTATCCCATAACAAAAATATTTTTTTTATTTTATATGTATTTTTATTGTTTAAAACTGGCCAAAAATATTTAGTACTCTTAAATATTCCATATTTAAGAAAAGAAATTGTAATTAATTTCTATCTCATTCTAAAATTAAATAAATCACGTTGAAAAGTTATACTGTAATTTTATTATTCAGTTGCCAAAAGTAGATTGTGGCAATATTTTGTGACATTTTAATATCTAATTTAAATTCAACAAATTGTTCAAAACATTATTATTTTCTTTTACTGAAATAAATAACGTAAACATTTTATTTGTATAAATAAAAATACGCCGCTAACGTATTGTCATGACGACATGAGCGGCCAAGGCCGATAAAACTGCATTTTACAACGTGTAAACAGTTTGCAAAGTAACCTTTTACTCTTACAAACTTATTTCTTGTGGCTTGTATTCATGACATTTATTTATTTATGATACGCTGTACAACAGGAATTTAATCTCAATTCCAGTAAGCCGCAGTGTGGTAGTTTATATAATTTTTAGCTTGAGTGAGATTCGAACTTGGTATCTCCGGATTAGAATTCCGTATCCCTATCCACTCCACCGTACTGACAGACATGAGTCACTTTAAATTATTAACATATTTACATTATCTATTCTTCAACGTATCATTAAAGTTTGCATAAAATATCATAAACTATACATACGAATAACATAGTAAAGCTTCTTACTTTCGAGTGCATCTCTAAATTATGCACATCCATTAGCTTAGTATGTATCCATGTATAACGTCACTCATGCACATGGCTAAATCTCTCGTTTTCTTCCTACAAACATGAAATGTAACACGGAAAGTTCTGATGGAAGCTACCAGCTAGTAGTTTCCAGTTTTAATAAATTTACGCTAGCGTGCTCCACTGCTTTCAACATTAAAACCAAAACTGTGTGTCATTTAAGCTTCCTTACTTCGCACGTCACAAACATACATTTACACATATGGAGAGATAAACATACATATATCATTTCGTCTCTTACCAATTCGAACTAAACATTAATCATTGTATCTTACGTAAATATGGGCTTAATAATGTCCGCCACTATAGTTTTAGTTATTAAAAATGTATTAAAAGTAATATAGTATGTTATGCATCAAGGAAGGGAAACAAGCGATTATTCCCGCGTGTGAAGTTGGCAAACCTTGACTTCAGCTCGGGACTTCGGCCTTCGCTTACGTCTCGGTTTGCCAACTTCACACAAGGGGTAATCGGTGCCCCCCCCCCCGTGAAGCATATTATACTTTTCGTAACAAGTGTACAAATATTACTGTCTTATCGGGACAAATGTCAAATATGGGTTGCGTAACTAGTTACCTAGGAAACGCCGCAAATAGCTAATAATCGTAGTCTCTAGGAAGAGAAACATCCTACCTAGGGAGAGAAACATTTTACCTAGGGAGAGAAACATGCAACCTAGGGAGAGAAACATGCTACCTAGGGGAGAAAAGCAGTGTTTCGCTCTCTAAAATTAGGGAATAAGAACGGGTTTCATGTGCATGTGTTACGGAAAGTAAATTTTTACATTTTAATATAATATATTAAAGACCGAGTTTTAGACATTTTTTTTGCACGCTTCCAAGTTTAAAAACGAGCCGCAAACGAGTTTTCTAAAGGACACGTGCGATAAAATTCGTATAAGATAAATTATTTATACTATTTTTCTATGGGATAGGTGGCTCAGTGGTATCGAGTCGGGCTGTGGATCTTTAGAACCCTGGTTTGATCCCCACAGCCGACAAACAATTTGCATCAATTTAAATGTACCCTTGTGGCTCCCCCTCCACTAATATCTTTGAAGGCCGTGATTTGACGGCTGGTAACCGCACTTCACGTGAAAAAGAATCACGTACTGAGATCTGCTTCGGCAGAGTGCCACACCCAGTAATGAGTAAAAGGCGTGATGATATATTTATTTATATTTTTCTATTTTGCGTCTTTTATAAATTAAAATTTAAAAAAATCTACGATATTTTAAACCTAATCAATTTAGGGCAATTTGTATGTGAAATGTTGTGTTTGCTAACCTGTTATTGACATTTATGCAATTGTTCAGGTTTTGAGCTTGTATTGAAATTTGGATGTTCTCAGCTTGATAGGTACAGTATGTCATCCGCTACTACCAACCGTCTAAAACTAAATGTTGCGTTTCGTAATGAACGCTATTTCGATACGCAACTGGGTTTCGTAATTACTTCCTTATGAACGCAAAATAGAAAAAATTTCGACTGTGGCGTAAAGAACCCAAATTAAAATCTTATTGGCAGCATAAAAATCACCCAAAAATGGGTAAAATATTTATTTTCCTAGACCACACCAAGTAAATCTAAGCACATTGAAGAATAATACAAAAATGTTTCTTTAGGATAAAGCATATACGAACATAGAGAAATTTTAATGAAAAGACAACATTGCATTATAGCTTGAATCTGAACCCGGAACCGTGGGTTAATAACACAATTATAATATACTGTCTGTAAAGTTAAACTCACACTAATTGGCTTACAGTGAGTTTCCAATAATTACAAGCAATTTTAGTTCCTGCTAGTATTAAACCGATCCTAAAACTAAAAGCTTTAGTGCCGCAATATATTCCACCAATTAATATTCTCATTTTACGACAAAAGTTCAAAACTTCGCGGAAAAATCTTGTGAATTATTTAAATCCGCTGCGAGAGTAAAATCCTTTATTTCCGATTTTATGCTACCGTTCACCGATCACCATTCTCATAAATGTGAAAAAATGTGATAGGGTGATCCCCCGGAAATGCACGTTTCACGCTCCTTGAACACGATTTGTCTGTTTCCTTCCCATGAATGGTATTTGTACGCAAATCTACGATCTACGTGTGTTGTTTGCCCTGGAGCGAATCACAGATAATCTGATTTCAAATCAGAATTTGTGGTTATAATAATGGAAAGGTATTATCTCACACAAGCATTTATGATAAACAACAAATTCTTATTTCAGGTTTTATATATTTTATCTACGATCACATATGTAAGTAGGCCCAGGGGCGCCGAGAGGAAAAGCGGGCCCCGGGGAAAAAAATTCGGGCCCCCTTTAACTTTGAATATTTATTAATTAAATATAAGATACAAAAAAAATATATTTATAAATATATGTATGGTTTTGCTTGGTTTTCTTCCCTTGCAGCTTTTTCTTTTCGTTTTTCATTTTTAATGTTTAAAATGTATTTTTCGTTATCTGCTACAAATTTATGTCTGCATGACTATATAAGGGCAGAATCTACAAAAAGAGTTAAAAAGTATTAATAGTGTTAGAAACAGATGTTTTATAAAACTTTATATTCATTTAAAAAGAATTATTAATTACCTTCATATATATATATGTTATAAATACTTCTTCGCAGTACTGAAGTCTTCAAATTTAAAATTTATTGTGCGCACTAAAATCGAGGCTAAAATATGGTAACAGTTCGGTAAGAGTTAATTGGTGCAGCGATGTGTATTGTATACTCACTGTATGACTATCTAATATCTAGTTGCATATTCGATAAATGCAGGGGATACCAAAACAGCACTACGCACAAATGTGCCTATGTGTGTTGTATACAATGAATGTAATAATATAAGAAACAAAAATGCAACAATGTAATAATGTGCTTTTGAATAGTGTATAAATTTATTTAAAATTTGCAACTGGGGCCCTTGATCAAGCATTTCGTCATTTTTATACAATGTAATAAATTGTTGAAAACGTGTATCAGACATTTCGTTATACATGTTCTAGTAAAGAATATAAAAAAATTGGTGAAATAGTAGAAAATTAAAAGCAATTTATAAAATAGCATTACATCCGGGCCCTTTGAATTTCACGGGCCCTGGGTATTTTTACCCCCCCCCCTACCCCCCGTCTCGTAGGGCCTGAGTAGGCCATTAAAAACAATTTGCAAGAATAATAAATGCTTGTTTACGGTTGCTAAGGGTTTACGACACTGCTGTTTGATAGTTGATGTTACAATATAATCTAACAAATATTCTGTAATTGTTCTTATTGTTATTTATTGTCGTAGATAAAGTATAATACACAACTCGAATTGTAACGCAATTACATTGCTCGTGAAATTACTGTACTCGCTAAGGCTCGTGCGCAACTTTTTCACTCGCACGTAATGTGCTTGTTACAATTCTTATTATGTAATATACTATTAAGATTTAAAGGTAATATATTATATTTTATTAAAAAAATATATTACAATGTTTTAACATTAAAAAATCTGGTAAACAATAAAATTATTTTGTATATGGGGTAGGTGGCTCAGTGGTATCAAGTCGGCCTGCGGATATAAGAACCTGAGTTCAATTTCACCCCGTTAAAATTACTCCTGTGGCTCCCTCTCCACTAACATCTTTGTTGGCCGTGATTTGACGACTGGTAACCGCATTTCACGTGCATAAATATATCAGTTCCTGAGCTTTGCGATTGCAGAGTGCCATATGCAGTAATGGGTAAAAGGCGTGATGATATATTTATTTTTCTTATGAAAAAGAAAAAGTATTTATTTGTGATTTCTTGAATCAGAAAATAATGATCACCGAATTAAAAAAAACTGGAGTTCCGTGGCTATTAAAAAAAATTTATTAAACTCTCAATTTAGCGGAAAGTTAACAAAACTTTATTTGGCCATAAACAATTAAAATTATCGAATAAGGTATAAAATAAATTTTATTATAAATCGTAAACTATGAATTTATCGTGGAAACAGATACTAAATAGACGATCTATATTACAATGAAAATCGTAAAAATTTCGTAATAAACTTTTTGGAATTAGAAATATTTTTTTACTAGTCTTTTCTTAAAAATAATAAATGATTTAATCAATTACTAATAAGTACTCGTACTAATAATTATCATTTTTTAAATAAAATAAATGTAAATATATCGTCACGCCTTTACTCTCTATAATTAAATTTGTTATCATTAATTGTTTTACTTTTAAAAAAATACTAATTAAATTATGAATGTAAAAATAAATATACTATTAGGTGTGGCATTCTGCCCTAGCAGATCTCGGTAAGTTATCTATTTATTTTTGCGCCTGAAGTGCAGTTATCAGCCGTCAAATTACGGTCCTCAAAGATGTTAGTGGAAAGGGAGGTCCAGGAATAATTTTTAATGTGAAATAAAATTAAATCAGCTACAGGAATTGAATTCGGATTCTCAAATCTACAGACCGACACCAAGCTTTTTACCGTAGACAGTAGAAACAAAATTTAATAAATATATATTTCGTATTAGTAAATTAAGTGGATAACTGACTCATAAAATGATTGATAAAAAAATAAATCTTTCGTTAAATTTATTAGACAGTTTTTATATCTACAAAAAAATTCTTGGCCACCATAAAAAGTTTTATTAGAACAAACAGTTTTTATGTACTTCCATTTTTTTTAATTACCGCGAAAACAATGATTCCAGATAATTTTTCGTGGTGTCATTTCTGCCGAGTGTAAGCTGCGATAAATCAGATTAAACCATTTGATCGATTGATTAAGTTAGAGAAGCGACAGCTTCGTATAAAGTTCGCAAAACCGCGAAATTCCTTTCATTCGTATAGCTCTTCAAATCTTACAGTAAGAACGTGAAGAGTGGTACTTAACCTGTCATTTGATTTCCTTCGTCAATTTTTCCAATTTTCCACGTATCACTTCCGCTGCGTTCTCTCATATTCCATTTGGATCTTTTCGTTTTTTACCGTTTTCCATGTCAGTTTAGTGTAACATTTCTATTTTTATATTCTTGCATGCAGTAGATCGTACTCAAAGCACATACTACGTAAGAGGTTTACTTGAAATCCAGCAAACTTCATTTTAGTTTATTTTTATCTTTTCTATAATTCTATAAAATGTAGAATACGAGGTAGGCACAGGCAGTAAGTAAATTTAATAACTGATAGCAATGCATTTGCCACGAAAGTTATTAAACTTCATTTATATATTTTTCAAAATGATACAGTAGATCATATATGTGACTACAATTATACAAAACTTAATAAAAAGGTATCGAGTCGACCTGTCGATCTTGAGAACCCTGGTTCGACCCCCACAGCCGACAAACAATTTTCACCAATTTAAATCTACCCCTGTGGCTCCCCCTCCACTAATATCTTTGGGCGCCGTGATTTTACGGCTGGTAGCCGCACTTCAAGCGAAAAAATATATCACTTACCGACATCTGCTTAGGCAGAGTGCCACACCCAGTAATGGGTAAAAGGCGTGATGATATATTTATTTATTTATTTTTAATAAAATGTAAATGTCAAATACAGGCTGTTAAAAAAATTTCCGGGACGGTGAAATATCTCGAGAAATACACATCGAATAAAAAATCAAAAAACACGTGTTTAATATTTTTCAATATCTTATCTTATATCACTAAGCACGTTCCCCCACCGCCACCCCCTGGGGGTGAGGCGGGAGCCACTTTGTAATCTTAAATGGGAGCTCCTATTTTTTATTGTACATTCGGATAGTACGGCTAAAACTAAGTACGTTATGTATTAAACTTTTTCCGATTCGCGATAGATGGTGCTGTAATAAGAAAAATAATTATTGTCATGATTCCCATTTAAGATTTCAAAGTGTCCCCCCGCCGTACCCCCAGCGAGTGGCGGTGGGATCGTGCCTGGTGATATAAGATAGGTTTTTGAAAAATATGAAACACGTGTTTTATTGTTTTTTAATCCGATGTATATTTCTCGAGATATTTTACCGTCCTGGAACTTTTTGAACTTCCTGTATATAAACTCCGCTTTTTGACATTTACATTTTATTAAGTTTGACGCCACAAAAGTCTTAAGGAATATCAATTAAGATTCTAGAACTGGACATTGTTTTTAATTTAGATGTTGTTTCATTAAAAAAATGTAAAAACAGTAGTGGAGGACTCCTTTACTCAGGGTAAACTAATTTTGTTTCATGAAAAAACAGTTAAAATTTAAAATTAAAAGTAAAGTATCGTTTTATGTATCTGCCTGTATGTTATTTCAAACTAACAATATTATTGTTACAATATAAATTGGAAATAATCAAAAATCAAACAGAAAGTTTAAAATTTGAATACGAATGTATAGGAAAATCAGGAAAACCTTCTCAATTTAAATTCTATTGAAGTGTTTCTTTGAAGAATGAACGTTACCATAAATAAGTTTATTAATCAAGCCGGTTATCTGCGGTTGCGGCAGTAACCTGGTAACATCTGGCAAAGAGTGGTTTCCAATACTGCGTTCAGCATTGGTAGACAATTTCACCGCGAAACTCAATTGGAGTTATGGGTGAATTTGGTAATTTTCGCCAACACACAAACATTTAATTAACAAATTTATTAATTTACGTCTTAAGCAAAATGATTTGTATTTGCGCGCAGTCTTATTCAGCAGTGAAATGGAAAATTATTCCTGTCGTTGGGAATTTGAATTTCTTCATTTATAATGATTTGGTGATTCAGATTTTCGAATGGAATATTAAATGAATTCTTTATTAAATGTTCTGGATTTACGTTGTAGTAAATAAGTCGGAATTAATCTTTATTATAAAGTTATACAAACAAAAGTTGGGCAACCAACTAGAACAAGACCTTGAACTAAGTCTGAGAACTACTCGAGTCACAGTACAATGCTTACATTACTGTTCACTGTAACAAATGAATTGCTAAAACAATTAGTTTGTTGAATTATGATAATGTTTTTTGTCACACGTGTACTGAAATAACCTCTTTTTAATACGTGTTTCTGGAATTAAAATCGCGTTTTTGTCCTAAAATTGAGCAGTAATGTTAATTACGTCACAAAACAAGACAAATTAGCGTAGGGCCATAGTGACTAACTTCATGTCATTGAGCGGTTTGGTTAAACACGCGACGTGGTTCTTTTTGTTTCGCGAAAATTATATAGAATAATATAAGAAAAATGAAACAAATAAAACCTAAAAACAATTGCAGAAGCTGCATCTACAATTTCGAAGGATTCTTTCGAGGGTCCTGATTATTCTAAAGGAAATATCTTGTATATTTTTTTTATATAAGTCAAAGTGAACGAAATATGAACGCAGGACCTCTTGCTCGGTACAAGATTATTGGTTATTTAATGTCATAAATTATGTATATTTTACTATTTAAATAATTAACATAATATGCAGTTAACTGCAATATTAACATTATTCTATCGGCTAGTTTAAATACAAATTAAAGTTATTATTGCCATAAAATATTTTAACAATTTCTGTACCACTCCTACAATTTTATACATCATATATAGCTAAAACTATTTTTAAGTTCATTACCTATACCTATTACATCACAAATATTTAATAGTTAAAAACAAACAATACTATATCAAAGTCTATTCATTCCCACACATTTAGTAATCAACTAAAATACTGACGAACAATCTCAAAACTTCTAAAATATAAACAAAAACCGCAATGAATCATTCCGCATCCTTCAACGTTTTTGTCGGCATCTGTATCATCACCATCACCATGGTTTCTTCGTAATAAACAATGAAAAATGACTTCTTGTTCTTGTCCGTTGAAGTTTGTAGCTTGACAGATAAATTTACGATTGAGCAAATCGTAAAAATTTATAAACTCATCGCAGTTCGTGGTAAATTACGTTTGTCTACTTCACATCGCAAAAATGACAAAAACTCTCAGATGGAGGATTGAAGGAATTTTTCTCTTGAAAACTGTTTTATAGATGGATTTAAAAGAAACTGGTGAACTGAAACTGAACGACCGTTGAAATGGAAAAATAATACAAGTATGCATTTTTATTAAAGTTTGATTGAATCATCTGAGGGGCTAGTCTGTTGTTTTAGTTTTCAGACTTGGCGGATTATATGCAAAAGAATTTAAAAAATAGTACAGTAATATTGATTAAACAAATGGGTAACGATCAAACATGTATCCATGGATAAATGAATCTACTAAGGTCGTTGTCCTTAAAATTATTGAGCCAAATTCAGCACCCTTTTCAGACTAAAAAACTTATCTAAAAGTAATAATATAAAGAAAAAAAGATGCAATGATAAATTTATTTATTTGTTTGTTACGCTGTACAACAAGAACTTAATCCCAATTAGAGTACAGTATCCGCCCTCACCGAGCCGCAGTGTGATAGTTCATATAATATTTAGCTTAAGTACGGTTCGAACTCAGGATCTCTGGGTTTTAATTCCGTCACCGACACCACCGTATTGACGAATTAAGAAAATGATGCAAGATGTGTCCATGGTTACTAAAGACTATTTCTAAGTTAAAGACGAGTGTTGAATTCAGCTCACTGGACCAAATTAAGTACCCTTACCTAAAGAAGGTTCTTTAAAAATAATAGTACAGGGTGTTTCTATACCTCTGCACGAAACTCTGATGACATATATAATTTGTTATACAGGGTGAGTCTGGGAAGACGCCCCCCCCCTTTAACTTTTTTATTATGAGTAATAGAAAAAAAATGGTTCATATGAAAGTTTTATTATTTTAAATATACTATTTGATGGCAGATGTAGATATTTTTTATAAAGTCAGGTTTACAAGATACGACTATCAACTTTTATTTTTTAAATAGCAACCTATAATTATTTTACTAAAATAAAAACCGCCATTTTTTTCTCTTTTCAACGGTGTATTAGTTTTTATTAATGTATCTGAAAAAAATCGAGAAAAATAAGAAAATTGAGAAATACTAGAAATAATTTTTATACAAATATTATAGGTGGCTATGTGAAAATAAACAAAATGTAACAGTGTTATACAACTTAACAAACTAAAGCAACAAATTCAGTAACAAAAACAACTTGAAACAAATGTTCAAAATTACGACCATGTTCTGTAATACAAAAATTTAATCGTTGAACGTGATGTGTTCGAACATCTGCCAGCATGTTTCGCGAAATATTTTGGAAAGCATTTCGAATACGCTCTTTCATGTCTTCTGCATCTGTAGGTATCTTCTGGTAGACAAGATCCTTGACGTATCCCCAAAGAAAAAAGTCCAAAATAATTTGTTTTAAGTTGTTTTTGTTACTGAATTTGTTGCTTTAGTTTGTTAAGTTGTATAACACTGTTACATTTTGTTTATTTTCACATAGCCACCTATAATATTTGTATAAAAATTATTTCTAGTATTTCTCAATTTTCTTATTTTTCTCGATTTTTTTCAGATACATTAATAAAAACTAATACACCGTTGAAAAGAGAAAAAAATGGCGGTTTTTATTTTAGTAAAATAATTATAGGTTGCTATTTAAAAAATAAAAGTTGATAGTCGTATCTTGTAAACCTGACTTTATAAAAAATATCTACATCTGCCATCAAATAGTATATTTAAAATAATAAAACTTTCATATGAACCATTTTTTTCTATTACTCATAATAAAAAAGTTAAAAGGGGGGGGGGGGCGTCTTCCCAAACTCACCCTGTATATTGATTATAGAACAAAAAGATTTGTTTTGAAATTCGCAAAAATTAGGGTATTTCATTTTTAATGTCACTGGTTTAATAGTACATTTAATAATTTATAATTATGTTACTAATGAAATAAAAGTATAAACACTGGCTACAAATAATCACTTATTAATTAGTTATTATGTAGGTACCGGGTGTAATGCCTTATTTTTATTTGAGTACCTAGTCTGATTTCGTATACGGTATTGAAAGGGTAAGTTGTTGTGGGAGAAATTTGAGAAAAATGTATAGCAACAGTGAATTAGTGTATGGAGAAACGGCGCAAAATTCCAAAATACACCAGTGACACTGAAAATGTTCGCTAGGAACTAAATACCCTAATTTTTGCGAATATCAAAACAATTCTTTTTGTAACAACAAAGACAAAATTAATTGTCATCCAACACTTGGTGAAACAAGGTTTAATAAAAAATATAAAGTAAACACTGGGCTATGTTTCACAAAATTCAGCCTCCAAGTCACCTTATGAGGGCATCATCAGAGGCTGGCCAGCACAGTTAGTAACCATAGACGCGTTTAGCTCTTATTAGAGCTCATCAATTCTTTTTGTTCTATAATCAGTACATCAAATTATATATGTCATTAAAGTTTCGTGCAGAGGTACAGAAACAAGCTGTATAATATATGCAACGATAAATTGACAAGAAAATGATGCAAATGTTTCCAAGGCGATTTCTAAACTAAAGACAAATGTGCAATACATTTCAATCAATTTACTTTTAAAATATTAATTCAATAGCTTTATATAATTTATGCCATGATTTAGATGCCATTTTTTTACTCATTTTCATTCCATTTGATTGAATTTTCAGTAGAACTTCCACCAATATACAAGTTTCTTAGAAACTTTAAAAGTTTGAAATATGGCTTCCCTTGCGCAATCAGCAAAAATAAAAAATATTGCAAACTCAACTGTAAAAATATATATTCGGCGTTGGAACATGAGCAGAATAGTAAATTCCCAAAAATAAAATTGAGTAGTCAATAAACTTACAAATATGTCACGATTTACTTTCTCTCTCCAAGAACCTACATTTTTATTTCATTTATTATCAAGATTATATTCCACCTCATTTTAAGACAATTAATATATCAACACAGGCGCGGTGGCCGAGCGTGTTAAGGCACATCTCTTAACATACTGTGACGTCACCCGAACCAAGGTTCGTCAGTTCGAATCCGCCTGTCGACAATGTGTGATTTGTCGTAAAATATAAAAATACAGTTACATGTATTTATCACACTCGGGCGCTATAAGCTAGTCACTTATACGTCTTAAATAATGTAGCATTTGACTACGAAAACCGGCAGTACGGCAGTGTAAAAACTGCGGCTCGGTGTGTCCGATAGGCCCAGGCCCGATTTGGGCTGTAGCGCCACAGATGATGAATATATCAACACGAAAATTAACTTTATTAATTTTCTGTTTTAAATAAAAATTAAACCATGATTGGTGGTTTAATTCGGTAAGTCAGTGCTAAACCAGGGCTAAACAATCGATCACGAGGTCTTTCACCTGTTTCGTGTCTAGGATATCTGGTTCTCGGTGAACACGCTACGATGTAGTTCGTCAAATGTTCCGCAGAGCGCTACGATCGCTTTTGTTAATTATCATTCCATATAGCACTTTGTAGACGTTGAATCACGGAAGAAATCTTATATTTGAATTATGAGTGTTATTATATTTGGGCTGGTTTACTAGCGTGAAATTAGGTATTAAGGTGAGATATTGTTTCTCTTTCCACTGACATAATTCCAAATTCCATAGCTACCTAATATCAAATAGTTATTTGTATATTAAAAACGTAAACTGAATCTTATTAATCAAGGATGGTAATTGTAGCGCGAACCGAAGGCGAGAGCTGCAATAGTGTAAGAGGAACAAAGACACTTTACACTCGTGATATACCCTTTTTTTTACGATTTAATTATTATTTTTATTTAATAGGGTAGGTGGCTCAGTGGTATCTAGTTGACCTGTGGATCTTGAGAACCCTGGTTCGATCCCCACAGCCGGCAAACAATTTTCACTGATTTAAATCTACCTCTGTAGCTTCCCCACCACTAACATATTTGAGGGCAGTAATTTGACAGCTGGTAACCGCATTTCACGCGAAGAAATATATCACTTACCGACATCTGCTACTGCAGAGTGCCACACCCAGTAATGGGTAAAAGGCGTGATGATATATTTATATTTATTTTTTACGATTGCATGTTGCATTATTAACCCAATACCCGCCGCAATTCAATGATCAATAAAATAATACCTTTTCAGTAAAAATATCTTTATTTGAGTTCTAAAAAACAAGTTTTTGATAATAAAAGTTATACATACTAAGTGTTAAAATATATCTGACCTTGAAATATAATTTTTTTAAACACCAAAATTAAGTAACTTTGAATATTTTTAAAATTATTGGTTTTGCAAATATTTGAAAATTGGCTGTGACTGGCTGTCATAACATAACTAATTAATATATTCATTAAAAAAAATATACATTTTAAATGTAAAAAAAAAATGATTACAGCCAAATATTTAAGCGTCCCAAAAATGGGACGTTGGCGGTTAATGGGTTAAAAAACGTACTAAAAATAAATTCGTTGTCAACTGTCAATATGATAAGTTTCTGTTTTGTTTGTTACTTTGTCATTAGAAACGTGCGATTTAGTAACAATAATATCTAGTTTCAAAAAGATTAGTGCTCGGGCGCCAACTTCAAATCCAATTAGACGTATGGCGTACCGTAATAAAGTAAATGGATTTGCAATCAATATATCTAAATGTGATTTATGTAGGTCATTTTCTAAGTACAGAAATAATTTATAAAGCTGATAACCAGATATCATATGTACAAATATAAATATATATCTCCTAACGACATCTTCTGTTAGTAAAGCTGTCACTTCAAAATGGAGGAAAATCCGTTTCGACGCCTTCTACTTATCCTTCTGTATCGACATTTATATACCTTTAGAAAAGTAGGGTGTGTTGTCCTCAAATGATATTTTCTGTATCATTAGGGGCTGATTCGTCAAAAGAAGTATCAAGTTTTTGATTCGTTCTTTGCATGTTTAAGATCAGACTGCCGCAAGGTATTATTATTATTATTAATAATATTTGAGACTTTCAAAGTTAAAGTTCATTTACAACGTAAAAGTATTTCGTTTAACTTTTGTTCCAGTTTTAATTAAGAAAATAAAAGAATAAGAAAACTTCTATTTGTCTATGAAATTAAAATGAAAATGTGTTTGTAGTCGAAAATTTAATTCCCTGTAACTTTTATTTAAAGAATTCATAAAAATTATAATTTTTAAACATTTGACAAAAAATATTATGCACTGAAATTAATCCGTAGCTATTTTGGAAAGTGTAGCCCTCAAATGTTATCTACAACTATACAGGGTGAGTTTAATTCTAACGAATTTTTTTTTTATTGCATTTCAACAATGTTTTAATTTCGCGGATATGAATTAATTCTTGAGGGCAGATTAGACACGAAAATCGTATTGACACCAACACAAAAAGCAAAAATGATTTAGGTTTTTAATTTTGCTAAAAATAATCAAGTTATGATAGAATAATATATCCACGGCAACTAGTATTTTAAATGGCAAACTGACAGTTTTGACGCAAAAAAATTTCCACTTATTAATTTTGCTTATGTAAACCAAATAATGAAAATTTTCCAAGAAATGTTTATATTGCTATGGTAACCATACTTAATACAATGTTTTTATTAGCTGATAATTAGTATTTTACGATTTTCAGTTTAATTATAAATATATAGTAATCTATATGGGGTAGGTAGCTCAGTGGTATCGAGTTGGCTTGTGGATCTTTAGAACCCTGGCTCGATCCCCACAGCCGACAAACAATTTTCACCTAAGTAAAATCTACCTTTGTGGCTCCTCCTCCACATTTTTGGGGTCGTGATTTGACGGTTGGGAACCGCACTGCACGCGAAAAAATATATCACTTACCGACATCTGCTTCGGTAGAGTGCCACACCCAGTAATGGGGAAAAGGTGTGATGATATATTTATTTATTTATATAGTAATCTATACTTTAATAAAGTTTTAATCGTTTTTTCGGTTACTAGTTAACAGATTAACTGGCAATATTTATGGTACATTTTGTAACTAGGGCTCAGGTGTGACTTCTTGAAATCGATTTCAACATTGAATAGCTTAATATTTTAACAAAAGTTATATTTGTATATCAATGGAATAAAGTGAGACAATTCACGAAGAATTCAGTGTCATTGTGCACGTCTTCATATCCTGTTCAATTTTTAAGATTTAATTAAACAATTAAATTGCTTCAAATTCACTTTGGCAAATAATAGAATTTTAAAAAACAGTATCTAGTTTGTTTAAAATTAATAAACTTGTTTATGGTGTAAAATTAGTTTCAAATCATATCACTTCAAAACCACGTTATCTGCTACAAAGTATATTTGAGTTACTTGAAATAAAATTGCTTCAAATTCACTGTGGCAAAAAATAAAATTAAGAAAAACAATGTTTAGTTTGTTTAAAATTAATAAACTTATTCATGGTGTAAAATTAGTTTCACGTCATATCACTTCAAAACCACGTTATTTGATACTAAATATAATTGAGTTACTTTAAACAAAATTGCTTCAAATTCACAGTGTCAAAAAATAAAATTAAGAAAAACAATGTTTAGTTTGTTTAAAATTAATAAACTTATTCATGGTGTAAAATTAGTTTCACGTCATATCACTTCAAAACCACGTTATCTGCTACAAAGTATGATAGAGTTACTTTAAACAAAATTGCTTCAAATTCACTGTGGCAAAAAATAAAATTAAGAAAAACAATGTTTAGTTTGTTTAAAATTAATAAACTTATTCATGGTGTAAAATTAGTTTCACGTCATATCACTTCAAAACCACGTTATCTGCTACAAAGTATGATAGAGTTACTTTAAACAAAATTGCTTCAAATTCACTGTGGCAAAAAATAAAATTAAGAAAAACAATGTTTAGTTTGTTTAAAATTAATAAACTTATTCATGGTGTAAAATTAGTTTCACGTCATATCACTTCAAAACCACGTTATCTGCTACTAAGTATAATTGAGTTACTTTAAACAAAATTGCTTCAAATTCACTGTGGCAAAAAATAAAATTGAGAAAAACAGTGTCTAGTTTGTTTAAAATTAATAAACTTATTCATGGTGTAAACTTAGTTTCACGTCATATCACTTCAAAACCACGTTATCTGCTACAAATTATGATTGGGTTACTTTAAACAAAATTGCTTCAAATTCACTGTGGCAAAAAATAAAATTAAAAAAACAGTGTTTAGTTTGTTTAAAATTAATAAACTTATTCATGGTGTAAAATTAATTTCACGTCATATCACTTCAAAACCACGTTATCTGCTACAAATTATGATTGGGTTACTTTAAACAAAATTGCTTCAAATTCACTGTGGCAAAAAATTAAATTGAGAAAAACAGTATCTAGTTTGTTTAAAATTAATAAACTTATTCATTTTGTAAAATTAGTTTCACGTCATATCACTTCAAAACCACGTTATCTGCTACAAATTATGATTGGGTTACTTTAAACAAAATTGCTTCAAATTCACTGTGGCAAAAAATAAAATTAAGAAAAACAGTATCTAGTTTGTTTAAAATTAATAAACTTATTAATTTTGTAAAATTAGTTTCACGTCATATCACTTCAAAACCACGTTATCTGCTACAAATTATGATTGGGTTACTTTAAACAAAATTGCTTCAAATTCACTGTGGCAAAAAATAAAATGAAGAAAAACAGTATCTAGTTTATTTAAAATTAATAAACTTATTCATTTTGTAAAATTAGTTTCACGTCATATCACTTCAAAACCACGTTATCTGCTACAAAGTATGATAGAGTTACTTTAAACAAAATTGCTTCAAATTCACTGTGGCAAAAAATAAAATGAAGAAAAACAGTATCTAGTTTATTTAAAATTAATAAACTAATTCATGGTGTAAAATTAGTTTCACGTCATATCACTTCAAAACCACGTTATCTGCTACTAAGTATAATTGAGTTACTTTAAACAAAATTGCTTCAAATTCACAGTGTCAAAAAATAAAATTAAGAAAAACAATGTTTAGTTTGTTTAAAATTAATAAACTTATTCATTTTGTAAAATTAGTTTCACGTCATATCACTTCAAAACCACGTTATCTGCTACAAATTATGATTGGGTTACTTTAAACAAAATTGCTTCAAATTCACTGTGGCAAAAAATAAAATTAAGAAAAACAGTATCTAGTTTGTTTAAAATTAATAAACTTATTCATTTTGTAAAATTAGTTTCACGTCATATCACTTCAAAACCACGTTATCTGCTACAAATTATGATTGGGTTACTTTAAACAAAATTGCTTCAAATTCACTGTGGCAAAAAATAAAATTAAGAAAAACAGTATCTAGTTTATTTAAAATTAATAAACTTATTCATTTTGTAAAATTAGTTTCACGTCATATCACTTCAAAACCACGTTATCTGCTACAAAGTATGATAGAGTTACTTTAAACAAAATTGCTTCAAATTCACTGTGGCAAAAAATAAAATGAAGAAAAACAGTATCTAGTTTATTTAAAATTAATAAACTTATTCATTTTGTAAAATTAGTTTCACGTCATATCACTTCAAAACCACGTTATCTGCTACAAATTATGATTGGGTTACTTTAAACAAAATTGCTTCAAATTCACTGTGGCAAAAAATAAAATTAAGAAAAACAGTATCTAGTTTATTTAAAATTAATAAACTTATTAATTTTGTAAAATTAGTTTCACGTCATATCACTTCAAAACCACGTTATCTGCTACAAAGTATGATAGAGTTACTTTAAACAAAATTGCTTCAAATTCACTGTGGCAAAAAATAAAATGAAGAAAAACAGTATCTAGTTTATTTAAAATTAATAAACTAATTCATGGTGTAAAATTAGTTTCACGTCATATCACTTCAAAACCACGTTATCTGCTACTAAGTATAATTGAGTTACTTTAAACAAAATTGCTTCAAATTCACAGTGTCAAAAAATAAAATTAAGAAAAACAATGTTTAGTTTGTTTAAAATTAATAAACTTATTCATTTTGTAAAATTAGTTTCACGTCATATCACTTCAAAACCACGTTATCTGCTACAAATTATGATTGGGTTACTTTAAACAAAATTGCTTCAAATTCACTGTGGCAAAAAATAAAATTAAGAAAAACAGTATCTAGTTTGTTTAAAATTAATAAACTTATTCATTTTGTAAAATTAGTTTCACGTCATATCACTTCAAAACCACGTTATCTGCTACAAATTATGATTGGGTTACTTTAAACAAAATTGCTTCAAATTCACTGTGGCAAAAAATAAAATTAAGAAAAACAGTATCTAGTTTATTTAAAATTAATAAACTTATTCATTTTGTAATATTAGTTTCACGTCATATCACTTCAAAACCACGTTATCTGCTACAAAGTATGATAGAGTTACTTTAAACAAAATTGCTTCAAATTCACTGTGGTAAAAAATAAAATGAAGAAAAACAGTATCTAGTTTATTTAAAATTAATAAACTTATTCATTTTGTAAAATTAGTTTCACGTCATATCACTTCAAAACCACGTTATCTGCTACAAATTATGATTGGGTTACTTTAAACAAAATTGCTTCAAATTCACTGTGGCAAAAAATAAAATTAAGAAAAACAGTATCTAGTTTATTTAAAATTAATAAACTTATTAATTTTGTAAAATTAGTTTCACGTCATATCACTTCAAAACCACGTTATCTGCTACAAATTATGATTGGGTTACTTTAAACAAAATTGCTTCAAATTCACTGTGGCAAAAAATAAAATGAAGAAAAACAGTATCTAGTTTATTTAAAATTAATAAACTTATTCATTTTGTAAAATTAGTTTCACGTCATATCACTTCAAAACCACGTTATCTGCTACAAAGTATGATAGAGTTACTTTAAACAAAATTGCTTCAAATTCACTGTGGCAAAAAATAAAATGAAGAAAAACAGTATCTAGTTTATTTAAAATTAATAAACTAATTCATGGTGTAAAATTAGTTTCACGTCATATCACTTCAAAACCACGTTATCTGCTACTAAGTATAATTGAGTTACTTTAAACAAAATTGCTTCAAATTCACAGTGTCAAAAAATAAAATTAAGAAAAACAATGTTTAGTTTGTTTAAAATTAATAAACTTATTCATTTTGTAAAATTAGTTTCACGTCATATCACTTCAAAACCACGTTATCTGCTACAAATTATGATTGGGTTACTTTAAACAAAATTGCTTCAAATTCACTGTGGCAAAAAATAAAATTAAGAAAAACAGTATCTAGTTTGTTTAAAATTAATAAACTTATTCATTTTGTAAAATTAGTTTCACGTCATATCACTTCAAAACCACGTTATCTGCTACAAAGTATGATAGAGTTACTTTAAACAAAATTGCTTCAAATTCACTGTGGCAAAAAATAAAATGAAGAAAAACAGTATCTAGTTTATTTAAAATTAATAAACTAATTCATGGTGTAAAATTAGTTTCACGTCATATCACTTCAAAACCACGTTATCTGCTACTAAGTATAATTGAGTTACTTTAAACAAAATTGCTTCAAATTCACAGTGTCAAAAAATAAAATTAAGAAAAACAATATTTAGTTTGTTTAAAATTAATAAACTTATTCATTTTGTAAAATTAGTTTCACGTCATATCACTTCAAAACCACGTTATCTGCTACAAATTATGATTGGGTTACTTTAAACAAAATTGCTTCAAATTCACTGTGGCAAAAAATAAAATGAAGAAAAACAGTATCTAGTTTATTTAAAATTAATAAACTTATTCATTTTGTAAAATTAGTTTCACGTCATATCACTTCAAAACCACGTTATCTGCTACAAAGTATGATAGAGTTACTTTAAACAAAATTGCTTCAAATTCACTGTGGCAAAAAATAAAATGAAGAAAAACAGTATCTAGTTTATTTAAAATTAATAAACTAATTCATGGTGTAAAATTAGTTTCACGTCATATTACTTCAAAACCACGTTATCTGCTACTAAGTATAATTGAGTTACTTTAAACAAAATTGCTTCAAATTCACAGTGTCAAAAAATAAAATTAAGAAAAACAATGTTTAGTTTGTTTAAAATTAATAAACTTATTCATTTTGTAAAATTAGTTTCACGTCATATCACTTCAAAACCACGTTATCTGCTACAAATTATGATTGGGTTACTTTAAACAAAATTGCTTCAAATTCACTGTGGCAAAAAATAAAATTAAGAAAAACAGTATCTAGTTTGTTTAAAATTAATAAACTTATTCATTTTGTAAAATTAGTTTCACGTCATATCACTTCAAAACCACGTTATCTGCTACAAATTATGATTGGGTTACTTTAAACAAAATTGCTTCAAATTCACTGTGGCAAAAAATAAAATTAAGAAAAACAGTATCTAGTTTGTTTAAAATTAATAAACTTATTCATTTTGTAAAATTAGTTTCACGTCATATCACTTCAAAACCACGTTATCTGCTACAAATTATGATTGGGTTACTTTAAACAAAATTGCTTCAAATTCACTGTGGCAAAAAATAAAATTAAGAAAAACAGTATCTAGTTTATTTAAAATTAATAAACTTATTCATTTTGTAATATTAGTTTCACGTCATATCACTTCAAAACCACGTTATCTGCTACAAAGTATGATAGAGTTACTTTAAACAAAATTGCTTCAAATTCACTGTGGTAAAAAATAAAATGAAGAAAAACAGTATCTAGTTTATTTAAAATTAATAAACTTATTCATTTTGTAAAATTAGTTTCACGTCATATCACTTCAAAACCACGTTATCTGCTACAAATTATGATTGGGTTACTTTAAACAAAATTGCTTCAAATTCACTGTGGCAAAAAATAAAATTAAGAAAAACAGTATCTAGTTTATTTAAAATTAATAAACTTATTAATTTTGTAAAATTAGTTTCACGTCATATCACTTCAAAACCACGTTATCTGCTACAAATTATGATTGGGTTACTTTAAACAAAATTGCTTCAAATTCACTGTGGCAAAAAATAAAATGAAGAAAAACAGTATCTAGTTTATTTAAAATTAATAAACTTATTCATTTTGTAAAATTAGTTTCACGTCATATCACTTCAAAACCACGTTATCTGCTACAAAGTATGATAGAGTTACTTTAAACAAAATTGCTTCAAATTCACTGTGGCAAAAAATAAAATGAAGAAAAACAGTATCTAGTTTATTTAAAATTAATAAACTAATTCATGGTGTAAAATTAGTTTCACGTCATATCACTTCAAAACCACGTTATCTGCTACTAAGTATAATTGAGTTACTTTAAACAAAATTGCTTCAAATTCACAGTGTCAAAAAATAAAATTAAGAAAAACAATGTTTAGTTTGTTTAAAATTAATAAACTTATTCATTTTGTAAAATTAGTTTCACGTCATATCACTTCAAAACCACGTTATCTGCTACAAATTATGATTGGGTTACTTTAAACAAAATTGCTTCAAATTCACTGTGGCAAAAAATAAAATTAAGAAAAACAGTATCTAGTTTGTTTAAAATTAATAAACTTATTCATTTTGTAAAATTAGTTTCACGTCATATCACTTCAAAACCACGTTATCTGCTACAAAGTATGATAGAGTTACTTTAAACAAAATTGCTTCAAATTCACTGTGGCAAAAAATAAAATGAAGAAAAACAGTATCTAGTTTATTTAAAATTAATAAACTAATTCATGGTGTAAAATTAGTTTCACGTCATATCACTTCAAAACCACGTTATCTGCTACTAAGTATAATTGAGTTACTTTAAACAAAATTGCTTCAAATTCACAGTGTCAAAAAATAAAATTAAGAAAAACAATATTTAGTTTGTTTAAAATTAATAAACTTATTCATTTTGTAAAATTAGTTTCACGTCATATCACTTCAAAACCACGTTATCTGCTACAAATTATGATTGGGTTACTTTAAACAAAATTGCTTCAAATTCACTGTGGCAAAAAATAAAATGAAGAAAAACAGTATCTAGTTTATTTAAAATTAATAAACTTATTCATTTTGTAAAATTAGTTTCACGTCATATCACTTCAAAACCACGTTATCTGCTACAAAGTATGATAGAGTTACTTTAAACAAAATTGCTTCAAATTCACTGTGGCAAAAAATAAAATGAAGAAAAACAGTATCTAGTTTATTTAAAATTAATAAACTAATTCATGGTGTAAAATTAGTTTCACGTCATATTACTTCAAAACCACGTTATCTGCTACTAAGTATAATTGAGTTACTTTAAACAAAATTGCTTCAAATTCACAGTGTCAAAAAATAAAATTAAGAAAAACAATGTTTAGTTTGTTTAAAATTAATAAACTTATTCATTTTGTAAAATTAGTTTCACGTCATATCACTTCAAAACCACGTTATCTGCTACAAATTATGATTGGGTTACTTTAAACAAAATTGCTTCAAATTCACTGTGGCAAAAAATAAAATTAAGAAAAACAGTATCTAGTTTGTTTAAAATTAATAAACTTATTCATTTTGTAAAATTAGTTTCACGTCATATCACTTCAAAACCACGTTATCTGCTACAAATTATGATTGGGTTACTTTAAACAAAATTGCTTCAAATTCACTGTGGCAAAAAATAAAATTAAGAAAAACAGTATCTAGTTTATTTAAAATTAATAAACTTATTCATTTTGTAAAATTAGTTTCACGTCATATCACTTCAAAACCACGTTATCTGCTACAAAGTATGATAGAGTTACTTTAAACAAAATTGCTTCAAATTCACTGTGGCAAAAAATAAAATGAAGAAAAACAGTGTCTAGTTTATTTAAAATTAATAAACTTATTCATGGTGTAAAATTAGTTTCACGTCATATCACTTCAAAACCACGTTATCTGCTACTAAGTATAATTGAGTTACTTTAAACAAAATTGCTTCAAATTCACAGTGTCAAAAAATAAAATTAAGAAAAACAATGTTTAGTTTGTTTAAAATTAATAAACTTATTCATGGTGTAAAATTAGTTTCACGTCATATCACTTCAAAACCACGTTATCTGCTACAAAGTATGATAGAGTTACTTTAAACAAAATTGCTTCAAATTCACTGTGGCAAAAAATAAAATGAAGAAAAACAGTATCTAGTTTATTTAAAATTAATAAACTAATTCATGGTGTAAAATTAGTTTCACGTCATATCACTTCAAAACCACGTTATCTGCTACTAAGTATAATTGAGTTACTTTAAACAAAATTGCTTCAAATTCACAGTGTCAAAAAATAAAATTAAGAAAAACAATGTTTAGTTTGTTTAAAATTAATAAACTTATTCATTTTGTAAAATTAGTTTCACGTCATATCACTTCAAAACCACGTTATCTGCTACAAATTATGATTGGGTTACTTTAAACAAAATTGCTTCAAATTCACTGTGGCAAAAAATAAAATTAAGAAAAACAGTATCTAGTTTGTTTAAAATTAATAAACTTATTCATTTTGTAAAATTAGTTTCACGTCATATCACTTCAAAACCACGTTATCTGCTACAAAGTATGATAGAGTTACTTTAAACAAAATTGCTTCAAATTCACTGTGGCAAAAAATAAAATGAAGAAAAACAGTATCTAGTTTATTTAAAATTAATAAACTAATTCATGGTGTAAAATTAGTTTCACGTCATATCACTTCAAAACCACGTTATCTGCTACAAATTATGATTGGGTTACTTTAAACAAAATTGCTTCAAATTCACTGTGGCAAAAAATAAAATGAAGAAAAACAGTATCTAGTTTATTTAAAATTAATAAACTAATTCATGGTGTAAAATTAGTTTCACGTCATATCACTTCAAAACCACGTTATCTGCTACTAAGTATAATTGAGTTACTTTAAACAAAATTGCTTCAAATTCACAGTGTCAAAAAATAAAATTAAGAAAAACAATGTTTAGTTTGTTTAAAATTAATAAACTTATTCATTTTGTAAAATTAGTTTCACGTCATATCACTTCAAAACCACGTTATCTGCTACAAATTATGATTGGGTTACTTTAAACAAAATTGCTTCAAATTCACTGTGGCAAAAAATAAAATTAAGAAAAACAGTATCTAGTTTGTTTAAAATTAATAAACTTATTCATTTTGTAAAATTAGTTTCACGTCATATCACTTCAAAACCACGTTATCTGCTACAAATTATGATTGGGTTACTTTAAACAAAATTGCTTCAAATTCACTGTGGCAAAAAATAAAATTAAGAAAAACAGTATCTAGTTTATTTAAAATTAATAAACTTATTCATTTTGTAATATTAGTTTCACGTCATATCACTTCAAAACCACGTTATCTGCTACAAAGTATGATAGAGTTACTTTAAACAAAATTGCTTCAAATTCACTGTGGTAAAAAATAAAATGAAGAAAAACAGTATCTAGTTTATTTAAAATTAATAAACTTATTCATTTTGTAAAATTAGTTTCACGTCATATCACTTCAAAACCACGTTATCTGCTACAAATTATGATTGGGTTACTTTAAACAAAATTGCTTCAAATTCACTGTGGCAAAAAATAAAATTAAGAAAAACAGTATCTAGTTTATTTAAAATTAATAAACTTATTAATTTTGTAAAATTAGTTTCACGTCATATCACTTCAAAACCACGTTATCTGCTACAAATTATGATTGGGTTACTTTAAACAAAATTGCTTCAAATTCACTGTGGCAAAAAATAAAATGAAGAAAAACAGTATCTAGTTTATTTAAAATTAATAAACTTATTCATTTTGTAAAATTAGTTTCACGTCATATCACTTCAAAACCACGTTATCTGCTACAAAGTATGATAGAGTTACTTTAAACAAAATTGCTTCAAATTCACTGTGGCAAAAAATAAAATGAAGAAAAACAGTATCTAGTTTATTTAAAATTAATAAACTAATTCATGGTGTAAAATTAGTTTCACGTCATATCACTTCAAAACCACGTTATCTGCTACTAAGTATAATTGAGTTACTTTAAACAAAATTGCTTCAAATTCACAGTGTCAAAAAATAAAATTAAGAAAAACAATGTTTAGTTTGTTTAAAATTAATAAACTTATTCATTTTGTAAAATTAGTTTCACGTCATATCACTTCAAAACCACGTTATCTGCTACAAATTATGATTGGGTTACTTTAAACAAAATTGCTTCAAATTCACTGTGGCAAAAAATAAAATTAAGAAAAACAGTATCTAGTTTGTTTAAAATTAATAAACTTATTCATTTTGTAAAATTAGTTTCACGTCATATCACTTCAAAACCACGTTATCTGCTACAAAGTATGATAGAGTTACTTTAAACAAAATTGCTTCAAATTCACTGTGGCAAAAAATAAAATGAAGAAAAACAGTATCTAGTTTATTTAAAATTAATAAACTAATTCATGGTGTAAAATTAGTTTCACGTCATATCACTTCAAAACCACGTTATCTGCTACTAAGTATAATTGAGTTACTTTAAACAAAATTGCTTCAAATTCACAGTGTCAAAAAATAAAATTAAGAAAAACAATATTTAGTTTGTTTAAAATTAATAAACTTATTCATTTTGTAAAATTAGTTTCACGTCATATCACTTCAAAACCACGTTATCTGCTACAAATTATGATTGGGTTACTTTAAACAAAATTGCTTCAAATTCACTGTGGCAAAAAATAAAATGAAGAAAAACAGTATCTAGTTTATTTAAAATTAATAAACTTATTCATTTTGTAAAATTAGTTTCACGTCATATCACTTCAAAACCACGTTATCTGCTACAAAGTATGATAGAGTTACTTTAAACAAAATTGCTTCAAATTCACTGTGGCAAAAAATAAAATGAAGAAAAACAGTATCTAGTTTATTTAAAATTAATAAACTAATTCATGGTGTAAAATTAGTTTCACGTCATATTACTTCAAAACCACGTTATCTGCTACTAAGTATAATTGAGTTACTTTAAACAAAATTGCTTCAAATTCACAGTGTCAAAAAATAAAATTAAGAAAAACAATGTTTAGTTTGTTTAAAATTAATAAACTTATTCATTTTGTAAAATTAGTTTCACGTCATATCACTTCAAAACCACGTTATCTGCTACAAATTATGATTGGGTTACTTTAAACAAAATTGCTTCAAATTCACTGTGGCAAAAAATAAAATTAAGAAAAACAGTATCTAGTTTGTTTAAAATTAATAAACTTATTCATTTTGTAAAATTAGTTTCACGTCATATCACTTCAAAACCACGTTATCTGCTACAAATTATGATTGGGTTACTTTAAACAAAATTGCTTCAAATTCACTGTGGCAAAAAATAAAATTAAGAAAAACAGTATCTAGTTTATTTAAAATTAATAAACTTATTCATTTTGTAAAATTAGTTTCACGTCATATCACTTCAAAACCACGTTATCTGCTACAAAGTATGATAGAGTTACTTTAAACAAAATTGCTTCAAATTCACTGTGGCAAAAAATAAAATGAAGAAAAACAGTGTCTAGTTTATTTAAAATTAATAAACTTATTCATGGTGTAAAATTAGTTTCACGTCATATCACTTCAAAACCACGTTATCTGCTACTAAGTATAATTGAGTTACTTTAAACAAAATTGCTTCAAATTCACAGTGTCAAAAAATAAAATTAAGAAAAACAATGTTTAGTTTGTTTAAAATTAATAAACTTATTCATGGTGTAAAATTAGTTTCACGTCATATCACTTCAAAACCACGTTATCTGCTACAAAGTATGATAGAGTTACTTTAAACAAAATTGCTTCAAATTCACTGTGGCAAAAAATAAAATGAAGAAAAACAGTATCTAGTTTATTTAAAATTAATAAACTAATTCATGGTGTAAAATTAGTTTCACGTCATATCACTTCAAAACCACGTTATCTGCTACTAAGTATAATTGAGTTACTTTAAACAAAATTGCTTCAAATTCACAGTGTCAAAAAATAAAATTAAGAAAAACAATGTTTAGTTTGTTTAAAATTAATAAACTTATTCATTTTGTAAAATTAGTTTCACGTCATATCACTTCAAAACCACGTTATCTGCTACAAATTATGATTGGGTTACTTTAAACAAAATTGCTTCAAATTCACTGTGGCAAAAAATAAAATTAAGAAAAACAGTATCTAGTTTGTTTAAAATTAATAAACTTATTCATTTTGTAAAATTAGTTTCACGTCATATCACTTCAAAACCACGTTATCTGCTACAAAGTATGATAGAGTTACTTTAAACAAAATTGCTTCAAATTCACTGTGGCAAAAAATAAAATGAAGAAAAACAGTATCTAGTTTATTTAAAATTAATAAACTAATTCATGGTGTAAAATTAGTTTCACGTCATATCACTTCAAAACCACGTTATCTGCTACTAAGTATAATTGAGTTACTTTAAACAAAATTGCTTCAAATTCACAGTGTCAAAAAATAAAATTAAGAAAAACAATGTTTAGTTTGTTTAAAATTAATAAACTTATTCATTTTGTAAAATTAGTTTCACGTCATATCACTTCAAAACCACGTTATCTGCTACAAATTATGATTGGGTTACTTTAAACAAAATTGCTTCAAATTCACTGTGGCAAAAAATAAAATGAAGAAAAACAGTATCTAGTTTATTTAAAATTAATAAACTTATTCATTTTGTAAAATTAGTTTCACGTCATATCACTTCAAAACCACGTTATCTGCTACAAAGTATGATAGAGTTACTTTAAACAAAATTGCTTCAAATTCACTGTGGCAAAAAATAAAATGAAGAAAAACAGTATCTAGTTTATTTAAAATTAATAAACTAATTCATGGTGTAAAATTAGTTTCACGTCATATCACTTCAAAACCACGTTATCTGCTACTAAGTATAATTGAGTTACTTTAAACAAAATTGCTTCAAATTCACAGTGTCAAAAAATAAAATTAAGAAAAACAATGTTTAGTTTGTTTAAAATTAATAAACTTATTCATTTTGTAAAATTAGTTTCACGTCATATCACTTCAAAACCACGTTATCTGCTACAAATTATGATTGGGTTACTTTAAACAAAATTGCTTCAAATTCACTGTGGCAAAAAATAAAATTAAGAAAAACAGTATCTAGTTTGTTTAAAATTAATAAACTTATTCATTTTGTAAAATTAGTTTCACGTCATATCACTTCAAAACCACGTTATCTGCTACAAATTATGATTGGGTTACTTTAAACAAAATTGCTTCAAATTCACTGTGGCAAAAAATAAAATTAAGAAAAACAGTATCTAGTTTATTTAAAATTAATAAACTTATTCATTTTGTAAAATTAGTTTCACGTCATATCACTTCAAAACCACGTTATCTGCTACAAAGTATGATAGAGTTACTTTAAACAAAATTGCTTCAAATTCACTGTGGCAAAAAATAAAATGAAGAAAAACAGTATCTAGTTTATTTAAAATTAATAAACTTATTCATGGTGTAAAATTAGTTTCACGTCATATCACTTCAAAACCACGTTATCTGCTACTAAGTATAATTGAGTTACTTTAAACAAAATTGCTTCAAATTCACAGTGTCAAAAAATAAAATTAAGAAAAACAATGTTTAGTTTGTTTAAAATTAATAAACTTATTCATGGTGTAAAATTAGTTTCACGTCATATCACTTCAAAACCACGTTATCTGCTACAAAGTATGATAGAGTTACTTTAAACAAAATTGCTTCAAATTCACTGTGGCAAAAAATAAAATGAAGAAAAACAGTATCTAGTTTATTTAAAATTAATAAACTAATTCATGGTGTAAAATTAGTTTCACGTCATATCACTTCAAAACCACGTTATCTGCTACTAAGTATAATTGAGTTACTTTAAACAAAATTGCTTCAAATTCACAGTGTCAAAAAATAAAATTAAGAAAAACAATGTTTAGTTTGTTTAAAATTAATAAACTTATTCATTTTGTAAAATTAGTTTCACGTCATATCACTTCAAAACCACGTTATCTGCTACAAATTATGATTGGGTTACTTTAAACAAAATTGCTTCAAATTCACTGTGGCAAAAAATAAAATTAAGAAAAACAGTATCTAGTTTGTTTAAAATTAATAAACTTATTCATTTTGTAAAATTAGTTTCACGTCATATCACTTCAAAACCACGTTATCTGCTACAAATTATGATTGGGTTACTTTAAACAAAATTGCTTCAAATTCACTGTGGCAAAAAATAAAATTAAGAAAAACAGTATCTAGTTTATTTAAAATTAATAAACTTATTCATTTTGTAAAATTAGTTTCACGTCATATCACTTCAAAACCACGTTATCTGCTACAAAGTATGATAGAGTTACTTTAAACAAAATTGCTTCAAATTCACTGTGGCAAAAAATAAAATGAAGAAAAACAGTATCTAGTTTATTTAAAATTAATAAACTTATTCATTTTGTAAAATTAGTTTCACGTCATATCACTTCAAAACCACGTTATCTGCTACAAATTATGATTGGGTTACTTTAAACAAAATTGCTTCAAATTCACTGTGGCAAAAAATAAAATTAAGAAAAACAGTATCTAGTTTATTTAAAATTAATAAACTTATTAATTTTGTAAAATTAGTTTCACGTCATATCACTTCAAAACCACGTTATCTGCTACAAAGTATGATAGAGTTACTTTAAACAAAATTGCTTCAAATTCACTGTGGCAAAAAATAAAATGAAGAAAAACAGTATCTAGTTTATTTAAAATTAATAAACTAATTCATGGTGTAAAATTAGTTTCACGTCATATCACTTCAAAACCACGTTATCTGCTACTAAGTATAATTGAGTTACTTTAAACAAAATTGCTTCAAATTCACAGTGTCAAAAAATAAAATTAAGAAAAACAATGTTTAGTTTGTTTAAAATTAATAAACTTATTCATTTTGTAAAATTAGTTTCACGTCATATCACTTCAAAACCACGTTATCTGCTACAAATTATGATTGGGTTACTTTAAACAAAATTGCTTCAAATTCACTGTGGCAAAAAATAAAATTAAGAAAAACAGTATCTAGTTTGTTTAAAATTAATAAACTTATTCATTTTGTAAAATTAGTTTCACGTCATATCACTTCAAAACCACGTTATCTGCTACAAATTATGATTGGGTTACTTTAAACAAAATTGCTTCAAATTCACTGTGGCAAAAAATAAAATTAAGAAAAACAGTATCTAGTTTATTTAAAATTAATAAACTTATTCATTTTGTAAAATTAGTTTCACGTCATATCACTTCAAAACCACGTTATCTGCTACAAAGTATGATAGAGTTACTTTAAACAAAATTGCTTCAAATTCACTGTGGCAAAAAATAAAATGAAGAAAAACAGTATCTAGTTTATTTAAAATTAATAAACTTATTCATTTTGTAAAATTAGTTTCACGTCATATCACTTCAAAACCACGTTATCTGCTACAAATTATGATTGGGTTACTTTAAACAAAATTGCTTCAAATTCACTGTGGCAAAAAATAAAATTAAGAAAAACAGTATCTAGTTTATTTAAAATTAATAAACTTATTAATTTTGTAAAATTAGTTTCACGTCATATCACTTCAAAACCACGTTATCTGCTACAAATTATGATTGGGTTACTTTAAACAAAATTGCTTCAAATTCACTGTGGCAAAAAATAAAATGAAGAAAAACAGTATCTAGTTTATTTAAAATTAATAAACTTATTCATTTTGTAAAATTAGTTTCACGTCATATCACTTCAAAACCACGTTATCTGCTACAAAGTATGATAGAGTTACTTTAAACAAAATTGCTTCAAATTCACTGTGGCAAAAAATAAAATGAAGAAAAACAGTATCTAGTTTATTTAAAATTAATAAACTAATTCATGGTGTAAAATTAGTTTCACGTCATATCACTTCAAAACCACGTTATCTGCTACTAAGTATAATTGAGTTACTTTAAACAAAATTGCTTCAAATTCACAGTGTCAAAAAATAAAATTAAGAAAAACAATGTTTAGTTTGTTTAAAATTAATAAACTTATTCATTTTGTAAAATTAGTTTCACGTCATATCACTTCAAAACCACGTTATCTGCTACAAATTATGATTGGGTTACTTTAAACAAAATTGCTTCAAATTCACTGTGGCAAAAAATAAAATTAAGAAAAACAGTATCTAGTTTGTTTAAAATTAATAAACTTATTCATTTTGTAAAATTAGTTTCACGTCATATCACTTCAAAACCACGTTATCTGCTACAAATTATGATTGGGTTACTTTAAACAAAATTGCTTCAAATTCACTGTGGCAAAAAATAAAATTAAGAAAAACAGTATCTAGTTTATTTAAAATTAATAAACTTATTCATTTTGTAAAATTAGTTTCACGTCATATCACTTCAAAACCACGTTATCTGCTACAAAGTATGATAGAGTTACTTTAAACAAAATTGCTTCAAATTCACTGTGGCAAAAAATAAAATGAAGAAAAACAGTATCTAGTTTATTTAAAATTAATAAACTAATTCATGGTGTAAAATTAGTTTCACGTCATATCACTTCAAAACCACGTTATCTGCTACTAAGTATAATTGAGTTACTTTAAACAAAATTGCTTCAAATTCACAGTGTCAAAAAATAAAATTAAGAAAAACAATGTTTAGTTTGTTTAAAATTAATAAACTTATTCATTTTGTAAAATTAGTTTCACGTCATATCACTTCAAAACCACGTTATCTGCTACAAATTATGATTGGGTTACTTTAAACAAAATTGCTTCAAATTCACTGTGGCAAAAAATAAAATTAAGAAAAACAGTATCTAGTTTGTTTAAAATTAATAAACTTATTCATTTTGTAAAATTAGTTTCACGTCATATCACTTCAAAACCACGTTATCTGCTACAAATTATGATTGGGTTACTTTAAACAAAATTGCTTCAAATTCACTGTGGCAAAAAATAAAATTAAGAAAAACAGTATCTAGTTTATTTAAAATTAATAAACTTATTCATTTTGTAAAATTAGTTTCACGTCATATCACTTCAAAACCACGTTATCTGCTACAAAGTATGATAGAGTTACTTTAAACAAAATTGCTTCAAATTCACTGTGGCAAAAAATAAAATGAAGAAAAACAGTATCTAGTTTATTTAAAATTAATAAACTTATTCATTTTGTAAAATTAGTTTCACGTCATATCACTTCAAAACCACGTTATCTGCTACAAATTATGATTGGGTTACTTTAAACAAAATTGCTTCAAATTCACTGTGGCAAAAAATAAAATTAAGAAAAACAGTATCTAGTTTATTTAAAATTAATAAACTTATTAATTTTGTAAAATTAGTTTCACGTCATATCACTTCAAAACCACGTTATCTGCTACAAATTATGATTGGGTTACTTTAAACAAAATTGCTTCAAATTCACTGTGGCAAAAAATAAAATGAAGAAAAACAGTATCTAGTTTATTTAAAATTAATAAACTTATTCATTTTGTAAAATTAGTTTCACGTCATATCACTTCAAAACCACGTTATCTGCTACAAAGTATGATAGAGTTACTTTAAACAAAATTGCTTCAAATTCACTGTGGCAAAAAATAAAATGAAGAAAAACAGTATCTAGTTTATTTAAAATTAATAAACTTATTCATGGTGTAAAATTAGTTTCACGTCATATCACTTCAAAACCACGTTATCTGCTACTAAGTATAATTGAGTTACTTTAAACAAAATTGCTTCAAATTCACAGTGTCAAAAAATAAAATTAAGAAAAACAATGTTTAGTTTGTTTAAAATTAATAAACTTATTCATGGTGTAAAATTAGTTTCACGTCATATCACTTCAAAACCACGTTATCTGCTACAAAGTATGATAGAGTTACTTTAAACAAAATTGCTTCAAATTCACTGTGGCAAAAAATAAAATGAAGAAAAACAGTATCTAGTTTATTTAAAATTAATAAACTTATTCATGGTGTAAAATTAGTTTCACGTCATATCACTTCAAAACCACGTTATCTGCTACTAAGTATAATTGAGTTACTTTAAACAAAATTGCTTCAAATTCACAGTGTCAAAAAATAAAATTAAGAAAAACAATGTTTAGTTTGTTTAAAATTAATAAACTTATTCATGGTGTAAAATTAGTTTCACGTCATATCACTTCAAAACCACGTTATCTGCTACAAAGTATGATAGAGTTACTTTAAACAAAATTGCTTCAAATTCACTGTGGCAAAAAATAAAATGAAGAAAAACAGTATCTAGTTTATTTAAAATTAATAAACTTATTCATGGTGTAAAATTAGTTTCACGTCATATCACTTCAAAACCACGTTATCTGCTACTAAGTATAATTGAGTTACTTTAAACAAAATTGCTTCAAATTCACAGTGTCAAAAAATAAAATTAAGAAAAACAATGTTTAGTTTGTTTAAAATTAATAAACTTATTCATGGTGTAAAATTAGTTTCACGTCATATCACTTCAAAACCACGTTATCTGCTACAAAGTATGATAGAGTTACTTTAAACAAAATTGCTTCAAATTCACTGTGGCAAAAAATAAAATGAAGAAAAACAGTATCTAGTTTATTTAAAATTAATAAACTTATTCATGGTGTAAAATTAGTTTCACGTCATATCACTTCAAAACCACGTTATCTGCTACTAAGTATAATTGAGTTACTTTAAACAAAATTGCTTCAAATTCACAGTGTCAAAAAATAAAATTAAGAAAAACAATGTTTAGTTTGTTTAAAATTAATAAACTTATTCATGGTGTAAAATTAGTTTCACGTCATATCACTTCAAAACCACGTTATCTGCTACAAAGTATGATAGAGTTACTTTAAACAAAATTGCTTCAAATTCACTGTGGCAAAAAATAAAATGAAGAAAAACAGTATCTAGTTTATTTAAAATTAATAAACTTATTCATGGTGTAAAATTAGTTTCACGTCATATCACTTCAAAACCACGTTATCTGCTACAAAGTATGAAAGAGTTACTTGAAACAAAATTGTAAATTTTATCAGGTCCGAGTCATAAATCCAGTAAGATTATTCTGTAAAGCAAAGGATTAGCTTTAGCCGCTGTTTGAGCTTCTATACTTCACTTCAGTTAGCAACAAAGTTATCCCAGTTAGAAATCCATTATGTTTCACACGCCACGAACGACGACTAAACTTTCTTCCCACATAAATGCCAACTTACATTTTAGTGAATATATGATTGAATTGGAATATGCATTGTAGATTTTGGTAACATATGGAATATAATCACAATACAGTTTGTTAACTTATATTGTAACTGAATGCAAATCAAGACAGACGTTCATAATTCAATGAATAGTACCTAGAGATCTATGCAATTGTAATGTTATAATCTAATAGGTAAACTTACGTCTATTAGTATTTTTTTTGTCATATGACATGACTGAAAGAACAGTGACGATGGTAAATTTAAAGATGTGTCGGTGCAGATGAAATCTATTGTCAATACTTATCTAATATGAGGCTCGGGATCGATGCTGTGTTAGACAGAATAAATTGATTGACGTCATACTTCGTAGCTAGGTGCCGTAGTGTAGTGGTTAGCATCTTTGTTCGGCAAGCAGAAGGTTCTTGGTTCACGAATTATTCTGTCATAAATTAAATTTTATAATTCTTTTTGATTCGTTTTTAGTTCTTAGATTATCTAACTGCAATTGTGTGAAATTCATTTTCAAAAACAGACGCTCGCTGCTTTTTGTTTTGTTTTCAGTTCTTACCTTTGAGGGTCTAACTGCAATTGTGTGGAATTTACTTTCAAAAATAAACACAGGACACGCTCTTATCCTGTTTTTACCTTCTAAAGTCTAACTGTAATTATGTGAAAAAACAAGTGCATGACTACGTTTCCTTCTTTTCTCATCTTTTTAATTCGTTTTTAGTTCTTAGATTGTCGAACTGAAATTGTGTGAAATTCACTTTCAAAAACAAGCGCAAACCGGTCCCTTCTTTTTGTAGTCTATTACAAAACTATTAACAAATAGTTTTTTTTTTCATTAATAGTTCTCTAAATATGAGGTACAATTTTCTTAATTTAAATAAGAACATATATTTTTTTATTTTTTTTGTGCGGAAGGAAATTATTAAACCTTATCAAATTATTTTGCAGAAAATTGACGCTAAAAGTACCAGAAAATGTTTTTTTCTACTTTTGCTATGAAAAGTTGATAATTACGCTCTCATTTGTCATCGTAAAGTTGACGTTTTCTGTGGAACAATCGACAAATATCTTTTTGCGCGAAAAAGATGTTAAATGCGCGCTTATTTCAATAGTTACCAGGGATACAAACAAAACAGAAACTTGTCATATTGACCGTTGACATAACGAATTTATTTTCAGTACGTATACGTTTTTTAATAATGTTAAGATGCAATCGTAGAAAAGATTATGTGTAATACACAAATACCTATATTTTCTAATTTGCCATAAGTAACCTCGGGTTCAAATCCAATTTTTCTCTTTATAATTCAATTTGATTTTATCAATTGCTAAGTATTTACATAAAATACTAATTAAATTTATTATGTAGAAATGTTAGCAAAACATTTTTCTGCCAGATCTTTTGAAAATACTTTATATAGGTATGTACTTTTTTCATTAAACGCAGCAGATATTGACAGCTAAACTTTTCAACTTTGTTTATCGGTTTATCCGAAACAGCAAACAAGCAAAAATTCCAAAACACACGTTAAAATTGTAAATTAAACTTGTGTTTTAATCGATATTGTTTAGAACTCTTTGCCTTGTTTGGCGTGTTAGCAGCTGGCGCCAAAGTCGCTCAAGTCGCTCAAGTTGGCGGTGTACGTGTGCATGCCATAATCATAACACAAAAGAACAACTATAATATGTTCTTCCGTGTGGCGATCCACTTGCGCAGATGTGCTCGGTAGAAAGAAAAATACAAGATTTTAAACTTGATATTGACCAAACGTGATCTGAATAAAGTTTAGTGTATTTGCTGTTTGATGCACTGCAGTACTTGATAAGTCTAATTGTTTAATAGTCCAAATATCTACTTTTCTGTATTTTTTGGAAACCGTTATCGTTTTGATAGGATGGTGGCACTAGTGTTCTGTGTTACTGTAGAATTAAAGTTTAGTTTCGAATGAAATTGTAATAAAAATTGTTGAAAAATTGTTTACAAGTTAATGGAAAATAAAAAGCATAGACTTATTTTAGAAACGTTACATATAAATGTACATCATGATACCTCGATTAATTATCAAACTGATGCGTATAATAATTTAAAAAATGCTCAAAATTATTGATTTTTTATATATTTTATTTTAATTATTTATTATTTTTTGTTTTTTCTATTTTTATTTTTCATATGTATCTTTTTTGTTATTATTGCCATTTTACAAATATTGTTTTATATTTTAACGTTTTTTAAAGGTTTCACATTTTGATTAATTTGCTAGTTTTATATTATAATTATTGTATTTATATTTAAAGGTGCTGATGATGAGCTAATATTTTTGCTCGAAACGTCCACAAATAAATATTTTATAAAAACATTTCTTTATTATATTACTAATTGAAGCACGAGAAATTCAATGTCGTTGAGCGCATATTTCGTTTAGTTTTTAAGATATAGCCTCGAGAAAGTACAATATCGAAAGAATAGCAAGAATTTAAACTGTAATTCCGGGAATCGGAATTATAAATAGCAGCTAATTTCCTCAGATTTTGTTTCTGTGGAACCCCGAGAAGAATCCACTATCTATAAAGTAATTATGTAATAAAAAAATAAGTTGTCATTAACAAATCGATCAATTATAAATTCAGTTGCATATACAGTTGACTAATACACATACTTATATAGTCACTAGACATTTAATGTCGTTAGTTTTTAATAGATAGATTCCAGAAATAAATAAAAACTGAAATAAATGGTCTAGAAAATGAAACTTCGCCAATATCTACTTTAAATCAAAAATTCATCTGCGACCGTGGGGTTCTGATTCTTGTTCCACTATTAATTCGAATTAATTTCCAGTTGTACAGCCTGCAGCATAATAATTAAAAACTAAATTAAATTAAAAAGTCGTTTGCCGTAAAGTTATCAACGATGATGATTTTAAAGTAATGAACCATTTTTTTTACATAGCGATACTCAGATAATTTTGCCAGAATACTTTAAGAACATATTACCTATTACTTTAAAGCATTTCTATCCTTTAAATAAAAATAAAGAAATATATAATTACGCCTTTTACACATTATTGAGTGTGGCACTTTGCCGTGGCAAATCTCTGTACGTGATATATTTATGCGGTTACCAGCCGTCAAATCTCACCCGTCTAAAGATTTTAGTGAAGGAAGCGCCATAAAGGTAATTTTAATGTTGTGAAAATTGTTTGTCGGCTGTAGGAATCGAACCCGGGTTCTCAAATCCACAGTCCGACTCGATGCCAATGTTCCTGGTATATTATTTTTAATATTATGAAGATATATATATATATATATATATATATATATATATATATATATATATATATATATATATATATATATATATATATATATATTATAGTAATTAGTGCCAAAGGCATAATAAATCATATATGTTGATTTGTCATTAAATTGGCATTATCAATTGTACATTACATTGTGTCCGTAATTAAATTTAATAATGAATTTATATTCATAATTGAAGTCGTGTAAATCATTCATGAAATGCATAACAAATGTTAAAACTTCCCTTTCAGTCAAATGTCTAAATTAATTTTTTATCAATTCAATGATGCTCATAACTGATATAATTTATTCACTGCAATGTGCAAGTTTTGTTGAAATTTCATTTTAAAGTTACGAATTTTCTCTTTCTTCCAGGACTGGTCTGATTTAAATCATTTGATTAGTTAATTAATGCTGTTATACGCATTACTATAATTGTAATCAAGGTTGACCTGATTTAAATCTTTATTAAATCAGTGTGATTTTGTTTTAAAAATAATTGATTTAATATTTTGTATTAATTTAATTATATTTCTGGTATTGAACAAAACAAGGTTCTTTGTAAAACAGACAAAATAATTTTCAATATATATTTATTAAATGAATTAATATTAAATAAAACATAATATCCATTTAATGAAATCATATAAAATATAAATAAACTAAATCATACATTCTTATGAAAACATATCACTCTTATTTCTATTATTCGTTAGTTGTTTTACAGTTATAATATTTGAAGTTCTGTAATTTTATTTGTTTTATTATTTCTTATTTTTATAAATATCTGTAGATAAATATAAATAAATAAATATATCTTCTTTTCAACACTGTTAAGTGAACTGTGTAGAAGATAAAGAAATAAAAATCTTTGTCGTAGGTTAAAATCAAAGTAACAGCCGTTTACCTTAAGTAAAGCTACTTGTAAATTTGCGAATTGTGCTACAATTATAACCTTTGTGAAATTAGCCTCAAAGGAACTTTCATCTGTTTTCATTTTCTGCATTGAGTCATTCATTGTCTACGTCTTCAATTTGCAGATTCCAGTTCATATTAAATTTCTCTTATTGTACCGTGTATATTTGTAAGGAAATGTTTCATTTTACTTTATGGAAATTTATATTTCTTTGTCTAGTCAGTCATACGAAAAGTTTTGTTCTTTTTGTAAAAGGATATATTCGAGAAAGACTGCACTGTCAGATTGCGCACAACGGCGACTGAAAAGTTGTAAGGCTGACTGAAGTACTGAAAATATGACAGGTTAAGTTGGAAAAATACGCGAATATTTGTTAATGCAGAGTGAAATCTGCAAGATGAGATTTGCAGACGACATTCATTCACTTAGTTACAGATTTGATATCTAGGTCAAAAATTGTTTTTCATATTTACTTACTTGTTGTTACTCTGTACAACAGGAACTTATTTCAAATTAAATTATAAATAAATATATCATCACGTCTTTCACCCATTACTGGGTGTGGCACTCTGCACCAACAGATCTCAGTAAGCAATATATTTAGGCACGTGAAGTTGCGGTTACCAGCCGTCAAATCACGGCCCCCAAAAATATTATTATTAAATTATAAAGAGTTCAATTGGGTCAGGATTTAAACCTGGGACCTTATGAACTCTGGTTATATTTTTTTTGTAAGAGAATATCTTTCTTAATTAAATCATAATACAATGTTATATGTTGTTTTGCGCTCTGGGTATGGCACTCTGCTGATATATTTTTCGCGTGAAGTGCGGTTACCAGCCGTCAAATCACGGCCCCCAAAGATATTAGTGGAGGGGAGCCACAGGAGTAGATTTAAATTGGTGAAAATTGTTTGTCGGCCGTGGGGATCGAAACAGGGTCCTCAAGATCCACAGGCCGACTCGATACCACATATATGTCCTTTTTGTAAATGACCGTCACGGTCGGGACTCGAACCCGCTTGCCAATCACACGGGACAACAATTTTTAAATTATTTTTTTATTTATATAGTTAGATGTTTTAAATAATTAATAATTTCAAATTATTTGTGTAATGAAATGTACATGTAAATGATACATTTCTTCCCGAATCTAAGTTGAGGAATATAAAGCACTTGATACTTTCTTTACGAGGTATACATACATATCGTCTCTAGAGAAGAAAGTAATTTTTTCTTGAAATGTTCCACTTTTTTCCCTAAGGATTAAACATATCACGTTTTTCTCCCAATTGAGTGAGAAATTATTGACAGTGACGTGGAATATACATATATATATATATATATATATATATATATATATATATATATATATATATATATATATATATATATAGTATTCAGAATGTTGTGTGCCTCGGCTATTAAGTTCACTTCGAAGTCTAAGCCTAAGCATACAAATAACTATTAATCATCTGCTACTCTGCACATCAAGAACGTTATCCTAATTACAGTATTGGAAGCCTAGTGAAATCTGAAGCACTTCGAACACAATCGATATATGTTAGAGACCGCGAGATTTGAACACGCGAACCCTTGCTAGGAGACTCCTGTTGTATTCAGTAATTCAAATTAAAAATTAAGGTAATATCTGAATACGTGACATTTTTACAAAATCTACCTAAATTATTTCCATAATATTCGTGCTATTTAAAATAAAATAAATTATATTACCAATTGACAAGAGGCACGTGACGCTTCAATCTGAAGCCACGAGGTATATTGATTGAAAAGGGTTAAGAACTGTTGTACTAGAGTAACAATTGCCGATCTACAAATCAGATTTTAAGGAGTGACATTTTTACCCCAAATATAAATAAAAGATCTTTTTTAGAGTTTAGTTAAAAAATATATCATCCACTCCATCTATTCATTTATTTAGTGTGCCAACAACTGTTGCAGATCTCTGTATACATAATATATTTTCTTGCCGATAAAATTCTATTACCAGTCGTCAAATCACGCACCCTAAACATGTGAAAGAATTTATTTTTGTGTCGTACAAATGCTAATAGTTTATATTAATTATTTAAATTATTTGGATACTTAAAATTCTGTAAGGATACAGAAAGCTGCACTCTAACTTGAAGTTTTCGCTTTTCGACTGAAACTGAAAGCTCACGTCGTTGTTTTCAGGAAAAAATCACTAGTAATTTAATAAAAGCGACAAAAATAAGTTTACAAGTTGCGTAGTTTTAGTTGGCTCTGGCAGCAACACATGGCCACCTATGACCACTCAACTTTTGTACGAAAATCTTTTGTTTTTCCTTTTACGTGCAGTAACCCTCTGAAATATAAATGGTATAAATTTTCACGAGTTTATCCTGTGTTTAAGTATTCTTTTTTATCGTTTGCACATTCATTTTTTATCAACATTTTCGGGTAGAGTAGAGACAGGATTCAGCTCATTGTGGTGATTTCTATTCTAGAAGTGTGTTTTTGCACTTTGCCGTACAAAACAAAATAAAATCAAGTGCTAATGAAGATTAATTACTTGTTTGTTCTTCGGGGTGTTGTTAGAAAAAGTGCTTTTATTTATTGGTTTTCAGAATTGTGATAATAAATTGGTTGGCAAGAGATTAAATGTGTTATCTCAGGAATATTAAATTTGTAAATTGTAAGATAAATTATACAGAAGTTAGGGGAGGTAGTCAAGCGAATTAGGACGATGGCATGTTGCGATAGAGGTCGCGGGTTTGATCTGCGCACGCCATTATATTTGTCCGTCAGTACGGTGGTGTGGATAGCATTATGGAATTCGAATCCGGAGATCCCGAGTTCGAATCTCACTCAAGCTAAAAATTATATAAACTACCCCTCTGCAGCTCAGTACTGTAATTGGGATTAAATTCCTGTTGTACAGCGTAACATAAATAAGTAAATAAATAAATATTTTATAACATAACGTAGATTTAGTTTTCTGTAAGAAATAGATTCCAATCATTACGTTTCATGAATTAAGTAATAGTGTATTATTCAACAAGCGTGTAATTTTAGATATTACTTATGAGGATGAAGTCTGCGAGCTGAAGGTGAATAACATATTTAATAATAATAAATTATTATTCATGATTGTCGCTGAAACAGCAATAACTTTGAACACAATCTGTGAATAATAACTTTTTACTCACGACTGTGAGTAATCAATTGCATTTTCTATTTAAAGAAAAGCATATATAATGAATGTAGTCGTCGAAAAAAATATGTATTTTTATAATGTGTCAAATTAGACTGTATATGTATGTTATGAAAACTATGAATGTATCTAAATTTAAAACTAAACTTAGACTAATGTTGAGTGAGACATAACTCTTATTTTAATTTATTATATTTGTAATTGGTTATATATATATGTTTGTATTTATATAGCTTTTAGCTAAATAAACTAATTATTATTATTATTATCGTTATTTCTTCATCCAGACAGATTTTACTTAATTCATACAATAAAATGATTGAATTATATTTTTACAGAAATAGAACATTCTTTTTGAAACCATTGATGATGTAACGAATTTATAATTCCGTTCTTATTTCATTTTATTTCATTTGTATCATTTCAAAAGACTTCTCAGACTTTTCTACTTTTCTCAGCTTATAGCTACTTATCATCCTTATTTCAACTTTTCAATTATAACTTCCATTATTTTAAGAAAGATATTTTCATCAAAACAAGCAAATTTTCCAGATTTTTTAATATTACACAACAGGAACTCAATTTCAATTACAGTACACATACAACATAGCTCAAATGAAATAATATTTAAAAAATGTAAGTACTTGTACACGTACTATAGGCGAGTACATATTTTTTAAAGAAACTTTTCATATAAATAATTAAACACAAATTATTTTTACTGCAGTTAATAATATAATTTGAAAAAATCAAAAGAAATCATAAATAAATATCAATCACGCCTTTTACTCATTACTGGGTGTGGCACTTTGCCTAAGTAGATCTCGGTAAGTGATATATTTTTCACGTGAATGCAGTCAAATCACGGCCCCCAAAGATATTAGTGGAGGGGGAGCCACATTTAAGAATCGAACCAGGGTTCTCAAGATCCACAGACCAACTCGATACCACTGAGCAACCTACCCCTTGATTGTTGCTAACCCCGTTTTTATATAAAAAAATCGGTAACATTATAATTTTAGCTTGACCCAATTGCCATAGAAAAAATTATTTGTAAACAATCGAAATCTTTTATTTTATATTATTATATAGTAAGCACTGAATTTCTTCAAATGAAATTCATCTGACACCATTTAAAAGTCTCACGCGTAAAACTAAAATTGTTAGTTTACGCTTACAGAATAATTTTATTATTACAGTATATTGCAACAGCCACAAGTACAACTAAATTAATTATATTATCATAATGGATCTTAAAATTAGCAAATTAATTTACTAATTACGTTTAGTAATAATGTATAAAACAAAAGAATGAAGTAATAAAAATGAATTATGAAATGAGATCAATTAAAAAACAAATTACAATGCGTGTAAAACAAAGAACCGATTATAATAAATCACAATTTACTATTATTTATTACTTTTCGATGGAATTGAACGGCGCAATATAAATGGGCGATTAAAATCAATTTATGTAAAAAATTGCAAAAGTATTCTGTGAGGTACTTTTTTAATTAATACAAATGTGTCTAATTATTTTCAAAATAAAGTTTAAAAAAGTACGAATTTTAATTGTTGACAAATTGAATTTCTGTTTAATTTAAATGATTTTTTATTGACTTTGCACAAAGGAACTTAATCTCAATTATAAAACAGGAAACCTGCATTGTGAAATTCGAACCACTCATACGAGTATCTACCATACTATAATTGGATCATTATTACTACTTGATCGATATGTTAATGACAGCTTTTATAGATTATCACAATTTCTATATTTTGTGTCAAGAATAATATTTGTACTGACATTTTTTTGTTATTTTGGCATTTTTCTTATTTTTATTTTTTTAATTTATATATCGAACCAACTACTTAGGTCATATGCCGATGTCCTTTGTATGGCCGCCACGGGCGGGACTCGACCCACGACCTTACGGTCGTGATTCAGGACCTCAAGCCGTGCGGCCATCACGCGGGACAAATTTTTCTTATTAACGTAGCTATTGTTATAAAAAATAGTTGTTTGTGTATTAAGAGCGTAAAGTGATTCTTTGTTACTCGAGCACGGAATTGAAGCGTGAGCCGAAGGCACATAATTTTTTCTACGATGGCATCTTAATTTATTACAAACGTATACGTACTGAAAATAAATTCGTTCTGTCAACTGTCAATATGACAAGTTTCTGTTCTGTTTGTATCCCTGGTAACTATTTATATTTTATTATAAGTATTGCCATTAGAGACGCGCGACCATATTATTTTTCAATTGTTCTACAGAAAATATCACTTTTACGATGACAGAGCGTAATTTTCAACTTTTCATAGCAATTGTAGAAAAAGAATATAATGATAGCTCGCTGATATCTTCGTAAAACGTGTGGTAAGAAAGTATTATTTTTATATAGGGTGGTTGATTTGTAGATTACACCAGGTGTTCATTAACAAAAGTAATATAAATTGTTGCATTAATTATATTTTAAAACCAATTTATATCTACCCCTGTGGCTCCCCCTCCACTAATATCTTTGGGGGCCGTGATTTGACGGTTGGTAACCGCACTTCAGGCGAAAAAATATAGCACTTACCGAGATCTGCTTAGGCAGGAGTGCCACACCCAGTAATGGGTAAAAGGCGTGATGATATATTTATTGATTTTTAAAACCAGGTCAGATTGATTTTTGTGCTGAATGTACACCAAGATATTCTCACGAAGTTTTTTTTTTCAAAATTCGCAATATTACACTTTGATGTATAATGAATAAATAATCTGTTGTAGTGTTTATAATTATAATTTAATTATTAGTATATTAGAAATAACTCTCAAACCAGTGGCACTAAAAAGGTTTACTTCAAGTCCAATAAATTTCGTGAATTTTTAAAAATCTTTTTATTTCATAATTAGTACAATTACTATATGGTATTAAAATATGTGCGATAAGTTGTGAAACGCCCTGTATATTTGTATGAGTTTCATAAGCCACTATAGTTGCGCTGTATCTATAAAAAATACGATATTTTCAATTTAATCTTTCTTAATATATCCAAAGAAAATGAATTTATTACAAAATATAAATCTTGATTATTCAAAGCTTTGCCTTCCTTACAAAAATTTAATAAAAATATCGTCATTTCGGAATGTTTCATTAAAAACAGCTTCATCAATTCGTTTGCAAAATAAATCGAAATTTCATTACCCCATTTCGGAATCTCTTTTTGAAGACATGAATTCAAATTTAAATTTGCTATTTACTGGTTCAAGTCCCGACATTGCCGTGAGCGCACGATTATAAAATAGATAGGAAATATTGCTATTATTCGATTTAATTTGGTGCGGCGTGGTGAATATAAAGTACCCACTTATCTGGGGATTGAAATGGCACAGTGTATATATAAGGGTAGTGTTCAGTTAGCAGTTTTTGAAATTATTCGATTAACTTCTGGAAAACTGCGAAGATAACGATTTTAATTAAAACCGTTATTTCTAAAACAGTAGTCAGGAGGTGCTGTCCCCGGAGATGTTTTCAATTGAAAGTTCATAAAATCTAGAATTTTAATGTAGTGATTAAATATTATTTCGGAAAAATGACATTTTTTGATTGTAAAAAACTTTGATATTTGAAAAATACTTTCGTGGCGTATTATGTATACAATTTTTTTTCTGAAATCGTTCATATTTATATTTTCTCAATATAATTAATAATACATATTTCAAAATGTTGAATTTTTTGGTAAGAATCATATTGGCAGCAAACTACATATCCAAGGTGATAACAAAAGTTGTTGATAACAACATGTTATGTGAAAAATCTATTGAACATATTTGTGTCAAAAATAATATTGTTGGAAAATATAGATGAAAATGAGTATGCGGCGGTATTTTCAAGTACTCCCCCTGAAATCTTAAATCAAGCAATTGCGGCTGTTGAAAATTTATTACCGAGCAAGTCCAAAGACCGATATGATAAAGAGTATGAAATTTTCATGGATTGGAAAAGGCAAAATAAAGTAAATAAATTGTCAGAAAATGTGCTACTTTTTATTCACTGAATCGCCAAGTAATTTATCGATTGCAACAATTAATTTAGCTTCAAATTCGCCAGTGTCATGCATACATTTTAGTAACTTAAGCAATTGTATATTTAGTATTAACGTTATTAAATAAAATAAATAAAAATCTTATTAATTTTTTTAGTTACTACTTAGTTTATTTACCTGACTGTTTTGCAAATGTTTTAGTAAACACTTACTTTCCATACTAAAATGCGACAGGAAAGTAGGCATTTTCTTGACGATTTCAGAAAAATTTATTTAACAAACTTTGTATTTCTTACGGTTACCGAGATTTATATGATACAAAAAAATACTATTTAAACTTAATATACACCCAATCGTGTTGTTTGAAATAAAAATCAATTGAAAGTACAACAAAACAGAACAAAGATTTGTAACTACTCAATTTTTATTTAAATTATTTGTAATTAATATTAAATGATTTATTAATATAATTCCATACTTAATATACACCTCTTAATGTTGTTAAAAATTAAAATCAATTGAAAATTAAACATTCAGAATAATACAAGTATTTGTTAGTATTCAGTCGAAAAAAATAAAGATTTCAAAGAACCATATTTCCTTAAATAACAATAGGTTTATTCCACACAATCTACAACAATCTACAATCACTTGTATCACAACCAAATCACAATCACACTATCATCCAGCAAATATATCGCGCAATCCTTCGCCATCGCTGAATGATTTACCGGATCACGTATCGGGAATTTATCACCGCTGGCAAACGGTTTACCGGTTGGTGTACCGGTTCGGTACCGAGTCGCATAGCAGAGTGTTTAATATACGTGTTTCATTTCAGTCTCTAAAACGTTGGCTGCTGCTACTATATTACAACGAGTAGGCGTTGATCGAAAGTCGTATGTTCTGTGCGAACAAAAGCGAATCGACCTAGTAACTCGGACATAAAGGCTGTCAAATCCAGAACTAATTGTATGGTGGGGGTAGGGCATAAAGTTTAGAACTATGGGTCAAGCGAAGGAATATTGAAAGAATACTAATTGGTCTGCTAATCAAAAGATTGGAGATTTTATAATTATAAGTTAATCATGTTTATACTGAGGTTTTTAATTGTTAAAATGTACAGCTAATAGATCTGCAATTGCAGAACAAACAGAATATTATTTCTGTCAGAAAATACAATTTTCTTTCCTCAATGAGATCTTGAACATTTTTTTTCTTTTTTTAAACAAAAATCATAAATAATATATTGTAATACTAGTGAGGAAAGGATATAATTACAAAACAAGTGTGGCGTACGAGCGATAGCGAATGTTCCAATAGTACGAGTTTTTCTCACGTGTATTACATACTATTTTTTTTTTCAACATTAAATTTAAAAATTACATTTTTAGGTTTGCGATACTAGAACTTTAATAATTATTTAATATAGGTAAGGCAAAGGAGTTGTATTTGCAAATGCACATCACGTTTCCTTGGTTACCATGTCAAATGACATTTCCCTCATTTAATTTAGTTGTGATAGTAACCATTTGGTCACTAATTAGAATAGTAATTTTTGTATTAAATGTACAAAATAAGTGTTTTTTTGTTGCGCGTGAGAATGTTACTTTTAGTCGAGACAAAAAACAAGAATTTTGCCCACGAAATACAAACAACATTTTTTCTACAACTGTAAATAAAAAATAATTATTGATTTATTTAACTAAATTGAAGGAAAACAATCAACAATAATATGAATTTGATACTATTGATGTGTTGTAACTAATGGAAACCTGACCAAAAAATAATTTGAGAACGTGCGCAAAATACTTATTTTGTGCACTAGAGTGCAAAATAATGTGTAAAATATGCGTTGCCTTGGTAATATAAATGATGAAAAAATCACGTACTTCTCATATTGATATTAGTGAAAGAAAGTGAACATTTTTTGACAGTTGTAGAAAAAGTTATTTACTTTCAGTTGATTAACATTAACATTTATTTAACGAATAAAAAGAAATTATGAGTTAAGATATCATTAGATGCAGATTTTTTTTTGTCAACAAAAAACTAATAAATTGTAACCAATAATTGAATATTTCAAAATACTTATGGTGCATCTTCTAACGCATCAACCTGTATATGTATATGTCGTAAAGAAAATGTCATTCTTCCCTCAGGTGCTTTATATTCCTCGTTTTATATTTTTGGAAAAGGAATGGCAGCTTCGGAAAGAATTGATTCAATTTCTTCCTTTGATACGAAAATAAATATTAAGTATAACAAATTTTCTATAGGTAATAAACATTTAAACAATCAAACAATGAAAGTAATAAAACTATTTTGTTTTAAAATCACTGGTTTTAAGTAGATATATAGATTTCGGATAAGGAATAGTTACTCTACAGTTTTATTTGCCCAACAAATGAGGTTTTAAATTCAATTCGAAAAATCGCCGTTTTAAACTCCTCTAGCAATTAAAACTGTTTACTGTTTACAACCACGTACAAATAACCGACATTTATCTTTCACATCCCATCACGTTGTCCATGAATGACAAATTTATAAAGAAAGAAGTAAGGATTTATTTGAATTGTCGTTACTGTACTGGATATGTGAAATTGTATATTGCATCTTACGAAGCACTTGAAAAGGATTGACATTATTGACCGTTTGTCACGATGAATTCAGCAATGCAATTTATATCCTTATTCTGGAACTGTCATTTTATTTATAAACGCATGTCTTTTGCACTAGCAATAAAACTGCAGAAACATTAAAATTTGACATACATAAATAATGGCAAAGCTACATGTCGGCCACAGTAATCGCAGTAATCGAATCTCGTTTGGGTAATATTTGCATTACTTTAGACATTTTGGCTAATATAGCTAAATTATACAGGTGTCCAAAAAGTCTGGAAACGCTTAAATATATGAAAAACAAAACATTCAATGACAAAATTAGAAAACACGTGTTTTTTTATTATTCTAAAACTATTCAAGCATGATATCCGAAAATTGAGAAATCAGAAAATATTTTTTTTCGAAAACTGTCATATAAAGTTAAAATTTACATGACAACTATCAACACGCGAAATGAGTGTTTTTTTATTTACAGAACGCAAAACACTTTTGCATGCAGGGTGCAATTTTTTGATAGAAGAAAGGCTCACAATTTAATAAAATTTGTCACTTTATTTTTTTGCTTAGAAACAATACTTCTATTCTTGAACAAAATTTATATTTAATGTTCCAATTGAGCAATTATTCATATTTATCCCGCTTGAGGAAGCTAACTAGTGTACTGGAATAGTTTCTTGAGAAATACAATGCGAATCCCAATAAATCGCAGAAAAAAATTAGTACGTTTGTTTGGTTTCTATTGCCAACCAGCTGTCAATTCCTGGTCAGAGAATACCAGAATTGATAGCAATTATATTACATAAATTGTTGTCATGGAGACATTAGATGTCACATTAATTACTAATTTTCGGACATAGTTTTCGAAAAAACGTTGTTTGATACTCGATTGCGAAATGCTTTTGCATTCTCGAATGCAAAAGTAACATTTCGCAATCTAGAATCAAAAATAACTATTACGGTGAAGAAAACGATAAAAGTTATCTGGATATAGCACTCTTCTGTAGCAGATCTTGTCTAGTCGTTTAATCGCGGCCCGTAAAGATGTTAGTAGGGGAGGAGAAACAGTGATAATATTAATGTGGTGAAAATTGTGGAAATCGAACTCAAGTTCTAAAATCCACAGGCCGACTCGATACCACTGAGCCACCTACCCCATTATGAATTGATAAGGTGAATTGAAGGTGAATTGCAGGGAGAATTCACCACACGTCACTGTCAACCAATAGGATCACGAATTTGTTTGAAAATGAACCAATGAAATGTACATTTCGTCGGAAATTCATCACTAGTGAAATTGATAACGGAAATACCACTGTTATTAATATCCTTGGTTACGAATAAAATAAATGATATTTTCAATATTTTCATAAACGTCAATTGAAAAAATCTGTCATCACTGTAATACCTAATTAATATTGTGCAAATAAATACCTAACTATTCTTGTTAATTAACTCTTGTTTGGTAAATTCTCAAGCCGAATACAACTCGTAGTATGAAAATTGACAGATAATATTTTGATATAAATATACATTCGTTGTTACGGAAATAGGAAACACAACTCGTGCTTCGCACTCGTTATGTTTCCATTTCCATAACAACTCATAATTTATGTCAAAATATTTTCAGCAATTTTCATACTACTTGTTATATTATATATGAAAATATAATGAACAAATATTCATTGAATATTTCAAGGATCATGCAACCACATTTGATATGTAAATATCATTACAGATTATCGCAGAATTCAACAAAGTTATATAAATGAACACATTAGCTAGATAAAAAAGTAATTTGGATCTGACAATTCCATCAAAACCATTACCATAAAGTTGATCAAACACACACGTTCATTACGAGCAGTAAACAAACGAAGCACCGAAATTAAAAAGTCATTTAAGGTTTCTATAAAACTACGCAACAAAAGTCATTAAATCCCCTTTCGTATGTTCGCTGTACTAGTAACGATAAAAGTCGTTGCAAGTAATTCATTTTTCATTCAAACTTTAATTGCATGTATGTACAAAATGTCACTGGGAGTCGGTCAATTGTACAGAAAAATTCACGAAATAATATTTGAAACTGAAGAATCACTCATTCTCATATTAATACATGTATCAGTAAATGGAGTGGCACGAACCCTTCGAATATTTATTTCTTAGCTTCTCATATTGTAATTTGTTTATACAAGTATTACGATTTTGTAATAAGAATGCGATCAGAGTGGCATAAATTGGAACTACAACAAAAATACATTTTACTAATAACCTAATAACTAAGTACTTAAAAAAATAAAAATGAATAATAATAGAACTAATATTTATAATAATAATAATAATAATATCTATATTTAACCAAAATTATACTAATGTCTGGTTTTATAATCGACAAATTAATTTACTGCCAAAGTAAATAAAATTTGTTATTTATTAACAATTTTTTAGAATAAAATAAATAAATATATCATCACGCCTTTTACCCATTACTGGGTGTGGCACTATGCCATAAGCAGATCTCGGTAAATTATTTTTTTTGCGTGAAGTGCGGTTACCAGCCGTCAAATAACGGCCCTCAAAGATGTTAGTGGAGACGGAGCCACAGGGGTAGATTTAAATTGGTGAAAATTGTTTGTCGGCTGTGGAGATCGAAACAGGGTTCTCAAGATCCACAGGCCGACTCGATACCACTGAGCCACCTACCCTATTTTTTAGGTTTATATTAATTGTTAAATTACTAATTACAATATTCTAATCTACTATAAATTAATTATTTCTTATCGATAAGACTAGAAAATTGCAATTTAATGACATATTACCAGTCGTCAGATCACGCTCTCCAAAGATGTTAGTGTAGAAAAAGCCACATAGGTAGTTTTTTAATGTAGTGAAAATTGTTTGTCGGCTGTGGGACTCGAACCTGGTTCTCAAATCCATAGGTCGGTTCGATACCACTGAACCACCTACCCCATTCGCTAATTATATATTTTAATTGTAATTTTATTGTAGACAGTAGTGTTGAAATGATGTTGGCGAGTTCAAATCTTGTTAATTGCAATTAGTATAAAAAAATACCACTGCGTTCGAGTAGTTTAAAGTACAGTATAAACCCATGTTCATTGTGGGAGAACAAACTACAATCTTACTCTTATTACAAATAAGTAATTAAGAATAAATTCCAGTTGGAACTTGCAGTCCATTAAAGTAAGTACTTTCAGTATGACATTAACAAATGCTAGTGAAGGGTTCAAGGGTGAATAAAAGGGATGACTTTGACTGTGAAACCTTTTATCGTATAATATTATACTACCCATCATCTTAAGCCTTCGTTTATCCATTGCTTTAGTAGTAAACATGGCGTATGCGAAAGTCAGTGGCGTATCCAGACATCAACCTTCGGAGGGGATAAAAACAATAATAGTTATTTGTGCATTAAGAGCGTAAAGTGATTGTTTGTTACTCGAGCACGGTAATAGTGCAAGAGGAATACACATAATTTTTTCTACGATTGCATCTTAAAATAATTTTAAAACGTATACGTACTGAAAATAAATTAATTCTGTTGACAGTCAATATGACATGTTTCTATTTTGTTTGTATCCCTGGTAACTATTGAAATAAGCGCGCATTTAATATCTTTTTCGCGCGTTGCCACTGTAAACGCGCGCATTTAACATCTTTTTCGCGCGTTGACATTGGAGACGCGCAAAAAAGATATTTTTCGTTTGTTCCACAGAAAACGTCAACTTTACGATGACAAATGAGAGCGCATTTGTCAACTTTTTATAGCAATCGCAGAAAAAATATATTTAGTATACCCGATAACCGGTCTGTCGACCGTCCGGGCTCTAGTTATTAAAGCAAATTTTGAAATTTGTTTCTTTAAGTTCCACACATCAAATCTGCAAATTTTCGAATAAATGCCTCAAATTTAGCACCGTATTTAGCATATAAAATCGTCTTCTTCTAAAAAACGAAAGTACATACATACATACATAACATCACGCTATATCCCATTAAATGGGGTAGCACGAACCCGTCAACATTCTGACACACGATACTCGATTCGACCACATTAACACTTCCTCCATACAAACTCTTTCTTTTCTCACAACCAAAATCCATCAACACGCAACAAACATTCATCCATTCGCTAGTGTACACTGCGCTTGTTTCTGAAGATGGTCTCCACACAATTGCAGGTAAACACTCGAAACATCTAACCAATGAATCTAAAATCAAGAATCATACGCTTGTCTTCATTCATCATATTTATCCCGCAATTAATTTTCTCCAAACATTCCTATCCTGACACACCACTTTTGCTTCAACCACATTCATAATTCTTTTCATACAAGCTCGTTTATTCTTCACGCTCAGAATCTTTCGCTCACGCAACAACCCTTCAATCATATTCATCCACTTGTTCCTAGGCCGTCACCATCGGAAAAGAACAGGAAAAATCTATTGATCCATATTTTTAAAATATTTTTTTGATTGAGTTGAACAGCGCGATTTTTGGCCGAAAACAGGTTACGCCACGCCGGGTGGCATGCTTGGCATGAATGCTGCTGTATGTATTAATTTTCCTTTTCGGTCTAGCTTGTGGGAGGGGATATAAATACGCCACTGGTGAGGAGAGTCTATTCTTTCCCATTTGTTTTTCGTAATATTTTTATTATTAAAATAAAACAACCTTAAAATATTTGTAAATTGAAGTTTTTGTGATTAAATGAAATACATTTAATAGAAATGCGTATTTTATTTATACATTCAGTAGTAGTAGGTTATGTTGGGTTATGTTAGTTACGACGTATCTAGTCAGAGGCGCTGGTTGTCGTCTTCGCTTTGTAAATTTAAAAAGAGTTGAACAGAGGGCGTTTTGGACAAAAACTGGCCCTGCATCGCCGGGTAATCCGTAGATATTTATATATTTTTCAGCTCTGGATGATGGAAGGTGATATAAATACGGCACTGGCGAGAGCCTATTCTGTCCCATTTGTTTTTCGTATTTTTTTTGTAGGTTAGGCGTTAAGCTTAATATACTCCGGATAACCTTTTTGTTAGGGTAGACAATGAATGAAATCAAATTATAAAGGTTCAAATAGACAAAAACTTGAATAGCTTTTATTTTACGTGGGACTCATATATAAAAGTTTTCTAACATTCGACATAAGTTCTTTGAAATTGGTATAGTTTTTAGTTAGTTGCCACGTGTCCAGGTGCACGGTATGTTGCGTTAATAACCGTACATCAAGTGTAAAATGTATCGATTATCGAAATGAGCTTATTGCAGGCTGTTACCCTAAAACTGGGGCAAAGAGGGCGTGATGATACGCGCATTTTGCGATGAGGAGGCCATTCATAATGAAAATTGCGGCGTGGTTTTGAACGTCCGATGAAAAACTACCTACCTGCCCTTTTCAACCACTCCCATTTCAACTTAAAAGATTCAAAGATTTTTCTGATAAAATATCACATTTTTTTATTATATTTTTTTAATTTATATATCTGACCAACTACTCAGGTCATATGCCGATATGTCCTTTGTATGGTCGCCACGGGCGGGACCCAAACCCACGACCTTATGATCGTCAGCCAGGCCCTCAACCCGTGCGGCCATCACTAGGGTTGTTTGACGACTAAATAATACGGTCAAATAATCTAAATGGAACGCCACGACATCTGTTGTTCAATAGAAATAGCTACTTACTATTATTACATGAATATATCTAGTTTGGTATTCTGGGTTCTGGAGAATTTGCTTACTTTTTTTTACAAATAAAATAAATACATATTATTTCATTTCATTACGTCTATTACTTTATTTTCCCCTTTATTTTGAATTTGATGTGGTTTTGTTTATTAGTTGTTGTTGGTTTTTCATTTTCAGTAATATTGGATGTAGTAAACAGTACTATATAAATAAATTACAATTTTAATTGTGATTTTGATTAAATGTTTCTGGTCAATTGACCGGTCAAATAGTCGGTCAATTGACCGAAAAATATTTGACTGGTCAAATGCACAACCCTAGCCATCACGCAGGACAATATCACATTTATTTATTTATTTATGGGGTAGGTGACTCAGTGGTATCGAGTCAACCTGTGGATTTGAAAACCCGGGTTCGATTTCCACAGCCGATAAACGATTTTCACAACTTTAAAATTGTCCCTATGGCTTCCCCTCCACTAACATCTTTGAGGGTCGTAATTTGACGGCTAATAACCGTACTTCACGCGAAGAAATATGTTACCGAAATTTGCTACGTCAGAGTGCCACACCCAGTAATGGGTGAAAGGTGTGATGATATATTTATTTATTTTATTTTTAAATTGCACATTTTATACTGGATTGCACCAGCTTTAAGTTTTAATAAATAAATAAAAGCAAATCGAATTAAAATATCGGGTGATAAAAACAAATGGCATCAAATCGTGACATGAACAAAAGTATGTTTAAAATTAATTAGGTATTTATTTGCCATAATTGACAATGAAAAATGTCACCGATTGTTCAATTCAGAAGGAATTTGTTTATTGAAATAAATGTAATTAGTTCAAATATAATTATTTTAGTGGTAAGTACCGTTTAAATGTTACAATTATCAATAAATAAAAATAAATATATCATCACGCCTTTTACCCATTACTGGATGTGGCACTCTGCCTAAGCAGATCTCGATAAGTGATATATATTTTCCGCGTAAAGTGCGGTTACCAGTCGTCAAATCACGGTCCCCAAAGATATTAGTGGAGGGGGAGCCATAAGGGTAAATTTAAATTGGTGCAAATTGTTTGTCGGCTGTGGGGATCAAACCAGGGTTCTCAAGATCCACAGGCCGATTCGATACCACTGAGCCACCTACTCCATTACAATTATTAATAAGATTCAAAAACATAAATTTGAAATTAATAATCTGTCATAATTAATAACGAAAAATCTCATCGATTGCAGTAATCTCAGACAAGCCCATTATATCTATCTTTGTTTTCCATAGCACGATTAGCTAATTTTTTTTAAGCACTCAAAATAATATAGCAGGAAAGGCTATTTATTCGCGTACTGGGTAAAATGGCATAAAAGCTGAGTGTGGAACTCTGTCATAACAGATCTCAGTAAGTGACATAATTGAAAATTAAAGACTTGTAATGAAAACCGGGCTAAGTGCCAAAACAATAATTCTGAGATAAATAGTTTTTTTTCATTTATCGAATCTGAGAACATAACACATGCACTATCTTTCAGAATTTTTTTGAACTGTTTCTAACAATCCAGGCACTTAGCCCTTTTTATAGGTTGTTAGGCTTGGCACATAACACACGTTTCAGATTTAAAGTAAAATTTTAATATTTTGGCACTTAGCCCGGTTTTCATTACAAGTCTTTAAATGTATTAACAAAGATGATTAGTGTGTGAAATGGAGAAGGTTGAAATGCGTTGCGTGTTCTGTGCGTCCGATGAAAGCGTAAGAAATTAATGACACCAGTGCTCCGGAATAAAAATTAACTGACATGTATGCTAAATTCTTTACCTTGTAGCTTTGTTTGTTTTTTGTTTTTACCAAATTCGGGTGAACCTTTATGAATGTAACCGAGATGTGACCTTTCTCCTCGTGATGCGAGAATGTTTCGCATAATCTCACGGATACAATGTCATCCTGCATTTCCGGTTTATCGGGTTTTAAATTGATAACATTCAAGGATATAAATTGTATCACAAATATATGTAAAGAATAAATTAAAATAACATTTTAATGTAGTGATAATAATTAAATAGTTATTTGTGTAACTAGGTCGCAAAAAAAAAGTTTGTGCGTTGAAGAAAATAGTTATTTGTATATTAAGAGCGTAAAGTGATTCTTTTCTTTGTTACTCGAGCTTTGGCTCGCGCTGTAATAGTGCAAGAGGAACAAAGACACTTTACGCTCGTGATACACACATAATTTTTTATACGATTGCATCTTAAAATTATTGAAAAACGTATACGTACTGAAAATAAATTCGTTCTGTCCACTGTCAATATGACAAGTTTCTATTTTGTTTGTATCCCTGGTAACTATTGAAATAAGCGCAAATTTAATATCTTTTTTCTACGATTGCTATGAAAAGTTGACAATTACGCTCTCATTTGTAATCGTAAAATTGACGTTTTCTGTAGAACAATCGAAAAATATCTTTTTTGCGCGTCTCCAATGGCAACGCGCGAAAAAGACGTTAAATACGCGCGTTTCCAATGGCAACGCGCTAAAAAGATTATAAATGCGCGTTACCAGGGATACAAACAAAACAGAAACTTGTCATATTGACAGTTAACAGAACGAATTTATTTTCAGTACGTATACGTTTTTTAATCATTTTAAGATGCAATCGTAGAAAAAATTATGTGTGTATCAAGAGCATAAAGTGTCTTTGTTCCTCTTACACTATTGCAGCTCTCGCCTTCGGCTCGCGCTGCAATTACCGTATTCGAGTAACAAAGAATCACTTTACGCTCTTAATACACAAATAACTATTTCGCGCGGTTAACGTCTTTTTCGCGCGTTGCCAATGGAGACGCACAAAAAAAATATTTTTCGATTGTTCCACAAAAAACGTCAACTTTATGATGACAAATGAGAGCGTAATTATCAACTTTTCATAGCAATCGTAGAAAAAGTTATGACTATTTTCTGAACACATCAAAATTTTTCACGTAACTGTATTATATAATAAATAAATATATCATCACGCCTTTTACTCATTACTGAGTGTGGCACTCTACCATGGCAGATTTCGGTAAGTGATATATTTCTTCGCGTGAAGTGCAGTTACCAGCCATGAAATCACTGCCCTCGAAGATGTTAGTAGAGGGGGAGCCACAGAGGTAGATTTAATTTGATGAACATTGTGTCGGCTATGGGGATCGAACCAGGGTTCTCAAGATCCACAGGCCGACTCGATACCACTGTTTAAGCATTAATTATTTTACAAACAAGCGGTTAGAAACATTTTAATTGTAGTTCATAAACAATTCCTCGTGTCAGACATTCTCTCACAATCATAAAGTGGTTCACCTTGCACAATCAAATTACTGATGTGTTGTGCTGTTATCCGCTCATCTCGTGTTGTGTACTTGAACTAATGATCTTGCAATGAAAATTAAGGATTTTTTAAAAGAAACAGCAATGTTAATGATTGATAATGGTGTGTGCTGGTCACTTAGAATGAAAAAGTGGTTTTATGTTTATGTACCACATTACCCAATTTGGTGAAAATGTACGAATGTGGTCAGTGCCAAATATATAATTGTTATGTTATTGACTGTACTTTTAAAGACGGATTTCTTAGGTTAGTTTATTGCTTCCTATACTAGTAGTCCTCAGATTTTTTTATACTGAAGAATATTTGCTAATTGGTATTTTATTTTTAATTGGACGTGGGCGTATTTTTCCATTTCAACATGAGCGTCATAGTTTGCAGAAATCGGTAAGTGATACATTTATTTACTACTGTTACTAATGCTGTAACATATCCGAATACATTCTATAGTTTAAAAGTATCGTATCGTATATTATATTTCCAATAACTATGAACAAAATACCGCCATTTTAGCTACAGCAATTAAATAATAATTTGATACTGGAATAACACAATAAAATAATAATGGCAAACTAATTGGTACTTGTAAATAATCTATTTTATTTTACAACTTGGATACAACGATAATATGATTTTTTTATGTATCTACATAAATACATACAAACATAGTTATAGTTTATATATTTTAATAATAATTATAATATAATAAGAAATTTTAAGTGATTTCCGAGTATACCGGAAATAGAAGAGCGAGGTAGCGGAAAGGCTGTACCAATTTTCAAAAGTCATGTTGAAAAAATATTAAGATAATTGTTAACAGATTATAATTTTCTGAAAGAAAATTGATCAATATTATTTTGTTTAATTCCACTTCTTGTATTATATTTGAAACTAACCTAGTGTTTTTACTTCCTTGTACGAAGTAAAGGAAGTATTGTAATCGCGAAAATTTTCGGTTCTCAGATTTCAACGGAAATAGGTGTTTTGGCCCTCCCTGAATCCATTTTGACTAATTTCGTCATGCCGTCTGTACGTACGTACGTACGTACGTATCTCGCATAACTCAAAAACGGTAAGCCGTAGAAAATTGAAACTTTATATTTAGGACTGTTATAACATCTAGTTGTGCACCTCCCTTTTTGGTCATTATACAACTACCGGAAGTGGTACTTTACTTGAAGCCTATAATAGATTTTCATGAAAAACTATATTCAAATATAATTTAAAACTTTCCAAATTTGGTATATAAGACTACTATATCAATGGAAATAACATAATAGATTTTGGTTAAAATAGACTAACCGGAAGTGGCACATTACATGAAGCTGCTAACAGTTTTCCTTGAAAAAAATGGTATTATTTTAATTTTAGAAAGGAATGCTGCAAATAAAAGTTTTAGAGAATTAAATTCTGCGTCTAGCACACTAAGAATTTTTAAATTAGCTTTTTGCATAAACGAGATATCTAAATTTAAATATTATATATTTTTTGATTTTTTTAAAAATTAAGTTTGCTATGGATTAGAACAAAAAATAAAAGATTTAATGTCAAATATGTGCAATTAAAAAAATATCTATAGTTTAATACGTGTACAAGGAAGTCATGTGGTGTCCACATCAGATATTTTAATTTAATTTAATTATAAAATGTTTCAACGAGAACCGACAGTTAAATCTATCGAATTTATTATATTTGAGTTATAACATATACACAATTTAGATAAATTTTAAACAAAGAAAAGAAAAAAATGTGAACAAATTTTAAAAAGCAGTATTAGACTAAGTTGTAAGCAAGATTAAACTATTGAACAATATTTTTATTGTAAGTTTTAAGTTCATTTTAACAGAAAAATAAACAGTGTTGTTCGGTATTTGAACGACTCGCTCGTGATCAACCTCCCTAAAATTATAGGTTATACGATTTCTCAATATGAGATATATTTTAGTGATTTTCTAGGATCTGTTCAATTTGCAATTCAAGTAAGAACAAAAAGCAATCTGTATTCGAGGATTTATTTCCTATTAGTTTATTTTTTTTAAATGATCTATAAATTATTTTTCGAAATGTTACATTAAATCTGCAAAAAGAAATAAAATACTTAATATCGCAATAAACGTAATTCTATTTCAATTTAAAATTCAACATTCACTTATTCACTAGGTAAATATCTACTCTTCTATTCAGTTCATGCACTTGGAAATAATTATAGACGCAAGAAACATTTCGCTAGCAATAAAATAACATTTAAACATATAACGAAACACGTATCTCTTATTGTGTATTTTAGAATGAAACGTATTTGAATTCTTCGGAAAAGGAATTTTTAATTTACTTCCAAATAAAAGCATTGTATCAAGCATTGGATCTGGGTTCGATTCCCACCGGGGGATGAAAGGAAGGCTGAATAGGGTGGCATTAAAATTCACCCTTTGAGCGGTAATAAAATTTAATGCGCCGGCATTTTTGCCTGGCCTGAATTTTAATTGTGAAGGCATTTAGTCGTTTTATCTTTGGTATTGACTTTTCATATTTTGCCGAAATTTGCTGTCAACCGGTCTAAAGCTTTGATTTCAGCTTTACATATTTTTAAATTGATGGTTTTTTTTAGAAAAATGTGGAGCAGACATTGTAAATATAAGATAAAATATATCAATAATAATTTGTGACTACATTTAGATTTATATATATATATGAATGATTCTTGGAAAGAAATGAAAATAGTTTTATATTTTTTTATTATTATTTTATGAATTATTTATAGTTTACAAAAAAATAAGGAGCAGTTATTTACGAGGGCAGCCTTGTAAATTAATTTTTACGGGTGAGCTAGAAAGATACATAATCCAGTGAGTTAATTGTAAGCGTGTAGCGGTACATAGTTTTATTCCATTTTCACTGCGTTTTTTTTTAATATAATTTTTATTAGTTTTATACAGGGTTCGTAAATATCATGATATTTATAATAAATATCAAAATATCTGATATATAGGATATATATCAGATAAATATCACTTTTTGGATATTTATTTTTTAATTTTAGTTTTTGTACACATTTATTATCACAATAGAAAATACAAAATAAATTATTACTCCTAAATAAAAAATTAACATAGGTAATGAAAAAAAGTAAATATACATTGAATGGATACACAAATATTATATAGTACTAAGAATAGTAAGAATATTTAAATAATCCTATATCCTAGAGCAAATCATCATCTTCTGATGAACTTCCTGAACATAGCGTTGCAGATAGAGACTCACTTGGCCAAATCCAATCTAAATTAGTTTTTTTTTTGTAGTTTCTTTTTGGTTTAAATATTTAAACATACCGAGACGATTACGTAATTGAGATTGGACAATGCCAAAAGTGGAGAAATATCGTTCCAGCCCTGCTGTGCCTGCTACAGCAGTGTGTAACTGTTCACATAGTTCAATAAATGTACTTTTATTTGTCCACTCTGACTCATTGATAGTGACACTTTTCCACCATATTAAATGATTTGTATTTCTAAAATGAGTACCAAATAAACATTTTGGAAATGGTTCAGACTTTGCCGTTAATGACATCACAAATGGCACACAATTTGGATTTATGTCGTTGATGTTAGTTAGTCAAAAGCTAGTAAAGTAAGAATTTTCTTTAGAATATAATTTTAACAGAATTTATGAAAGTAATAATGAGAGGTATACTGTATTTATTATAGACTATTTGATATTTTTATATAATGGATATATATCTTCGAACCCTATTTATAAGTTAACTGAAGCACGAGAAAATTAATGCCGTTGAGCGCGTTTTTAAATCACATTTAGTTTTCGAGATATAGCCTCGGAAAAGTAGAAAAACTGAAAAATTCGAAAAATTTCACTTTTCCGAAGGCTATATCTCAAAAACTAAACAAGATATGGAAATGCGCTCAACGGCGTTGAATTCCCCGTGTCCGAATTGACTTATAAGCAAATTTTCACACAATTTTAAGCAATTTAATATTTTTAATTATTTCCTAAGGGGTACCCCTTTGGTTTTTTCAGATTTTAATTCAATTTTACCAAAAATCCTTAATCGTAGGATTATTAAAACGAAAATTTACATACATATGTATTTTGAACCACTGAATCCAGTGGTGCAATCTTCAAATGCATATGACTTCTGGTTTTCGAGAAAATGTTAAAAAACCGCTTTTTGCGATTTTTTTGGCGGAAAATTGAAAAAAAATAAAAATCGCTGAAACTATGTTTATAAGTTAACTGAAGCACGAGAAAATTAATGCCGTTGACCGTGTTTTCATATCACATTTAGTTTTCGAGATATAGCCTCGTAAAAGTAGAAAAACTGAAAAATTCGAAAAATTTCATTTTTCCGGAGGCTATATCTCAAAAACTAAACAAGATATGGAAATGCGCTCAACGGCGTTGAATTCCCCGTGTCCGAATTGACTTATAAGCAAATTTTCACACAATTTTAAGCAATTTAATATTTTTAATTATTTCCTAAGGGGTACCCCTTTGGTTTTTTCAGATTTTAATTCAATTTAACCAAAAATCCTTAATCGTAGGATTATTAAATCGAAAATTTACATACATATGTATTTTGACCCACTGAATCCAGTGGTGCAATCTTCAAATGCATATGACTTCTGGTTTTCGAGAAAATGTTAAAAAACCGCTTTTTGCGATTTTTTAGGCGGAAAATTTAAAAAAAATAAAAATCGCTGAAACTATGTTTATAAGTTAACTGAAGCACGAGAAAATTAATGCCGTTGACCGCGTTTTCATATCACATTTAGTTTTCGAGATATAGCCTCGGAAAAGTAGAAAAACTGAAAAATTCGAAAAACTTCACTTCTCCGGAGGCTATATCTCAAAAACAATTTGATATTTTTATCTAATGGATATATATCATTACAAAAATATGACGATATATATCAAAATAAATATCATGATATATATCGATCGATATATATCTTCGAACCCTGGTTTTATATAAAGATACATTTTATATTCATAGGTTGTTAGCGATACGACAATTTATAACTAGACGTTGTCATGGTGTTATGATCGTTGTGATGAGAAAATAACTACTGTCAATGACAACAGTTTCGTGAATTTTAGAAATAAATAATTTGAAATAATGGATTTAATGCCCGACTAAGAATTTGAAGGCAATTTTCTTGCAGATCAAGAAAATATACAATATATATATATATATATATATATATATATATATATTGCAGATGCTGCAAATAATAAGTTTTAATTAGTTTTTTTATGAGTCTTGTAAAATTTTTCTATGAGCCTGTAAAATTTTACAGGGTTATGTGCTGCAATTACTCATTTACTTAGTTAACATATTTAAAGGCCAGCGGCCTTAAAAAATAAGAAACTAAATTCCAAGTCAGAAATCAGTAAAAGATGTGATGATATATTTATTTATTTTGTTTTTATTATAAAAAATATTTCATAACTAGAGAAAGCAAAAAATGTAATTTCTTTTAAATCATAATAAGTGAACAACAATTTCACTGTTTATTATTTAAGTATGTAATAAATGTACGAGGAAAACGGAAATGAAATAACTTCATTATAATTCCTTACAATTTCACTCCAAACAAACTTTTTCAGTTTTCAAATTATACAAATTTAACTCGAACCCCTAATTTAATAATAATTTAGTAAATATTCATTTTATCATTTGCATGAAATCCATATTTCTGTTTCCGAAACTTCATGATCAATGTTGCCACCATATGACGTAGATATATGTTGATTGTATAGCAATTATTTTGTATATTCAAAATACTAGACTAAGCTTTTTGAAGATGTTCTAAATTAGTTTTGGTAAATTTGAAGTTAATATAGTTATTTTTTATTCTAGATTGCGAAATGTTACTTTTTTCGAAAACTGTTATATAAAGTTAAAATTTCCATGACAACTATCAACACGCGAAATGAGTGTTTTTTGTCTACAGAACGCAAAAGACTTTTGCAAGCAGGATGCAAAAGTTTTTTGCATCCTGCAATTTTTTGATAGAAGAAAGGCTAACAATTTAATAAAATTTGTCACTTTATTTTTTTGCTTAAAAACAATACTTCTATTCTTTAATAAAATTTATATTTAATGTTTCAATTGAGCAATTATTCATATTTATCCCGCTTGAGGAAGCTAACTGGTGTACTGGAATAGTTTCTTGAGTAATGCAATGCGAATCCCAATAAATCGCCGAAAAAAAGTAGAACGTTTGTTTGGTTTCTATTGCCAACCAGCTGTCAATTGCTGTTCAGAGAATACCAGATTTGATAGCAATTATATTACATACATTGTTGTCATGGAGACATTAGATGTCACATTAATTAATCCTAAACGTCAAAATTTTCTCATTACATTATTACTAATTTTGGGACATAGTTTTCGAAAAAACGTTGTTTGATACTCGATTGCGAAATGCTTTTGCATTCTCGAATGTAAAATCAAAAATAACTATTTGGAATTGTGAAAAATTCATTTTACGTTATAATTTAATAATATATGCCCTTAATTTTTGCAATAATTTTGAAATACCCTGTATAAATAAAATTTGAAGTGTAGATTAAATAGAACATAACATAGGTAATTTTTATGTTTAACAGTCATTAATAATAATAATCTAGTTTTCACCATATATTAAATTGAACGATGTGACATCATATTACATAATTCTGACAAACAAGAATAAAGTAATCATTGACCGTGTGACTTCTGCTTTAGTACAAAAAAGGCAGTGCTATTAAAAATAAAAGGTAGAACCACAATTTAATTCTTAATACCTTATTGTAAGATTTTTAATTAAGTTAAGGTATACATTTTCCTTATCTTATCTCATTCTTGACTCGGGCAGTTCAAGATAAGTGACTGTGTTGCTTTCGAGGTACGGACATGGGTAAATATTTGCACAGGAGGCGCCATTACAAATTCTACTTGACTTCAGAATGTTTTGTTTGACTTACTGTAATTAATGTCTGATCATCGGTGATGAGAAATACCGCAATGTTTGGATAATAATTCATTAACTGTTCGTCATGCTAGAAAGACAAATATGACCTTGAAGATTGAGATACTGAATTAATTCTGAAGAATTAAGTTTTGAATAAGATGGAGACATTTATTATTTCAACGAAACCGTTGTTGTTTTGTTTACATGCTCTTTAGAAATTAAATTAAATTAAATTAAGTTAGTTAGAATTTGAAATTTGATTTATTATATATTTTATTTAAAATAAATAAACATATCATCACGCCTTTTACCCATCACTGGGTGTGGTACTCTGCCTAAGCAGATCTCGGAAGTGATATATTTTTTAGCGTGAAGTGCGGTTACCAGACGTCAAATCACGGACACCAAAGATATTAGTGGAGGGGGAGCCACAGGGGTAGATTTAAATTGGTGAAAATTGTTTGTCGGCTGTGGGGATCGAACCAAGGTTATCAAGATCCACAGGTCGACTCGATACCACTGAGCCACCTACCCCATAAAAGATAGACGTTATTGCAGCTGTCGCTATCATTTTATTTTCGTATATCAATAACAGATTTTTCGTTCATTCTTTTGCTGTTAATTTTAAATTAATAATATAAAGATACTTCGAATTAGTTCGAAGTTTAATACAGGCTGTTTCTTTTAAAACAACTAGTACTTTTTTTATTAAAAATTAGAAATAATGTTACAATATTAAAGTAGGCTATGCAATTAACAAATACAAACAACTGATATAGGTGCAGATAATTTTGTTACCTATGTTATTAATCGTTTACCTTCGCGATTTTTTAATTACTTATTAATTGAAAAAATCACGTTTTCCTTAGTATTTTCATCATATATAATATCGTAATAATATATATCATCACGCCTTTTATCCATTACTGGGTGTGGCACTCTATCGAAACAGATTTCGGTACGTGATATATTTCTTCGCGTGAAGTGCGGTTACCAGCCGTCAAATCACGGCCCCCCAAAGATATTAGTGAAGGAGGAGCCACAGGGGTAGATTTAATTTGGTGAAAATTGTTTGTCGGCTGTGGAGATCGAACCAAGGTTCTCAAGATCATATGAATTGTTATATTAGTTATGGAAATATACAAACTTTTTTTCATATTTAACAGTGATTGTTTTAAATGGAACACACTATAGTTGCAGTTTACTCCATATTTTTGCCGCACATTATATACTCATTATGCTCTGTTGAAAATAATAACAACTATCAAATAATTGCTCTTAGTTATCCGCAACAAAGAACATAATTTTCAAATGTCAAAGAACTTATTTGCAATAATTGTCATGCAAGGACAAACAGAAGATATACTACTATTATTATTTACATTGACATTCAAATACAGTGGCAATACTTTCAAATTGTCTATCGGATAGTTACGAAAAATTGACAATTCATGTCACCTTCCTTTTGACCTGTCAAATAGATATTTCTAAATTATGTTTGCGAAAAGTGGTATTAAGTGCAATCAACAGGAAATGAAGTAATTTTGTCTAAATTTGATGAATGATAATGATTAATTTAGGTAGTGTTGGAAACAGCAAAATATTGATAGGTTTTGTTACTATGAATTGTAAAAATATGTTTTTCTACGATTGCTATGAAAAGTTGACAATTACGCTCTCATTTGTCATCGTAAAGTTGACGTTTTCTGTAGAACAATCGAAATATATCTTTGTCGCACTTCTCCAATGGCAATGTTAAATGCGCGTGTTTCCTATAGCAACGTGCGAAAAAGATATTAAATGCGCTCTTATTTCAATAGTGCTCAGGGATACAAACAAAACAGGAACTTATTGTATTGACAGTTGACAGAACGAAGTTATTTTCAGTACGTATACGTTTAATAATAATTTTAAGATGCAATCGTAGAAAAAATTATGTGTGTATCACGAGCGTAAAGTGTCTTTGTTCCTCTTACACTATTGCAGCTCTCGCTGAAATTATCGTGCTCGAGTAACAAAGAATCACTTTACGCTCTTAGTACACAAATAACTATTAGTATTGCTTTTAAATTAGATATAAACAGAAAAGAAAGTACTAAGTTATAGGTTATATTATTTCCTAATATTAGATATGTTTTATGCCCAGTTTTATTATGGACAAAATAAATTTACTTTCGTAGTAAATGTATTTAAATAACAAAATTGAGTCAATTTTATTTTATGACATTACTGCCAAAAGTTCGACTATAATTTGAATGAATAAAGTTATTGTGTCAAATTTACAGCAAAAATAAAAAAAATAAAATAATTTTGTGCCAAACTGACAGGACATTTATTTGGTGACGAGATATCAACGGAAAACTGTGCTTATTGGTTGAATTTTCAAGTGTTTTGCATTATAATTGGTTGAAAACAAATCAAGGAAAATGATGGTAGAAAATTTAATAAACATAATTCAGGAACATTGACAGTAAAAAGTAACTGGTTATTGTTATTTTCAACATAAGTAGTGTTTGTATTAGCGCATCCTAATGAAGGATATTCTCCTGTAATCTAGACCTTGTAGATCTAGAATACTGAATCAAAGATCTTCACATTTAAATCGATAAAAGTTTAATTTTAATCCGCTAAAGGTGAGTAAGATTTGTTTGTACACATTCCGGATCTGAATTCCGAATTCCGTCTGGTCTTAGATCCTGAACGTGAATGTTGAATGGAAGGTCTTGTCACTTACGAGCAGTTCTGACCGTCGTACCCTCACCGTCACTTTTCGCAGCAATTATACATAATTACAGATGCCCAACATACAATTTAATTGTTGATCCACAATCCTCTTGAGAACCATATACTGACATTCAAACTGTTGTTGTTTGAGAACTTATTAAAACAATGCTCTTTGGACACAAGACAGTACAGTTAAATTTACTGATATTTCATAAATTACAAGGTAAATAAACCTTATCGGCTAAGTGTTTCACAGTTGTCAAGAAACTCGTAAAACTGGAAAAACTATTCTATGAAATAATTTTATAACAAACTTTTATTTATGTTTAAAAAGTTTTAAAACTAACCAAATTAATCAAAACTTGTGAACAACTAAAAAAGTGTATAAAAAACAGGTTACCTGTTAATTTCACCGTTCACACAATACGAGACATATCCACGAAAGTTAACAATCACAATCACCACTAATCAACAGTCCACGTGACTTAACAACAATGCAACAATCCTTTTCTGCCATATTTGTGATTGTTGTCATCAGTAAAGGTGACACTACAGTTGTCTAAAATAAACTACAAAACTTAGATCGTTCAAACGGAACTTTGTTAGGCTTCAATGCATATCGTAACACGTATTTGATGAAGCGACTGTACTTCACAGCTGTAGTCCGACCGCTTCGAAGAAGGTTCGTGCACTAACTGAGCGCTCGACAACTCAACGGCAACGGCTGGCCAATCGCGAAGCGGTTCGCGCTCGCTGTTATAATCACATTCTGTGATTTCAACAAAGTTTCTGGATTATTGAAAATATTGTTGGGAGCTCGTATATTGAAACTATTTTAGTTTAGTTTAATCAGTAGAAATTTGTTTATCTCTACCACGTCAGGTGCTTAAAACTTATCGCGATTGATAAGTTTTTATATTGGATTATAAATTAGTTTTTTATGACCTATAATTATTTTAGTATTTAAAAGATTTTGGGATTTGATCAGTTGATAAGACTTTGGATATTTCAATTTCTTGATAACCTTGACAATTTCTCCGCTTTTGAACGTTTAAAAAACGGTAAATGCAAATTTTTAAAATTAATTTGCTAATCAGGTTAGTCAAATTTACATCTTTGAATATTAATGTATACAGATGAATTCAACGTATAATAAATTCAAATTATATTACATATTTTAAATCTAGGGATATCTAGGAATATTTTGTTGTACTAAATTATTATAAAAACATGACATTTGTCAGCTTGCTACAATCCACAACCTACCTGTAAACATGGCAAAAGGTAAATAAAACAAGCAAAAATAAAATAAAACAGTTTAATAAATAAAAATAAACAGGAAATGGTACTAAATATAAATAAATAATCAATATTTTAGTATCGGAAGTGAAAATAGGTAGGCATATACCTGTCATTGAAGTTATTGATATATTTTCATAACACTCACAATATTTACATTCCAGAAAATGCATTTTGCCGTTATTTCTGGTTTATGTGCTTCACTCGCAAGTTTATTTGCTAAACTATCAGGTGTGCCAACTCTGGAGGTTTGTATTTAGTTCGTTTCACAACTGTTGTAGCGCCAGTTACTTTACTCGCGCAGCGCTATAGTAGATATCTTTTTTTAGACACATACCAGATCAGCATTGAGAAATTTTGTTTTGGTCAGAGTTGTATTGGCCCAAAAGGAAATTTGTCAATACAAGAGATATACTTTAGCAGTCTCAATCCTCACTAAAAATGTTCGCTAGGAATGAAATATCCTATTTTTGTCGAATTTAAAAAAATATATATTTTTGTTCTATAATCAATACAGGGTGTTTCACAACTTAGAGCAAAAAATTAAAGGGTATATTTTGTACAACATGAAACGAAAAGAATTTTTTTTTAAATCGCAAAACTATTTTCTATTTTTTCCAGTCCAAAATTTTTCGTTGCCACTGCCACTGGGTGGATGATTATGTTAAAGTTATTAATTAAATAAAATTCTATTATAAATAACTGCTAATAATTGAATTGTGTAATTATTCATTCGTAGTTGATACCTACTTCATTGTTTGTGTTTAATAGGAAATCGAATCCAGTGCAATACTACAAAAAATGTTTTAGGTTAATAACATAAATTTTTCGAATTTAAAAAAAAATCTTTTTGTTTCATGATCTGCATGTCGTACAGAATATACTCTTTAATTTTTTGCTCTAAGTTGTGAAACACCCTGTATATCAAATTATATATGTCATTAAAGTTTTGTACAGAGGTATAGAAACACCCTGTATATGCCATGTTTTTATCATTAATTCTTGTTATTTCGATTATGATTTAGGAGTTTATTTGTATACTTTGAAGGGTAATTTATGTTTGAATGATTTTAGGGCCTGTGGATTTTAAGAATCGTATGTTTTAGTTTAATGTTAGCATGCAATGCTTGTGTTTGGACATTTTATGTGAAAGCTCTCCATTCATCCGATTCTACTTTATCAGCAACTGTAACTAGCACAGCATCCAATTACATTTTTTCGGTTAGTTATCAAATTAAAATTAATTATTATTTATAATAGAACAGAAATAAATTATCTTTATTATTTTAGGCAATATTTGGTTTCCTGTTATTTGGGGAATCAACTACACTTTTATGGTGGACGGGAATGTTCCTAGTTTTAATTGGTTTAATTCTTATTGTTCGGGATGAGAAGGAAACAACGAAAGTTGAGGAAAAACGAAAAGTTTCGTAAATAAATATTATATTAAATACTGGAAATACAAAACTTGTAATAATGTTTGTAAAAATATAGAAGATAAAATTATTGGTTATATTTCTACTCCAATATCTATAAAAATAAATGAACATATTACTTTGAAATCTGTAATTCAGGTTAGGTATACTTACATTAAAAATGAGCAGTACTATCTTTTAACTTTTCGTTGAATAATTTTAAACTTTTTACAAAATTCTGTAATATTAATTCCGCATCTTCTGATTGAGATATTAATGCTTTATCTGCAGATATTCCTATTTGAAGTTTTCCTGCATAGCTAATTAGCGATATCCCAATTCCTAGAATATTAATTAGTAATAATATTTTTACACAACTGTTTAGTAATACATTTATTACATGTTCGTTTAGATAGATAGATGATATGGTTCATTATTCAAAAGTGCAGAATAATGTACTATTATTCAACACTTTCTGTCAGTCTGTCAGATTACAGCTACTATAGTAACGCAGTGATTATTATTATGTTACTTCGAAAGCATTTAAAATTTATTTTTTCCCAAACAACGCTCTAAAAGTGCAAGTTTCTATGAAACGGTCGTGGAAAAGTATGATTATTTAACTAGCGCATTATGTCAATTATAACACGCTCATTCAATAATATGCTATTATTACTCAGTAAAAATAATGTACCTTCAAAACAGTAAGTATATTATTATATCCTTGATATTATTTTGGTAACAACACATTTTTTATCGCAAATAATAATAATTTGATATAATTGTCATAATAACAATACAATAGTAATCATAAATAAGCACTTAACAATTTCAAAATATTTACAATATTTCAATTAATTTTTTGCTATTGGTAGAGAAAAGTTGTATTTACCACGAACGATGAAACAAAACCGCTCGCGGTACATATAAATAGTTATTTCTTAAAAAAAATTAAAAGAATTTTGTGAGACTTAGCCAAGTGTTTAGTTTATATTTGATTAAACCTAGTTTCACCAAGTGTATGGATGACAATTAATTTTGTCTTTGTTGTTAGTTATGTCTTACCTGTTAGCCCCCTGTGAGGAAGCCAAAATATTAAATCTTTGATCAAATGACCATTACATATTGTAACTTCGTGTGGTCCTAAAATGTTACTGACTACCATGGTACTGTGAGCAGAATGAAGCATTGGTCGTAATATTGGTTCTGGTAACAGTTTTGAAACCACTTTTAGTAACCAGTAGTTTATCTGCAACATATAAAAAGATGTAAAGATGAGAGTGCAGTGGATTTGAAAATCCAAGTTCGACAAATTGATATATATCACATTAAAATTATGCATGTGAACCTCTCTTTGGCCTAACATATTCGGGGGCATAATTTGACAACTAGTGACTGCACTTTTACCTAACTCGTGTAAGTAAGTGTCGCATGAAATCTGAGTAAAAGTCAGTTACTATGGTATCAAATTCGTGACGGAAACAATTAGAGCAATGGGAGTAAAATGAGCTTTTTGTCGTGTTGCTGATAACGATGAAAAAAAATTATATTTTAGTCCCGTTGCTAAGAATATTTTAGGGGAACAAAAAATAAAATCATTCGTTCATTTATTTACTTTTTTTATTAGTCATAAAAATGTATGGGGTAGGTGGCTCAGTGGTATTTAATCGGCTTGTGGATATGAGAATCTGGGTTCGATTCTACGATTGCACCAAATTAAATCTATCTTTGAGGGCTGTGATTTAACGGTTGGTAACCGCACTTCACACGAATAAATATATCACTTACCGAAATCTGATTAAGGCAGAATGCCACACCCAGTAATGGGTAAAAGGTGTGATGATATATTTATTTATTCATAAAAATAAGTTATTCGTTTTAAATATTGGGATCGTGGACAAAATAATATATACACTATGTGAGAGATGCGCAATTTTACACAAAAACTGTGCACTTCTCTGCCTTGATGCATAATATGTTATTTTACCGAAAGCGGCAAAATCTTTTGAAAACATTGTACATCATGTCCATCAGTACAGAGGTGTGGATAGCAATATGGAATTCGAATCAGGAGATCCCGAGTTCGAATCTCACTCAAGCTAAAAATTATATGAACTACCACACTGCGACTCGGTGAGTGCGAACCCTGTACTGTAATTGGGATTAAATTCCTGTTATACAGCGTAACATAAATAAATAAATTTACCAGCTGATAACCCACATCACTTGAGTGCAAAGCAATGTTTTTTTTAAATGATTTGCTATAATAAATTTGTAAATTTGTTGTTGCTTACACTAACCACCTGTCATGTGTATAAACAATTAGAAACACTTTAATATTTTGCATAAAATCATGAAAGAAACTTTATTTAATTTTGTTAGTAAAATCACTTTCAACGTATTTTCTTTATTAGACTTTTGCTACCTAATGTAAATTTAAACAATATATTCATTATTATCTATTCCCTATTCATAACACTTTCAATTGTCAATGATATTATCGTTAAGAACAAACGCCATCTGCGTGACATCTGCCGGCGAAACGACAACTAACGTACCTGATAATCAGGCGAGGCAGTTTTAAGAAGACTTGTCTCTCTGTTCACTTCCTGCAGTCTGGCAACCGCTACAAAATCACTTCCGGTACCGGTGTCATTAGTAACTACTCCGGGCCTTCCGGGAGAGATTCCGGAGTGTGGGGATGATGCCGGAAGTATTGGCAGGTTTACCATTCCGACAGTAAATCGATTTTGTAGTAGGCTAGAATTGTCCAAAGTGGAACACTCTGCTAGGCGAATTTTGTCCACGCGTTCGAGAATTACTGCGGTTACTGTGGATGGTATTTCACTTGACTTCTGAAATTTAGTTTAATATAGAGGGTGGTTAGATACTTTAAGGGTACATGTTACATGATGTAGGTACTGATAATGAAAGAAAATAGTTATTTGTGTATTAAGAGTGTAAAGTGATTCTTTGTTACTCGAACACGGCTCGTGCTACAATAGTGTAAGAGGAACAAAGACACTTGACGCTCGTGATACACGCATCATTTTTTCTATGATTGCATCTTAAATTGTTAAAAAAACGTATTCGTACTGAAAATAAATTCGTTCGGTCAACTGTCAATATGACAAGTTTCTGTTTTGTTTGTATCCCTGGTAACTATTGAAATAAGCGCGCATTTAATATATTTTTCGCTCGTTGCCATTGGAAACGCGCGCATTTAACATCTTTTTCGCGCGTTGTCATTGGAGACGCGCGACAAAGATATTTTTTATTGTTCCACAGAAAACTTCTACTTTACGATGACAAATGAGAGCGTAATTGTCAACTTTTTATAGCAATCGTAGAAAAACAATATTTTCTAAATTCGCAAAATGAAGTGCAGCAAACATTTTTAATGCCAATGATTTAAAAGTTATTTCAAATATATTAATAAATAAATTATAATTGTAAACACTATAAAACCGAACGCAAACCAATAACCGTTCCGAACTCATGTTCTTTGTGAACCTGAACCCGAAGTTGAGTACAAAATAAAAAACTAGTTCATAATTAGATAATTAATTATAATTGATGAGTATGACAAATTTTAATACTTGTTCAATATTACTGTAACAATATAAAAGAAAGTTAAAGTTTTCTTCTTTAGTAATAATAATTTTATGAATGCATATCTGAAATAATGTAATTATGTCTTACAATGCAATTAATTATAAATTTCTCTGCAATTAATATAATATAATTTCTCTATTTCAATTTTTATAACAACATTTTATATTTTTTACGGCCCTATCAGAAAATTCAATTTTCTTCCTTTATTTGAGAAAAAAAATGCTACTTTTCATTCCTAGGGTAAAAAAGTAAAGTTATAACCTGGCAACTAGAAAACAATTGTATAATTTGATATTAGCATAGCCAACTTCATTGAATTACGTTAACGCTTATTGTGGCCGTTTCATTCCATCGTTTTGCAATATACAAATTTGTCTCGAGTTTTTTACAAATTTGGTGCGTCAAGTAATGCCATCTAGTGATTTTTATTTCAATTAAATGAAAGTAACCACGCTGTCAAGTTACAAAAACAACCTTCAAATATTTGAAAATTAAAGTAAAACTACCTTAAAATATTTGAAAATTGAAGTTTATGTGATAAAATGAAATAGTTTTAATGAATTTGTGTATTTCATTTACACATTCAATATTATTAGGTTAGGTTAGATTAGTTACAATGTACCTCGTCAGAGGCGCTAGTTTGTAAATTTAAAATTAGGAATTTTAATGAGATATGAAACGGGCATAATAAGCGTAGCGCAATTGACTTGTAGTTGAGCATGATATTAGTCGTATCTAAATTTCTACTTTATTTCCGAAAAATTTACTTTCTGATAGGGTAATGAAAAATATATATGTATAACTCGTGACGAAAGTATAATTTTTCCTCACGTCTTCGGCTCAGGAAATGAAAAGATAATTTCGGAAAAAATCTCACTTTCTTTTCTTGATATACAAATAACTATAGGTACCTGTTCAAAATATTCGCAAAAAGCTTCAGACAGGGCTGCCAACACAACATCCAAAAAACTAACTTCTGCAACCTTTGATTTAATATACTTTATAGTTTGCAGTATTGGAAAATCATCATTTTCCGAAATCCAAGCTAAAGTTTTATCTCCAATTAAAATATTTCCATGTAAAATACTTTCATCAATAGATTTCATTAAATTCATTTGAATTAAGTGAGCTGGCACAAAAATAATTGATAGTAATGTTTGAAAAAATGACAGTAGCTTCAATTTTATTGTTGTCGTTAGTGTTTTATCTTTGCTGTCATTATATTTTGTTTCGGTTTCATTTGTTCTGTCATCAGCTGCTTCTAGAAGAATTGTTATCAGAGCGATTCCATCTCCTACTGAATGATGAAATCGGAATAAAACTGGGTAGTTATTTTCATTTTCTTTGTTGGTTTTCACTTTTTGTTTTCCTACTAATATTTCCCATGATGATGTATGATTATTAGGCAATATTTTGTTGCTGTATTCGGATAAGAGTTGTAATATTTCTTCTTTATTTAAATAGTTCTCATTAGAGCTTGTAATTGTTTTCAAATAATTGATATTATTAGTAGAATTGAAAGTATTTTCCATCCAAAAATAGTATCCATAGTATTTTTGACGATTGTATCTTAGTTTTGCAAATTTTTTATCTTCAAGTATTTTATACAATTTGTCTGTTAGGTGTTTTTTAAATTCTTCGATATCTTCAATATTAGTTATTGCTAAAATATTGATTATACTTTTTGATACATCTTCAATTGCCCAAACTGCATCTGTGCCTTCTAAAAGTCCAATATATTTTCGTCCAAATTTATATTTTAATACAAAATGAACTATTGTTTGATATATAAAACATATTGAAAATATTATTAATATTAGTGGACTAATAACTAATGACACTAATAGACACAATAGTGATAATAATTTTGATAAAATACTGAGTTTCACTTCTTCGGAAAATATAGATTTTATGGTGTGAAATTTCTGCAAAAATAAGATATACACACTTTAACTTGCAATAGATACTAAACAAAAAAAGGTTATTTTCCTGACTAGGCATACAAAGTAAATATGTTAGAATTTTTGAAAAATCATGAGCATTCGCCGGGATTTGAACCCAGAACCTTTCACTCGCTAGGTGACTGCTCTACCACTTGAGCTCATGATTTTTCAAAAATTCTAACATATTTACTGGACAGACAGAGATGTCGAAAATATAATTCTTATACAAAGTAAAGCTTTCATGACTCTTAAAGGTCAGGCAAATGTTTATTTTTCTGTCAGTTTCAGCTAAATATTATATTGTGTGGCAAGGGGTGCAACAAGACGATTTCTGACGAGGGCGAGAGTTGACTGCCCGAGCGAAGCGAGGGCTATCATCGCCCTGGTCTGAAATCGTCTTTGTTTCATCCCGTGCCACACATTATATTTTTCATATCACATAACTCAACAACACATCCTCTGACCACGATGTAGCTTCATCTGCTTCTTTTCATTTCACAAATTTATCGTAACAAGATAAATATTTTTCCTTAGATTTTGTGGGCAATTAATCAAGGGAAGCTGCTAGGGCTTTTTCGGTAAGATGTTTTGGGGTACTCATTTTATATGTAATTTATTAAAATCTTTGACAACGATTTGACGACAGCTGTCAGACGATTATGATTTTATTCGCTTTTGTTTATTACAAATGCGATTCTGACAGACTTGAAATAAAGACATAAATAATAAATAAATGAATGTGCCGGGCAGAAACAACGTTGTTTCTGACTGACACAGTCGCATTGGTCTGAAATTGTCTTATTTCGACTGGCAAAACAGAGATCAAAACTAGCTGTTTCAATGCATGTGATATGAAAATAATACTTAAACTGACTTTTCGTAACACATGCACAAGAAACACGTTCTTATACCCTAATTTTAGAGAGAGAAACACTGCTTTTCTCCCCTTATTATTATGTTTCTCTACTACGATTATTAGCTGTTTGCGGCGTTTCCTAGGTAATTAGTTACGCAAGCCATATTTGACATTTGTCCCGATAAGACGGTAATTTTTGTGCACACAAAAAGTATAATATGCTTCACGGGAGGGCGCGATTATCCCTTGTGTGTAGTTGGCAAACCTCGACTTCAGCTCGAGCCTTCGGTCCTCGCTTACGTCTCGGTTTGCCAACTTCACACGCGGGAATAATCGCTTGTTTCCCTCTCTTGATGCATAACATACTATTTCAGGTCTAATGTCTACGGCTCGCTTTTAGTTAACACCCGGTATGTATTGATATTAAATATATGAACTTACATGTCTGAAAATTTCTGTGTCCAGCACCAACGCTATGACAAACCCAACACTTAGCAAGAACCCATTATTCTTAACATATTTTTCGACATCTTTTTCATAAATTTTTGAACCATTCATCCAATTATTACTACTATTATTCAAACACTGTTCAAGATAATTAAAATCATAATCCGATCTTGTTTGACAAACAGTCATCTTGAAGTTATTGTTCACATCTGCAAGTTTTTAAAAAGATTAATAAAGTTAACAAAATATTTTTCTTTCAAAAACGAACCAGTGTCTCTATGTGTGTTTCTCGCGAGAGTGACGACACTGTCATGTCGTTTACCCTGTTTACAGTTTATGTATAAAATTGTAGAAGCCTTAAGGGTGGTAAGGATGCATGAATATACAAACAAGATTATGTGATTAGTATCTTCGATTTCTTTTTGGAAAATGATGTAATTTTGGCTGTCACGTCATCAGATTTGTATTATTAAATATAATTTTGGCATTTTGAACTTTTGTTATAGGTAATAACTAGATACATTATTCATGAGAGATGGAATAATTTGTTACGTAATTTATTCGTACTTAATGTGGGTTTTGTATTTTTTTTAATGATTAATAAATATATCATCATGTCTGATGCAATTTTGCGTGTGGTATGATAGCTTTGTAATCATTAATATATGGAGATTACTTTTTTTATTGCGAAATATAATTGTTTATACAAGGGCTACCAGTGGGATCTCGAGAAAAATATGAGCTATGACTTCGGTTAAAGTGGACAAAAGTTGCTACTTTAGAAATGCAAAGGTCAGTTGATATGAGCTGAGGAAACAGCTAATTTTTTTAAATAATTTATTTTACCTGAAACTGAAAAAATAATTGTACATTACTTGAAACAAACATCTTTCTCATAGTTTCAGTAATAAATAAAAATTAGTAAACATTAATTTTACCTGAAACTGACAGGAAAATAAACATTTGTCTGACCTTTAAGACTCAGGAAAGCTTTGCTTTGCATGCCTAGTTAGAAAACAACATATTGTCTGCCTTGGCAGGTAATGAAAGAAACGTGAGGGTCTAGTTACTTAGCAACATCAAATACTGACTGAATATGTTAGTCAAATATTTCTTTTAATTTAAATTAATTTAAAATATGTATTATTTGTTTATAAGTTTCAGGTAAAATGTTATACGTAACACGTCAATAAAGCGTCGTACAGGATTCGTAAGCTGTTTCAAGATCGGCATGAAATTATTTACTCATCCTGTAATTGAACGCTTTCCTGACTTTTTATGTAAATAATTATTTCTTCCCATTTTACATAAACCGTAGTAAAAATGAGGAACATAATTCATTTTTGTTTGTTGAAATTAAATGAAACTTCAAACTATCGCTTAGAATTTCTAAATTCTTAACACTATAATAAATATTAATAAAGCATTATTAATACTAATTGCAAATAATAGACGCTTTTACAATCCATGTATAATAATTAAAACATTTTTGTTTTAATTAATTGTAAATGAATTGTTTGACAAGTTAACGAAACAAAATTTGTTATTAATGAAAAATATAAAATACATGAGTGCTGTTTAAAATAACTTTATTAATCAATAAATATGTGTTTTATACAGAACTTTTAACAATACTTTGTGAATAAACTATCGCATATTATCACAGGAATATAGCAATTTGTTAAACTATTTGCGACCACCTGTAATGTTTCAAATTAATTAAAATTCTTTATAATTGTGAAAAAAATATAACTAATTAATTAATATAGCTTCATACCTTAAATTGTTTTATAGGCCGTAATATAAATAATTATAGTTTATTTTATTGAAACCTCGTTGTTATTTATATCTACGTAAATACATAAAATAGTTAAGTCAAATAAAATTAAAAATAAATTACAATTAACTTAGTTTAATACGAAACATAAATTGATGGTTAACGTTTTTGTTACGTTACCATAAATATTTATTAATTTAAATAAAATATTATTTAATTATTGTCAACTGAATAGAAATTATGTAACTATACACATTTATGAGATTTTCAAAAGATCTTGATGTTTTTTATAGTCAAACATTCCTAAATGAAAGAAAACTTTTATTTGATGATTTTATTATAAGTTATTTCAAAAAATCTGACAGTCGAATATATAGGATGTCTCCTGAGCGATGGCCACTATTGAGATCTCAAGATGTAGTAGGTTAATTTAATGATTTTGTTTTCATAATTGATATGATAATTGCCAATAATATTTTAATAAGAATTATGAGTTGTTATGAGAATCGAAATGTAACTATATTTCCTAATTTAAATTCATGCCAAAATGTTATCTAACAGTTATCATATTACGGGTTATAATTTGTTTAAGAATTTAACAAGTTAAAATTTCTTCTGTAGAAGCAGATCCGCATCGCTAATTTATCATTTCTATAGATTTTTTTAAATTGACGTTTATACAAAAATCTTTTATGTTATTGGTAACCAAGAAGATTTAATTACAATGAAAATTTGACTAGTAATAAATTATTAAAATAGCTTTCATTTCATTGGTTCATTTTCAAACAAATTCGTGATTTTATTGGTACCCACCTATACATGGTAAATTGTCAATTATATTTAGTAACCGATACATTTTTATTTGGAAAAACAATTTTTGTCTAATGTCCTAATCTTAGTTCAAATAGTTTCCGAAATCTCAATGGTGGCGAAACTGTTTAATAAAAAGTATAAAATAAACACTTGGCTCAGTTTCACACAGTTTCAGCCTTATGAGGGCATCGTCAGAGGCTGGCCAGCACAGTTAGTAACATAGACGCGTTTCGCTCTTATTAGAGCTCATCAGTATGGTATAACTCACTTCTTCACCTAGAACAAAGTTCACGTGAAGAAGCTGGTGACGAAGAACTGTGCCAGCAGAGAATAAGATCTCTAACAAACAGGTAAGATGACATGAGAAGTTCTGTGGAACAGGTCATGCCATCTACCGAAAAAAGTGTTTAATAAAAAGATCTTTTGAAAGTACATTATATTGTTTTATACACGTATTACGATAGTATTAATTACCTAATAAAAGTGTGATATATCTTTTTAATTAATTATTTAATTAATTAATAACTATATGGAAAGCATTGTGATAAAATCTTTCCACAATAGTTTGTACCCATCCAGAATCCTTTGGCAAAAGTTCCTTACAAAAATAATTGCTCATAAAACAGCGAAGAATGTCAATAAATTTATATTTGAACTTTATACACTTATAATAAATTCATTTAAAGAAATAACAATAATATTTATGTGATAAATGCTCGTGTTCCCCATATTTCGCGTGCTAGTTAGGTACATAACAATAAACAAGTTTATTTTTCCTTTGTTTTCATCAGGAGTGACGTCACAGATTGATTGTCCATATGACTGACTTGATCGATAGAATATTGAGTTTGAATTCTTATTACTTATGTGCGTATTTACTTAAGACTAAATTACATTGTAAACAGGGGTTTGGAAGCTCGTGATTGTAGCAATATTTTTTATGCAAAATTTTGCCATCTGAATTTTCAACAATTTTTACATATTTTTTTAATATACTTACAAGAAAGACAGGCGGTTTCAAAATTATTGCAAAAAAAATTAAGGATATTTGTAAGTACTGATTATAAAGCAAAAAGAATTTTTCCGAAACATTGGAAAAAGTGTTACATAATTTTAAACTATATTAATTTTACCTGAAACTAACAGGAAAATCAACATTTGCCTGAGCTTTGAGATTCAGGAAAGCTTTGCTTTGCATGCCTAGTCAGGAAAATAACATATTGCCTGCCTAGGCAGGTAATGAAAGGAACGTGAGTGAGAGTTAGCAACATAAAATATTGACTAAATATGTCAAACATTTCTTTTAATTTAAATTAATTTAAAATATTTATTATTTGTTTATAAGTTTCAGGTAAAATGTTATACGTAACATGTCAGTAAAGCGTCGTACAGGATTCGTAAGCTGTTTCAATCTCGGCATGACACTATCTACTCATCCTGTAATTGACTTTTTACATAAATAACTTTTAATGTTTACTAACGTTTATTCATTACTGTAACCTATCAATCCAGTGGCTCGAAAAAGTTTGCTTCAACTAAGGTGCAATTATTTTAGCAAATTTTGGAAAAATTATTTTTGCTTTGTATTCGGTACATCAAATAATATATACCGTTTAATTTTTTGCAATAATTTTCAAACATCCTGTATAATTTTAAATAATACAGTTGTAGTCATATTATCAATATGTTTAATTGAAACCAGTGGCACTAAAAAAATGTATACTTCATGTACAAATAATTTTGTGAATTTAACAAAAATTCTATTTTATTTTTCTGTAACAACTATTTATTTTTTCCTGTAGTACTGAAGTATCCTGTATACAATGTGTTATTTTATTAATAAACATCAAGAAGTGTAATTGCAAAATATTCAGTTTATAAATTTATAAAAACAAGTAAATATCTGAATATAAATAAAAATGAAAACGATTAATTGTTCTCAAACAATTATATTTAGTACCTATTCAAATTAGTGGCAAAAATACTGAGTGTATGTACAATTAATTAGATGTAATTAATTTCATTGATTGAATTTTCAAATGGCAATTTTCCGCAATAGTAAAAAGTAGGTACAAATATTAATATCTAACAATTTTAAGTTAAATTTTATTTAGATCAAGGAAGGCCGTTGCATAATTCCGCAAATATAATTTTAATTTTATTATCATTTTTAAAATTTGCTTTAGTTTCTCTTTAACTATTTTAACTATTATACAACGTCCTTAACATTATAATAATTAGAATTGTCAAATAAAAATAATATGTATAAGTAGTTAGTTAATGAGTTTAAATTTCAAAATCTTCGTCGTTATTATCAGGACCGTATACGAATCTTAATTGTTCTTTTAAAAAACAAAAAAGTATAAAATTTTCAGAAAGATTTAACTGTGAAATTGTGAGTATTTATTTATTTATTATGAACTACTACACTGCGATTCGGTGAGTCCGGATCCTGTACTGTAATTGAGGTTAAATTCCTGTTGTACAGCGTAACATAAATAAATTTATGCTATTCTAACAGGAACTTAATTCCAATTTAGTACAGGGTCCGGACTTGTCGAGCCATAGTGTGATAGTTCATTATAGCTTGAGCAAGATTCCAAGTCATTCTTCTTTGTCATATTATATATGATGACGTCACATCATTCTATTTAATGTAGTATAAAAATTAAGTTTGTCAGACGTTCATTCTTTTTATTAGAGTGAAGACTGTCAAACATAAACATAACTTGGGTTATGATTTAATTCAAATTCTAATAATTATTATAATCATTTTGAAAACTTGAATTTAATTTTGTTCACTCGATCTGTCAAAATTAGAAAAATTACTGGGTGTAGCACTCTGCCATAGAAAATCTCGGTAACATATTTCTTCGCGTGAACTGCGGTTACTAGTCGTCAAATCAAAACCCCCGAAGATGTTAGTGAAGGGAGAGCCACAGGGGTAGTAAAAATTGTTTTTCGACTGTGGGAATTGAACCCGGGATCTCAAATCTACAGTCCGACTCGATACCACTAAGCCAGCTACCCCATAACTATACAAATCGAATCAAAATATAAAAAACGAATCTATGTAGAGTGTTAGAGTAAATTGTATGAAATGACGTCCTAACTTTAAAATTTAATGATGCGTATCTTTTGTTTCAAGCATTTAAAACAATTTAAAAATGTTTGACAGCTAAAAAGATAGACTTTTTTTATAATATCATTGTCAAAATCTTCTAAAAATCCTATACTTCAATTTTTTGTGTTGACTCATTTAAATTTACAAAATTCAAAATTAGGCCATTGGCTGTCCCTCCCAAAAAAATATTCTTACACGGCCCTGATAATTTCCTTCAAGTCACATATTACTTATCATTGAGTTCTGTTCTTCTTCTTACCTTATAATTACATAATAATTCGTTAAAAGGTTTAAAATTTCGCTATAAATTCATTTAGACAATGTTCTAAAAATAATGTCTTTTAAAATGTAATCTAGCTACGACTGTGTTGTCATCTAGTGTTGCTGGCTTGGCTTTGCTGATAACTGGTACTGTTAAGAATTAGGACTAGTGCTTCTGGCGTTTGATAAAGCACAGGATGTTGACCCAGAGGAAGGCGCAGGAGCCGATGTAGACGACGCGGAAGGTGGGCGGGACGAACATGAAGTTGATGGTCTGTGCCGGAAGCCAGAACATGCAGCTTTTTTCAAATGTTGTTACGAACTTTCGACGACAATCTTCGAAGATATCTTTCTTGCCTTCCATTAGGCTCATTCCTGCGGGAACATAACACAATGAAAGTATAATTTTCTTTTCGTAACACATGCACATAAACACGTTCTTATTCCCTAATTTTAGAGAGAGAAACACTGGTTTTCTCCTCTAGGTAACATGTTTCTCTCCCTAGAGACTACGATTATTAGCTGTTTGCGGTGTTTCCTAGGTAACTAGTTATGCAACCCATATTTGACATTTGTCCCGATAAGACAGTAATTTTTGTGAACTTGTTACGAAAAGTATAATATGCTTCACGGGAGGGCGCGATTATCCCTTGTGTGAAGTTGGCAAACCTCGACTTCAGCTCGAGCCTTCGACCCTCTCTTACGTCTCGGTTTGCCAACTTCACACAAGGGAATAATCGCTTGTTTCCCTCCCTTGATGCATAACATACATATTAGATTAGAAATAACAACAATTAAAATAAATAAACTGTACTCAACATCAATATAAATAACTCAAATCATTTATAGTACAGAAATAACAATACTTTTCACCCTAGGAAAATAAACAAATTTGTCTTTTCTAAGGGTAAAGTAATATCCTTGACAACTGCGAAACAACGGAATGATTTAACATTACTGATATTCTAATGAAATATATCCAGAAAAAAAATCTATTTTGAATATGTTTTTTGTGCGACTAAATGAATTGAATTAAAGTTATGTAAAAGGTAATGATTCTTACCTACGTAAAACATGACTAGAAGTGGCGGTGTTAATACAAATTGATCTATAAGCAATTTCTTAGTTATCACTTTAAAAGTCTTTGCTACATATTTCTTATCAAGCCATCTGTACCTAAAACACAAGATTTTTACTGATATTATTAGAAATAGTATATTGTAATACTAGTAAGAAAAGGGTTTAATTGCAAAACTAGTACGAAAGTTGAAGCATGAGCGACAGCGAGTGTTCCAATAGTACGAGTTTTGCAATGACCCTTTTCCACGTGTGTTACATACTATTTTATTCAACATTAAACGTGAAAATTACAGTTTTACGTTAGCGATACAAGAAATTGAATAATTATTTTATATAGTAGAAAATAGTATATTGTAATGTTAGTGAGGAAAGGATTTAATTGCAAAACGAGTATAAAAGTTTAAGCACGAGCGATAGCAACTCTTCCAATAGTACGAGTTTTGTAATGGACCTTTTTCATATGTGTTACATATTATTTTTTCAACATTAAACGTGAAAATTACATGTTTACGTTTTCGATACAACAAATTTAATAATTATGTTATTGATTTTTTTCTTATGCGTCTTGCAAAGCTAGAATTGCAAATCCGAGAATTCTACATAATTACAATGAAATTGCGAGATTAACAAATACATGTTCATTAGAATCTGATCGCGACTATATAGATGCATGTCTGCTGTATAAGATTATGAACAATCAACCATGTTTTGAACTTAAATCTCTCTTCATTGAAAATACGAATCCGTATTCTCTCCGTAACAACAAAAGATTTATAATTCCCACTTTTAGATCAAACTTTTGCCATCATTCCCCCATAGCTAGATTATCTCGAATAGGTAATAAAATTTCTCTGTCTTCGTTGTACCTACCGTATAAGATATTTCAAAATCAAATGAAACATAATGTACATAGATATGAATGACCCTTTTGTATTACCTGCTATATAATGTACCTAATTATATACGATTTATAACCTTTTGTATTTGGGCTTACAAGCCTGTTGAAATGAAAATAAATAAATAAATAAATAAATCAAAGGAGTTATATTTGCAAATACACATTATGTTTCCTTGGTCACCATGTCAAATAACATTTCCCTGACTCAATTTAGTTGTAAAAGTAACCGTTTCCCTCACTAGTGAGCAAAGTTATTTACTTGCATCACTAGTAAGGTTACTATCACAATTAAAGTAAATGAGGGGCCGTGATTTGATGGCTGGTGACCGCACTTCACGCGAAAAAATATATCACTTACCGAGATCTGCCTAGGCAGAGTGCCACACCCAGTAATGGGTAAAAAGACGTGATGATATATTTTTTTTTATTTATAATTTTCAAGTAATGTTGAAAAAACAATTAAATTGATAAATGACAAGTGACAAAAAGCACAGTGAATTAGTTTTGGTTTATTACAACATACCAGTAGTAGTAAATAGGCGGATATATCGTTACACCTAAAATTCCAAATCTTGTTATCATATAAGGATCATAGGCTGACGGTTGTCCTTGATGCTGCATTCCAAATATTAGCAAGGATAATAATTCATAAAGAAATTTCATTTAGAATATACAACAATAATGTTTTCAGTACTACAGCAGAATTGAAATATAAAATACAAATTTATTGAAAATATACTTTTGTTCAATAGGGATAACATTTTGTTCAACCGTAGCAATAGAATTAAAGAAATACGTTCTTTTATTAAGATTAAAATGCAAATAATAGAAACAGTAGTGACGTTTGTCTTTTACTACACATAAAATATATGACATAACGATGGTCCGAATTGACCACAATATTTTTATACAATTATTAAAGTGACAAAAAATAATAATTTGTAGAAAAATAAAACAAACTACATTCTAAATAAACCAAAATTAAAACACAAATATAAATATGACCGTTGTACATCAACGAAACTTGAATTTCAAATTTAACTTAAATAAAAGTAAATTAAATAACAACAAAGACAAAATTAATTGTCATCCATACACTTGGTGAAACTAGGTTTAATAAAAAATATTAAATAAATACTTTGCAAAGTCTCACAAAATTCAGCCTCCAAGTCACCTTATGAGGGCATCGTCAGAGGCTGGCCAGCACAGTTAGTAACCATAGACGCGTTTCGCTCTTATTAGAGCTCATCAGTATGGTATAACTCACTTCTTCACCTAGAACAAAGTTCACATGAAGAAGCTGGTAACGAAGAACTGTGCCAGCAGAGAATAAGATCTCTAACAAACAGGTAAGATGACGATGCCCTCATAAGGTGACTTGGAGGCTGAATTTTGTGAGACTTTGCCAAGTGTTTATTTAATTTTTTTTATTAAAAGTAAATTAAATGAAAATGCAATCTGAAATAACCTACCTACTTCACTTGTTGTCAAATATATTATCAATATTATCGATTTAAATCAAACTTAAAATTCTAATCGCATTAGAAATAGGTATTAGTCCATGCAAAAATATAAAAGCATTAATAAAATAAAACAAACAAAAAGTACCATAGGGTCAAAGTAGGACTTAATACTGAAGACCCAATAATAAAATATCGGCTTATTTGTGGCCAATCATAATCTTGTTTTACGTTCCCCTCAATCTAACAAATTACATAACAATAAATAAAACAAACAATTAACACAAATACTAATTAATTAATTAATGAAATACGAACCAATAATTTCCGAGTGACAGTTTGTTGCGAAAATTCGGCACCCACATAAAGCGTTCCATAAAAAATACTGTTCATTATAATCGGGTATTTCGTGAAGGCTGCTCGCAACATTCTGGAAGTGAAAGAAAATAATCATTAATAGTTTTATCAATTGGTATATTTATAGATTAAAAATATTATATAATTTTACGCGTGTTACCTGTTATTCATGTGTACAATACTTTAATGTAATTAAAGAATAGAATGATATATAAACTGGGTTTTTAGGTTATTGTAACTAAAGTGTGTTTCGGTGTTCTGCGGATAATTATTTACCGTATTAACGTTACCCTGACTACCCTTGCTGGTGTAACCTTTGACCTTTGTTTTCGTGCAAAAGGTATCAAGTCTCGTGTTTGTATTTTGCAAATATGTAAACTTCATTTTTAAGCACGAAATATAAATTTTCGTAACACATGCACAAAAAACACGTTCTTATTCCCTAATTTTAGAGTGAGAAACACTGCTTTTCTCTCCCTAGGTAGCATTTTTCTCTCCCTAGAGACTACGATTTGACATTTGTTCCGATAGGACAGTAATTTTTGTGCACTTGTTACGAAAAGTATAGTATGCTTCACGGGATGGCGCGATTATCCCTTGTGTGAAGTTGGCAAACCTCGACTTCAGCTTGAGCCTTCGGCCCTCGCTTACGTCTCGGTTTGCAGCTTCACACGCGGGAATAATCGCTTGTTTCTCTCCCTTGATGCATAACATACTATTAAAACTTTTTGAACTTATTTCAATAGTTTAAATTATTTGGACAATGCTGTACTTAAATTAAACTATGTATCTTAAATAGAAAAATAAATTTGTACGTACGTAACACTCAAAATTTGACAATGTAATATTTTAACCTCAACTCTAACATTTATTATAAAACTAGTTCTTCAATATTATGACTTATAATAATGCTGAACTCTTCACTAACCTTATTTATACCAAAATATTAAAAGGAAATGAAAAATATGTTGTAAGTCATAAATTATTTTTATTGCATAAAAATGAACACATGTAATTCAAAAGTTGAAAATAAGCAAATTCTTAGCATAATTTTTATTTCAGTAAACGCATGCATTAAGAGTAATTGTTTCTTTATTTTTATTTATTATTTATAAATAAATAAATAAATATATCATCACGCCTTTTACCCATTATTGGATGTGGCACTCTACCGTAGCAGATTTCGGTAAGTGATATATTCTTTCACGTGAAGTGCGGTTACCAGCTGTTAAATTACGGCCCTCAAAGATGTTGATGAAGGGGGAGCCACAGGGGTAAATTTAATTAGGTGAAAATTGTTTGTCAGCCGTGGGAATCGAACCAGGGTTCTCAAGATCCACAGGCCAGCTACCCCATATACATTTTTTTTGACCTTCATAAAACCGGGCATAAAACAAATATTACAATTTTTCTTTCAAACATCTGATTTAATTAAATTTTAATTCTTATTGTTGATTTAACAAATATACACAACACACAATTCACACCATTAAAACTGTCCCTAAGGCGCTTCCTCCACTAATAACTTGATTTGACGGCTAGTAACCACACTTTACATGCAAAAATATACCACACACCGAGGTTTGATACAACATAGTGCCATACCCACTAATGGGTAAAAGGCATGATGATATATTTAGTTATTTATTAAAATTAATGTTTAAAGACTAAATTTCTGTCTTTCAAATAAAATGTCAGGTATCTGACAAAATAAATAATTATTTTACACGCAGATTCATAATCTGGTTTAATGACTTATATTTTGACGTTGTTTAAAGCCATCCAATAAAACAAATAAAATTGATTCTCATTTTTAAATTTAAATACATTTTCCTTGAAAGTAACTTTATTCTGTACGAGCATGAATATTTTACAACTTTATTATTAAATTAATTTTAATTTTTGCCAAGCTTTTCCTGTTGATAACAAAACAAATATACCAATTTCATCATCACTATCAATACCTACATGTTATCAGTATCAAACAACCACCACAACCACCACAACCACCTGAACCACAACCTAACAAAACCACGTTATCACAACTCGCAACACAACTGTCACTGTCATCTGCTCGCTTCTGTTGCAGCCATTTCTCGCTCAGCTGACGTTCACAACCCTTCTGGTTGGGGTAGGTACTTGCAGAGCTGTCTGCAACTAGCTCAACACCAGCAGATGGTGGACAACGTCTTCACAGCGCACGAGCAGATGTATTGATCGAGGTTTTGCACATGCGAATGCGACATGGGTTTGTGTTTTTGTTTTGTAGAGAATTTGTTTTTTGAATTGGACAGGGATGAAAGTTGGGTTAGGATAAACATTTTCGGGTAATAATCAGTAATTATTATTATTTTTTATCCAGCAAAGAAGTAATCGAAAATTATTTTATATTTTGTTTATTTTTTATCTCAATTTTGTTTTGTAAAATAATAAATTTCTCCCTTAATTTAAATCAATAAAAGTAACCATACTTATGCAGAAAATAATGCGGAATTCAGTAGTATTATTTCCAGTGCCGTATTTAATGTAATTTTTGAGTAACAAATTAATAGAAAATATTTTTTTGTATTTTATTGGTGACATCGCCATTTTTTTTATTATAAGTTACTTAACTGAAGACATTTTAAATATCCACATTATGGGGTAGGTAGCTCAGTGGTATCGAGTCGGCTTGTGAATTTGAGAACTCGGGTTCGATTCCCACAGTAGACAAACAATTTTCACTATATTAAAATTATCCCTGTGGCTCTCTCTCCACTAACATCTTTGGAGGCTGTGAATTGACGGCTGGTAACCACACTTCACGCGAAGAATTATATCAACAATTTTCGTATCTTGTTTAATTATTGAAGTATAGTTTCCGGAAAGCTAGCTTTTAAAATTTTTTTGACATAATTTGAAGAACTATTTTAATTACACAATTGACTACATCATTAGGAAGGAAGGATGTTGAAATATCGTTGAGGAAAATCTCTCCTAACCGCAGATAAGCACAGTCAACTATTTCTCGAGGAAAATGTCTTTTTATATCAAAGGAAATGTGTCGAAATCTGTGTTGAAAAATTTCACAAAAGAATTTTTTATTGCTTCTGTTTTATTCTAACACTGTATCGAATTGAATCTTGACCGAATAATTTACTTTATTTGTTCTAAAAGAAGGGAACTTTTTTTTACTGCATTTTTATTGCTTGCTTAATTTTGTATAAATAAAATAAATAAATATATCATCACGCCTTTTACCCATTACTGGGTGTGGCACTATGCGTAAGCAGATCTCGGTAAGTGGTTTATTTCTTCACGTGAAGTGCGGTTACCAGCCGTCAATTCACGGCCCGCAAAGATATTAGTGGAGGGGGAGCCACAGGGATAGATTTAAATTGGTGAAAATTGTTTGTCGGTTGTGGGGATCGATCAGGGTTCTCAAGATCGACAGGTCGACTCGATGCCACTGAGCCACCTACTCCATATTTGTATTTTATTGTTTGTTTAATTTTGTATAATAAATAAAAATAAATAAATATATCATCACGCCTTTTACCCATTACTAGATGTGGCAATCTGCCAAAGCAGATCTTGGCAAGTGATATATTTCTTTGCGTGAAGTGCGGTTACCAGCCGTCAAATCACGGCCTCCAAAGATATTAGTGGAGGGAGAGCCACAGGGGTAGATTAAAATTGGCAAAAATTGTTTGTCGGCTGTGGAGATCGAACTAGGGTTCTCAAGATCCACAGACCGACTCGATACCACTGAGCAACCTACCCCATATTATATATTATTCATAATTTATTGTACAACTATTTAATACAATACTTAAAAGTAAATATTAGATTTTATATTGTATAAGAAAATTATTGCTTTAAATATCTTTTTCTACGCATTGCAGAGGTTATTATAGAAAAGCATTTAAAATAAAATATATGCCATGTCAAATGGCTTGACAATTACGTAATTTTTTAAACATACATACTAAATATGAACGTTATTATTTTCTTAAAATAAAATAAATATATATCATCACGCTTTTTACCCATTACTGAGTGTGGCAATCTGCAGTAACAGAAAATCTTTTGAAAATGTTATGCTAATATAAACGTTGTGGCTTCGCCACAAGCGAGAGGCAATTAAACCTGTTTTCAACAATAAAACTGTATCCGAGTGAATCGGATTCCATTATAAGCTGTGTTCTACACTGTAATTAGGATTAATTTTTGTTATGCAAATTAGTAAATAAATAAATAAACAGTTGCATAATAAATATAGAGCTTTAGGTTTGTTATTATTTATGAATAAAAATTTATGTAAATTTTCATAAGAAAATATATTTTCTTTGTTTATAATTACTGTCGAGCTCAGATTACCTATAATGTACACTTTTTCGCCACTGATAATTTACATAAAATGTCACGGAATACATTTTAAAATTAATTTAAATATATTTTTCTCACACTCTTAAGAAAACAGAAAATATAAATATGTATGTCATTATTTCACACATAGCACATAACTTAAAATTGAAATATTGCAATTCATAAATTCTTCGGTAGAGAAAATTTTCTTTAGACTTGTTTTGCTAATGTGTTATTGTTAAATATCTGCAAAGAAATAAATGACGGTGAGAAAAATACCTTCCAGTAACTAGTAAATAGTCATAGAAGTAGAAACAAAATAGCATCATATAAATTCAACAAGAGTTAGAATAGAATTACGTGTAAAACAAAGAATAAATGAACTATAAAAACATTTTTCCTTCGACTAATATTTTGTTTGGAATGTTAATATGTTTATTCGTTGGAAATATGAATTATTTATTAGCAATAAAATACGTTTCATTTCTTTCTAGTTCAAAACACGAACACCATTCATGAACAGATCAATTTATAAATATTGATTACTTCTTGCTAATGTTTTTTTAAACTATATTGCAAAAAATTGTAATAACTATGGCTGGTAACACAAGCTCTGTTTTAGGTGTTTTAAGAGCACGGTTTTAACATGTTAGAGATAGCTAAAACACCCAAAAACACACAAAAACAGAGCTTGTGCTACCAGCCAATGTTTGTAACTTGATTATTCTTTATGGTATCGAGTCGGCCTGTGGATCTTGAGAACCCTGGTTCGATCCCCACAGCCGACAAACAATTTTCACCAATTTAAAAAATCTACCCCTGTGGCTCCTCCTCCACTAATATCTTTGGAGGCCGTGATTTGACGGCTGGTAACCGCATTTCACGCGATAAAATATATCACTTACCGAGATCTGCTTAGGCAGAGTGCCACACCCAGTGATGGGTAAAAGGCGTGATGATATATTTATTTATTTATTTATTTATAATAACATATAGTATTTTCAAAGAGCTTGAATACTTTTAGCCGGTTTTATGAACAACAGATTAATTCATCTCCAAATTAAATAATTATTTCTTCAAATGACAGTCGAACATTTGACTATAATATAAAATGAAACTGACATTTTTGATATGAAAAATTTTCACTTATTAATTTTGCTTAGTTAAAAAAAAAATAAATAAATATATCATCACGCCTTTTACCCATTACTGCGTGTGGCACTCTGCCTAAACAGATCTCGGTAAGTAATATATTTTGTCGCGTGAAATGCGGTTACCTGCCGTCAAATCAGGCCCTCAAAGATATTAGTGGAGAGGGAGTTAAGTCAAGTAATGAAAAATAATCAGAAAATTTTTGTACTACCTTCTTAACAATGCTTAATTCAAAGTTTTTATTGGCTATTAATTAGTGTCGTATGATTTTCAAATAAATATTAAGTAGCTGCTGTATAAAGTATCTAATTATTTATAGAAAATTGTGAAAAAATGGTTTAAATCAAACCAATATTATTGAAAACATTTTCCTCGAAAATAACTTTCATAGAGAATGTAAATATAGAAACAATAAATGATAATAAAATAGTTCTTACGCCATTTTGTTGTTGAATAATTAAATAATGTAACTATATAAATCACAAATGAAGAACAGCACTTGTCGACCTGCCGTATGACACTAACGTGACACTAATGTAACACTACTGTGACTGTGAATTCCAATGTGGTGTCTGTGGTGTGATACGAATTGACACACATACATACATACATACAGATACATGTGCTGCTTATAACAAGTCATTATATTATCAAATATGATTGAACTAATTTAAACAACTCTGTATATCAGTACGACTGTAGTCTAACCACAACTGCTGCTCAATTGTTACTGAAACAAGATGATGTTGGATTGCCGCCATTTTGATTCAAGATGGCCGAGAAATGGAGAAAGTTTTCGCTTCTTGAAAAGATACAATGTTTAGTGAAGTTTTCTGACAAATAGTATTTTATTAAAGATGGTAGATTTGTCAATTGTTATTTTTGGTAAGACTCGCTACTTTTAATGAGCTCCAGAGGTAATTAATTCTCATGCAGTTAATTAAAGATTTTATTACGTACATTTGTAATAAATGGAGAAATTCATTTTTGAGGTCTGCTAATAATGTTAAGATTTGACACCTTTCAATGTGACATCTGGTAAAAAAAATTGATACTAAATATTGTTTTTTTTTCTGCTGTACACAATTTATAAATTTTTTCACGATCCTGTGAAAAATAAAAATTTTCAAGTTACAATGACAAATGCCTGAAGCTAACTTCACTCCGTGCTTAATATCTCAAGCCGTGACTAAAACGTTCAAATCCACAGCTTGTCTACATGTAATTAGGATGTTTTTTTTTAAATTTATATATCGGACCAACTACTCAGGTCATATGCCTATAGGTCCTTTGTATGGCCGCCACGGGCGGGACCTGAACCCACGACCTTATGGTTGTGACTCAGGCCCTCAACCCGCGCGGCCATCACCCGACAAATTAAGATGTTATTTAGCGCCATGGAAACCAGTACGTAAAATAATATTTTAATAACGGGAGTACAAAAAATATTATATTAATACTGCGTGAAGATTGTTATTCTTCCATTAGGTATTTTATTTCCCTCGTTTTTGGTTCGGGAAATAAAACGGCACCTTCGGGAAGAAATGTCTCACTTTCTTCCTTTGATATACAGGATGTTTTTGTACTCCAAGAAAAAATAAAGATACCTATATGATATATTCAAGCACGAGTAACTAATATTCTGCCATATTTTGCTGCCAAAACGCTGACTCCGTCTATATATCAACTGTAAAAGCACTTTCACCTGTCAAAAAAAAACATCACCAAATTTACTCTCCCCTGCCTATGCTTGACCGCTTCAACCCCACAATAATAAACTCCATATTAATCCACCCTCTCCAAATAGTAGGTAACAAAAAAAGAACCCAGACCTGTGTCTGTTTACCTTGACAGGTAATGACACAACGCATGCGTGAACTAATAAACAAAACACTATCATCACACACCGGAAGTGCGGAGGGGGCGGAGAAGTGGTCGAAATAGCGCGCTTCAATACTTCACAACGGATAGAAGTCAGCAGTCAACCAGTGAAGTTAGCAAGCCAGCAAGTTGTTCGCTGTTCAGTTGTTAGTTTCGTGTGTTCGCGCGCTCTTCGATGCGCGCTTGTTTCGTGCAAGCAGCGCATGGCTAGATCGCGAGTTTGACGTTTGACAGTTGTGGGTGATTGTTGTTGATGAATACTTCTTTGGTTATTTGATTGGTAATAAAATTGTGATTGTTGCTTCAGTGGTGCAATTTGTGAATTATGGTGCACGACTAGACATTCATATTTGATTATGAAATAAATGAAGCTAGTGTAATTTATATATTTTTATATGTAGTGATACTTAAAATATATTTTTGATATTCGTCCATTTTTATTGTAAGTATACTATTTTAACATACTTAATTTTAACTGTAATTATAATGTCAGGAAGTACATGTGAAAAGAAAAAAAATATGGTTAGAGATCGTAGTAATTTGATTAAGAATATAATTTTACAATTTTAATTTTACCTGCATTTGGGATCTACAGGGTTTTACACGAACCGTTGCCTTCAAAATTATTTTGGGGAAAAGTCTTTTCAGTGATTTAAATTCTGCGTCGAAATCAGGTATTTAAAAACAGCATAAAATAACTTTAATTCAATTCTCATTCTATTATTTATATATGAAGAGCAATAAATAATAATTTAAGATCAAAGATTTTATTTGGGACACGCAACTTAAACAAAGGTTAAAAAACTAAGATTTTTTACTTTACTTAACGCTCGTGAAACATACAATTTTTTTTCTATCAACAATGAAAAATAAATTCAAATATATTTAGATAGGTTTATAAAACCATTTTTAACTCTCTTTCCAATTCATAGAAGAAGCTTATTTTATCCTGGGTTAAAGATTATTAATAAGCTTGATTTAAAAAGAGCTTTAATTAGCATTGAATTTCATTCTTTCCGTGAATATATTTTAATTAAAAAACAGAATTATAGGTATTATTTAAAATAATATTAACACTAATCCACTTTTAAATCTGCCTGGTAAATAGTACGTTAAAATATATGTCAAATGCTTATTTTCAAGCATTAATGTATTGTTACTGTAACAATAATATCAAATTTTTGTTTATTGTCCTAGTCCGGTAAATGGCTCATTACATTCTTGATAATAGGGATGTAATGATATACTTACTATGCTGGTTGTAGAGAAATTGTTTAAATTAATCCTGATTTTTTTATTAGCTATCTTATTCTAGCCTAATATTAAAATCTTAATGTATATCTCATTCTGAAAATCAAACGGTGACAGGTTTGTATTAAGGTTTATTTAAAATAAATATATAATAAATTCAGAATATGTTTTAGCTTCAACGAAACAAAATTGAGGTTTAGGTAGATTTTTAGTGAACTTCAAAAGATGAGTAGGCATTATTTTGATTATAAATTGGACAGCGAAGCGAATCTTATCAAACTGCATCTAATTTTATTAGAACTTTTTTTTATTAGATTAGTTTCGTTAATTTATAAAGTAGATTGGTATTTTAGTTGCTTATTAAATATAATTTTAATTTAGTATTGGTTCATTATTAATTTGACAGCAAGGCATTCAAATATTATTTTCACATTTTAATAAAAGTAACAATATATAAGTTTCGTTAATTTATAAAGTAGGTTGGTGTTTTAGTTACTTATTAAATATTATTTTAATTTGAATGTAAATTCAGTAGGCATTTGTTTATTATTATTTTGACAGCGAAGCGATGCTTAACAAAAGTATTTAATAAATATAACAATTGATTTGTTTCGTCAATTTATGAAAGAAATTAATAGTATATAAAGTAGGAGCTGCTTTAGTTACTTATTAAATATGAAGACTGTAAGACCAGTTGGAAGTGGTTTAATTGTTAATTTGACAGAGCAGTTATACATGTTAAAAACATTTGAAATTTACTACTTGTTTATACAAATAACAATAGATTCGTTTCGTTAATTTATGAAAAAGATATGAAATATTAGTTGGTGGTTATTTTACCTATTAAATATTATTTTAATAAACTTCTTTTGAATGAAAAGGGTTTATTAGTTTTGTTAGCATTATTTAAATAATAATTACTACATACATACAATAACTTTTGAAACAATGAAATTTAATGAAATTATAAAGTGTTATGTCAATGAACTAAAGTACAGCATATATTTATTTTAAATCATTTTTGTTTTTTGTATTTTATATTAATTTAATTATATTTTTGGTACAGAACAAAACAAGTGTCTTAATAAAAATTCAGTTGTTTAAAAACATTTTTAAGGTTTTTTGTAAAACAGACAAAATAATTTTCAATATTTATTTATTAAATGAATTAATATAAAATATGACAACATCATATTTCGGATACGAACATGTTAACCTACCGCGGTCCCCCAAGTTGTAAACACGTATAATTGAGCATATAGTTTAAGAAATTCGTATTAAAACTTGTAATGTGCAATAATAATATTAATAATAATAATACTAAATATTTTTTTAAAGGAATTTTTATATAAATAGTTAAATACTAATAACTTTTATTCCATTTAGTAATATATTTTTAAATTTTTTTAAAAAAATCCAAAAAATTATGATTAATTCAAGAAAATCTATCATTTTAATTTTTTTTTTAAATTATGATTTTTGCCAACTTGTTTTAAATACATTTATATAGATTTCACTACAGTCTTTTATTAAAATACCATTTTATAAAAATTTCTAAAATTCATATATATGTTTTCATATTTTATGTTAGATTTCACTAACAAAATAATTCATTTTAGATTCGTGTTGTAACACAATTTAATTTGAAGTACATTACATATTTTGACTACAAAAAATTTGGCCTAGATTTAAGATTTCATTTCAAACAATATTACCAACAATTCATTGGTATCGAGTCAGACTGTCAATTTGAGAACCCGAGTTTCATTCCCACAGCCGACAAACAATTTTCACCACAATAAAATTACCCCTGTGACACACCTTTCACTAACATCTTTAGTGGCCGTGATTTTACTCGCATAAATATATCACCTACCAAGATTTGCTACAGCAGAATGCCACACCCAATAAGAGGTACAAGGCGTGATGATATATTTATTTATATTTTCATATCTTGAACATTTGACATTATATTTAATTATTTTAGAGAAAATTGCTTCAAATAAAAGTGGTACAAAATTTAGTTTTCCGTAACTTTTATTTGAAGAGTTTCCCTCTAAAATAATTGAGTAACGTTTGACAGTTGAAAATATACGATGTCAAATATTGAAGATAGTTTGAAATGTAATTGTAGGCCATATTAAAAGATAATACAAAAAGAAATAATGAAAACATAATCAATATAAATATAGACACATTAATAAATAAATGTGTGTTTGTATAGTGTGCATACTAAATGCGCAATTAGGAATACCGCTTTACACTTTATTAGAATATTGATCAGTTAGAGCAAAGTCAGTGAACTATGAAATTATTTATTCAAGAATTTATTATTTTACGGCGAGTAACCAAGCTTTATTACTGAGATTGTAATTGATAATTAAAAGATTCAGTTTAATTGCAAATTGTAATTATAAGTTTTTCAAAAAAATCAGTTATAATAGATCAAATCAAATTATATTATACAAAAAAAAAATTGAAATGTCTAATCTTTGAGGAGGTATATGACGAAGGATCAAAGCTGCCTTTGACACATGTCAAAATAGATAGTTAATATTGGAATAATGTCAAAGATACTGTAGCTTAGTTTGTAAGAATTTTTGACTGGAGTTCAAAGGTCCCAGGTTCACATCCTGGTAGAATCCTAATTTTTTGTTTGTAGTAAAATTAGATTTTATTATTTAAGTGTTTGTTTATTAAATTTAAATTAAATAATTATATCAAATAGTTTGACAATTGCATAATTTTGACAGCTATGTCACAACTGATGAAATACGTTGTTGTATTCTTGAAGACTGTGTCACACGATCAATTTTCATTATTTGATAAAACTTTTGTAGGATAAACATAAATTGTGACGTCACTTCATACAATTTAGTCAAATTTTTTAAACTTAAAGACAAAAACTGTTATTTATATAGAAATTATTTAATTGAAAAGACAAATATTATTAATATAAATGGGGTAGGTAGCTCAGTGGTATCGAGTCGGTCTGTGGATCTTGAGAACCCTGGTTCGATCCCCATAGCCGACAAACAATTTTAAAAATAAATAAATAAATATATCATCACGCCATTTACCCATTACTGGGTGTGGCACTCTGCCTAAGCAGATCTCGGTAAGTGATTTTTTCGCTTGAAGTGCGGTTACCAGCCGTTAAATCACGGCCCTCAAAGATATTAGTGGAGAGGGAGCCACAGGGGTAGATTTAAATTGGTGAAAATTGTTGGTCGGCTGTGGGGATCGAACCAGGGTTCTCAAGATCCACAGGCCGACTTGATACCACTGAGCCACCTACTCCAATTTACAATTTTCATCAATTTAAATCTACCCCTGTGGCTCCCCCTCCACTAACATCTTTGAGGGCTGTGATTTGGCGGTTAGTAACCGCACTTCACGCGAAGAAATATATGACTTACCGAAATCTGCTACGGCAGAGTGCCACACCCAGAAATGGGTAAAAGGCGTGATGATATATTTATATTTATTTATTTTATTTAAAATATTATTTTCCACACGATAGCTGCAAATAATTTATTGAAACAATGAATTTTATTTTCAGAATAAAATAATTGTCTGTCATTATAATAAATATAAGCACCTTTGTTGATTACATATTTGTGTATATATTCAATATATATTTACACGAAAATCATTATTAATATCCATTATATCTAATGAATAAATAATATATATTTGAAATGTAGTATTTTAAATGTCATTGTGACGGTAGCTCGGTTGATCATTATCGAATGTTTTGTATGAAGAAATAAAAATCATAATTATTTATTTTCTTTTATGTTATTTCATGGATTACTTATTATTCAATAGCAAAAAGTCATTTATATATAGGTTGGTGGGTCTACTTATATTGATATATCATTTCTATGTTATTTGTATGTATAAATAATACAATTGTTGTTATGTTATTGAAGGTGTATTAATTTTTAGGAAATACACGAAATTAAATTGTATAATTTCCAAAATTATATATGGGGTAGGTGGCTCAGCGGTATCGAGTCGGCCTGTGGATCTTGAGAACCCTAGTTCGATCCCCACAGCTTACAAACAATTTTCACCGTATTAAAAATATATCCCTGTGGCTCCCTCTCCACTAATATCTTTGGGGGCCGTGATTTAACGGCTGGTAACCGCACTTCACGCGTAGAAATATATCACTTACCGAGATCTGCTTAGGCAGAGTGCCACATCCAGTAATGGGTAAAAGGCGTGATGATATATTTATGTATTTTATTTTAATTTTCCAGAATTGTATTAGATTCTTTTTGATGTTAATTACATTTTCAGATTTACATTAATTAATCAAATACAATCATCAAAGAGTAATTAAATAAACCCGCGTTTGTGCTTTATTTTATACAGGGTGTTTCTATTTCTCTGCACGAAACTTTAATAAATAAAAATAAATATATCATCACGCCTTTCACCCATTACTAGGTGTGGCACTTGTCCATGGCAGATCTCGGTAAGTGATATATTTCTTCGAGTGAAGTGCGGTTACCAGCCGTCAAATCACGGCTCCCAAAGATGTTAAAAAAATAAAAATAAGGTATTATACCAGGTACCTACATAATAACTAATTATAAAATTATTATTTGTAGGCAGTGTTTATACTTTTATTACATTAGTTAAATTATTATAAATAATTAAATGTACTATTAAACCAGTGTCACTAAAAATGTTAGCTAGGAATGAAATACTCTAATTTTTGCGAATTTCAAAAAAATTCTTTTTGTTCTATAATCAGTATATCAAATTATATATGTCATTAAAGTTTCGTGCAGAGGTATAGAAATACCCTGTATATATATATATATAATTTTTTTCTCTCTCAACCGTATTTAAGAAATTAAAATACAAAAATGTGTCCAATACATAATACGTATGTGTCATTTATAATAACAGTTATATTTTATTTTAAAAAAGAGATTAATTTTTTTTTTTTGGGATTTCAGATAATATGATTTAAGTAACTAAATTTGCATGTTTATAAGTAAAAGGCAAATGTAAATGAATTTAATTGAATAAGGTGTATTTTGAACATCGCTATTTACTCCAATGTGAGATATTATTTTAATGTGGTGACTAACTTATTTAATTATAATTAGTATCCTTGAAAAAATTCACAGAAACGAAAGCAAATGTTAACGAGACGGGAACATTACGTAACTCGATACCTACATGATACAAATTATATTACAAAAAATGAGAACATTGTTTGCGGCTGAAACTTGAGAAACTTTGGAAAATGTCAAATAATTTCATTAATTATGGTTTACATGATGTGCTTGTGACAGCACTAATCTCATGTCATTTCGGTCATTTTATAACATAAATAAACAAATTACCTTATTTTTGGAAAAGATTATATTTAAAAAAAAATTATTTGCCTTATTTTTTAGGTTTATAACAATTGCAAATATTAAATTTGTTTGACTTTTGATTTAATTTCATGGCCAGCATTATAAAATAGTAATTTTGCAAATTTTTAAGACAAATTTCTGCAGTTATATAGCATGCGAAATTAATACTGTTTATTGCTTTTATTGTATTTTATGCTCTACAACATTTATTTGAAGCAATTTCCAATAAAATAATTTGGGAAGCAATGCTCATAAAAAAAACTGTCTTTTCCTGTTACCACGTATGTCTTATCATCCGGTATAAAAATATAATTTTGAAAAATACGTGTTTGAAATTAAATAGTAATCTGTGGAAAATCCTTCTTAATGTAATATGTTATGTTTGTGGGAGGTAAAACAATACTAAGTTGATTAATTTTTACATATTATGTGTGATTATCATTATTACACACCATGAATCTCAAGGATAGGATACCTACCTCACATGACTCATAGATGTAAATAAGAAAACTAACAATAGTCGTAATATATTATGTAATTTTCACGCGGTAATATAAATACATTAATTGCTCCACTCTAGGTCAGTAAGATGAATCAAACCTATTGTTATTAATAATCGCGAATAACGAAGGATTCATTGTAGGTATTAAAGTTATAATATATATATATATATATATATATATATATATATATATATATATATATATATATATATATATATATATATATATATACCGGGTGAAGAATTGAAATATGTAATATAGTAAATAATATAATGGTATTTTTAATGTAACAAGTATAAAAAAATAAATAAATATATCATCACGCCTTTTACCCTTTTACTGGGTGTGGCAGTCTGCCCTAAGCAAATCTCGGTAAGTGATATATTTTTTCGCGTGAAGTGCGGTTACCAACCGTCAAATCACGGCCCCCAAAGATATTAGTAGAGGGATATAATAAGTATTGCTTCCCTAATTAAATTAGACGAAAAGCATAAAAAAATTGAAGTATTAAAAACTGCATCTAGTGAGTTTCTACTTGTTGCTCAATTGTTTTTTATGTAAGAGTAACAAGCAAATGAAAAATAGCTTTTATAAAGAAAATTTGTGATGTAAAGTATATATATATATATATATATATATATATATATATATATATATATGTCCAAAAAGGTCTGGAAACGCTTAAATATCTGGAGAACAAAACATTCGATAACAAAGTTACAAAACACGTATTTTTTATTTGCATAATATGCAAACATACCCTCCACCCCCCTGGTAGGCGGGATGTGGTGAGTTCCAAAAACTTAAATGGAAACCCTCAGCATTCTCCATAAAAACTATAACTGATTTGCAAATTTCAACCTCATCCTCCCACCTCCTTAGGGGTGGAAAGAGGAAAATCGCTAAATTTTTCATTTCATCAAGTATTTATAATGGTTTTAATTATAGTATATAATCTCTCGCTGAACGACTATACTCGTATGTATGTATAAACTTATAACACACAATCATTAAATCATTAACAGTTTTTATTCGGATACGGAAACCAAAAAATAATAAGAATTAAATTGCAGTTTAATTATAAATTAACGTGAAACAAACATTTCATGAGTAAAAAATAATTTCCTTTTATATAAAAAGTTACATTCGGTTACGTATTTTTTGTGTCCATATTCAATTGTTTTCACTTCCGCGTCATTTCTTCGGATTCTAACAATTTTATCAACAAAGGAATCTACACTGGCATTTGTTTTTGATCAATAGATTAATGTGTAGAATTACTTTCATAATATACCATACACCTATACTTAATACAATAAAAATATGTTTAATAGAGATATCGTACATTGTTATTTGCAGCGAAAGTTGCAGTTAGAATATAAATATTAATATCAAGTCACTGACCGAAGATATTGATTCAGTTTTTAATTTTATTAATGCTTTGATCGATTTTACAAAAACTCTACTTCCGAGGCTAAGTTTACTTCCGTCTGAAGAAACTCTTAAATTAAAAATCTGATGTGGACACCACATGACTTCCTTGTACGCGTATTAAACTATAGATATTTTTTTAATTGCACATATTTAACATTAAATATTTTATTTTTTATTTTTTGTTCTAATCCATAGCAAACTTAATTTAAAAAAATCTGATGTGGACACCACATGACTTCCTTGTACACGTATTAAACTATAGATATTTTTTTAATTGCACATATTTGACATAAAATCTTTTATTTTTTATTTTTTGTTCTAATTCATAGCAAACTTAATTAAAAAAAAACACAAAATATATACTATTTAAATTTAGATATCTCGCTTATGCAAAAGGCTAATTTAAAAATTCTTAATGTGCTAGACGCAGAATTTAATTCTCTAAAACTTTTATTTGAAGCATTTATTTCTAAAATTAAAATAATACCATTTTTTTCAAGGAAAACTGTTAGCAGCTTCATGTAATGTGTCAGTTCCGGTTAGTGTATTTTAACCAAAATCTATTATATTATTTCCATTGATATAGTAGTCTTATATACCAAATTTGGAAAGTTTTAAATTATATTTGAATATAGTTTTTCATGAAAATCTATTATAGGCTTCAAGTAAAGTACCACTTCCGGAAGTTATATAATGACCAAAAAGGGAGGTGCACAACTAGATGCTATAACAGTCCTAAATATAAAGTTTCAATTTTCTACGACTTACCGTTTTTGAGTTATGCGAGATACGTACGTACGTACAGACGGCATGACGAAGTTAGTCAAAATGGATTCAGGGAGGGCCAAAATACCTATTTCCGTTGAAATCTGAGAACCGAAAATTTTCGCGATTTTTATTTATTTTATTTATGTTAGGAACTTAATCCCAATTGCAGTACAATGTTCTGTCTCATCGAGCCGCAGTGTAGTAGTTTATATAATTTTTAGCTTGAGTGCGATTCGAACTCGGTATGTTTGGAATTCCGCATCGTTATCCACACCACCGTGCTGCTGGAAATTAGTAAATAGATTCAAAATATAAATTAGCCTTCTACTACCATTTTTGTTTCAATTTTAACTTTATTACTTATTCGCAAATATAATTGACAAGAAGTTTTAAAAACCATACTATAGTATGTTATGCATCAAGGGAGGGAAACAAGCGATTATTCCCGCGTGTGAAGTTGGCAAACTGAGATGTAAGCGAGGGCCGAAGGCTCGAGCTGAAGTCGAGGTTTGCCAACTTCACACAAGGGATAATCGCGGCCTCCCGTGAAGCATATTATACTTTTCGTAACAAGTGCACAAAAATTACTGTCTTATCGGGACAAATGTCAAATATGGGTTGCGTAACTAGTTTCCTAGGAAACTCCGCAAATAGCTAATAATCGTGGTCTCTAGGGAGAGAAACATGCAAAGCAGAGTTTCTCTCTCTAAAATTAGGGAATAAGAACATGTTTCTTGTGCATGTGTTACGAAAAATATTTGTTACTGTTTCACTTATTCCTAATCACTTAATAAAAGAAACTTTAAATTTTTTTGTAATTTTTAAGATTCAAATCTAGATAATGTGTATATCTTACTTAAAATAACAACTAATTTGGTGTACGTACCTAACTTGAGATTAAGATTAGGTAATCTTGTTTCAAATTACAAATGATATATAATCTAAGATATCCTCAAAGTTATGTGATCTAGAAAAAAGAAAAACTGAACTAGAATGTAGATAATTCGAAACATTGTCTTCCTGCTCCACGCATCGTGCTTATAATTGACGCCAGATGATTATCTGTTATTAGGCTTTATTAAAATCTATTTCGCGATCTATTTATCAAATCATTTTGATTAGATTCAACGTGGAGTCAACAATCAACATCAAATCAGCTACCAAACCAATTCGACCAATCACACGCTTCGCAATCAGAGCGTGCGATGTTTCAAGGTCACTGAAATGGAAAAGAAGAAGTGTCCTCAACATTATGTACACATCCTTAAGACATTTCCTGCATCCTTGCCTCACCGATCTTATTTTTAATTCGTGAATGTAAAGTCAATTAAAAGAGATTTTATTGGCAGCTATTTTTGACCTCGATTCGACGATTTATTTTTTTAATTTATATTTATTCCAATTGACAGATAAAGAAACTATATTTTTTATATATTTCTATACAAAGACTGACAAAAGCAGGGTATTAAAAAATTAACAGCTTTATTTTTTAACCATTTTATTGTAAGTAATTGCAGTTTTATACTTCTTGCTATACTTATAAAATTTGTAATTTAATTTTAACATTTAGCGATTTGTAAGAAACAGTTATATCATTTGTCAAATTATTTTGAAGTCAAGTTTTGAAATAAATTTGCTTCTAATGTTTTATACTTACTAGTTATATTTATACAAATATTTTAAAGTCAAGTTTATATCTAGCTATATTTAGACAAATTTAAAATATTATGATGTTTAACAATTTCAATTAAAAATATTAAATTTAGTACTTATATAAATTTAATATTTTATGACATTTTAATAGAAACATTTAACAATTAATAAACAACAATAAATTCCGTCATATTACTTTAATATCAATTTTTAAGTAAATTTACTTTCAACATTTTATACTTACTAGCTACACTTATAAAAAGTTGCTATTTTATCTTACTTTAATAGTAACATTTAACTTTTTTTTAAATTATTAATATTAATCAAAATTAAAAGTTCCGACAACTCTCATTTTCTAAATATTAATATTTATTTATCAAGGCTGTAATAAATAATAAAAATAATTCATTTAATTTTAATTTAATTCTACTTACAACTATTTTATTTTGAATTGTAAAACTAAATTAAATATTTTTCAAAAATTTACTTTTATTTAATTAGATAATTGTCATTATTTTAAAACTATATTTAAATATATCTAGTACATATTTAATAACAACTATTTATTAATATTTAAAATATCAATTGCTTTTCATAAACCATTTTTAATTAGATATTAGTTTCAAACAATTTACCAAAAATTCATACAATTGTTCAGACTGAAAGCTACTGAAAGCTAATCAAGACTCATACAATTTAATTCACATATTTAATAACCAAATCCACTTCCCATTGACTGTAACTTTTTGGAAGCCCTTCAATCCCACCCTTATTCCAACTGTATCATAATCGTCTGGAGCTGGCACACACCTGGTGTACGGGATGGTGCACGCACTGTGATGATGCCGGTGGCAAGTGACGCTGTTCCGAGGAACGCGTTTCCCTCAGTACAGCAGCTGAAGATGGTGTTCTCGTTGTGTGATCCTCATAGGACTGGGAGAGTGAGGGTGGATCACCTTCAGGAGCTGGCGAAGCATTATGCTGCGGAGGATACTACGGTGAGTTACTTTTCTTTTATAGTTTAGTAATTTTTTGAGTAATTTGATCAAATGGTGATTACTTTTTGTTCTTTACTTGATTAACAAATCTTGTATTAAGTAACAGTATTACATGTAATTGATTATTATTTTTTTTAAGAAAAGCATTTAATGGATGCAGATTTATTCGTTGCATTTAAATTATCTTCACGCACAGATTTGGAAATACTATATTATTTATTGAGGACCCGAGTTCGGTTCCCGCAACCGACAAACTGGCTTTCGCCAATTTAATATCAACTTCTGTGGCTCCCCTTCCACTAACAACTTTGAGGACCGTGATTTGACGGCTGGTATCACACTTCACTAGTAAAATATATCACTTACCGAAATCTGCTACGGCAGAGTGCCACACCCAGTGATGGGTACAAGGCGTGATGATATATTTATTTATTTATTTACATAAATAAATATATCATCACGCTTTTTACTCATTACTGCGTGTGGCACCCCGGACCAAATCTCGGTAAGTGATTGATTTGACGGCTAGTATCCGCACTTCACGAGTAAAAATATATCACTTACCGAGATCTGCTACGGCAGAGTGCCACACCCAGTAATGGGTACAAGGTGTGATGATATATTTATTTATTTATATAAATAAATATATCATCACGCTTTTTACCCATTACTGCGTGTGGCACCCTGGACCAGATCTCTGTAAGTGATATATTGATTTGACGGCTAGTAATCGCACTTCACGCGAAAAAATGTATCATTTACCGAGATCTGCTACGACAGAGTGCCACACCCAGTAATGGTTAAAAGGTGTGATGATATATTTATTTTATTCTTCAATATATCACTTACCAAGACATTTATTTATTTATTTGTTTTAAAATGTTTGTATATAGCAAATCGGGTTTGTTCGGTCATTATCGGTAAAATCCGAGAGATGTAGAGTCTGTACATTATATTTGGTAGGTAAGATTATCGATTTTTTAATGATAAATAAAAATATCTGAACGTTGACGAACAAGTTACAGCATAACTTACCAATTAGTTTACAACGTTGAAAAACGTTTTTATTCTCGTTGAATTAGTAGAGTGCGGGCTCCTGTAGTGATCGAAGTGGTTTCTATGTTTTAGTGAATATTTAGTGATATTTTAATGCGTAAATTAGCTTAAATTGTGTGTTATTTTGCGTATTAGTGTGTGATGTATAAAAGAAACATTAATATACGAGTGGTAGTGGAGTGGAATAGACTGGATGGACCTTCTATAGAATACCAAAATATGCTGATTTGATAGCGGACAACATGGGTCCCGACTGGTAGCTACTCCTGCTCAAAGTATGCATTAATATTATTATTAACATTCTACAAAATCTTGTAGAACTTAAAATGCACTTTTGGCGACAATTGCATTATATCTTACCAAGGTATTTTAAAGGTGACAAAAATGAGCAAAATTAGAAAGTTATTAAAAAGTAACTAGCAAAGCCAGTGGCTCCAAAAATGTCACATTATAAATTTCAGAATTTATTATATTTTAGTTATATTTTTATGTGATAGGTGGTTCAATAAAAGGCGCGGTGGCCGAGCGTGTTAAGGCACATCTCTTAACATATTGTGACGTCACCCGAACCAAGGTTCATCAGTTCGAATCCGCCTGTCGACAATGTATGATTTGTCGTTAAATATAAAAAATACAGCTACATGTATTTCTCACACTCGGGTGCTATAAACTAGTCACTTATACGCCTCAAATAATGTAGCATTCGACTACGAAAACCGGCAGTACGGCAGTGTAAAAACTGCGGCTCGGTGTGCCCGGAAGGTCCAGGCCCGATTTGGGCTGTAGTGCCATCTGAAGGTGGCTCAGTGATATCGCATCGGTCTGTGGTTTTAAGGGTTCGATTCCCACAGTCGACAAACAATTTTCACTACATTAAAATTACTCTTGTGGCTCTCCCCCTACTAATATCTTTGGGGGAAATAATTTGACGACTGGTAGCCGCACTTTACGCGGATACCGAGATCTGTTTCGGTAGAGTGCCACACCCAGTAATGATATATTTATTTATTTATATTTTTTCGTCGGATGTTTATTAATATTTCCATGTTATTGTGAATATAATTATAATTACACCATTTCCGGAAATCATAAATAATATAGAGCACCAAATATTTGTTATGTAATATAAACATTCTGAATATATCTATTGCATTTTTTAGTTTCTGAATCAGGCATATACAGAGTGTTTCTATACCTCTCCACGAAACTTTAATGACATATATAATTTGATATATTGATTATAGAACAAAAATAATTTTTGTGAAATTCGCAAAAATTATGGTATTTCATTCCTAGCGAACATTTTTGATGTCACTAGTTTAATAATACATTTAATTATTTATAATTACGTTACTAATGAAATAAAAGTACAAACACAGCCTACAAATAATAATTTATTAATTAGTTATTATGTAGGTACCTGGTGTAATGCTTTATTTTTTAAAAATGTACTATTAAACCAATGACACTAAAAATGTTCGCTAGGAATGAAATATCCAAATTTTAGCAAATTTCAAAAAAAATATTTTTGTTCTATAATCAGTATATCAAATTATATATGTCATTAAAGTTTCGTGCAGAGGTATAGAAACACCCTGTATATGTAGATGTATCTCCTTTCTTGTCCAAATTCGTTTACATATAAAATATACTCAGGATAATAAATGTCATTTATTTAAAGAGCAATTATTATAAATTATAAATTATATTGCATTTAATCACGAATTCGCAACGAATTATTAAAATTGCCGAATGAGCAACATATGTAAATATTCTTATCCGTCCATTATCCTTCAGGCATGAAATTGCAACTAAATAAATGAAGACACTTTCACTTCCAATTTTTTCAAATTAGTTAATTAATTATTCCTATTGCATATTGTTACATTTATTTGTCATTGTTACACCATGACATTTGATAATTGGAACAGGAACCTTATTTAGCCTTCAAATTGGTAATAAAGTTTAACAAATAAGTAATTAGGCAAAGACAGGAAATTTATGAATGAGGCGTAAAAATTAATTTATTAAAATATGTTTTAAAATGAATTGTTTTTTGTTGGAACTAAGTTTAACTGTTTTAACTTGTTAAACTAATTGTCAATTTCTGCATATGTGGGCAAAATTGAGGGCAAATTATATATGTCATGTAGATAAATATGAATATTTTTTATCTACATTCCAGCAGGTAGATTATGAAAATTGTTTGAAAACAGCAAATCTTCTAGGGGCTATAACTCAAAAACTAAGCAAGATATTGATATGCGGTTTGAACGAGTGAATTCCCCGTGTCCGAATTGGCACTTGCATACAAATTTTTAGCTCATTTAAAGCAAATTAACTTTTTGAAATTTTTTAATTATTTTCCAAGGGGTATCCCTTGGGATTTTTATGATTTTTAAACAAATTACTTTAAAACTATTTCTCGTACGAATAATGTAACGAAATTTTACATACATATGTATTTCGACGTACTGAATCCAATGGTGTAATGTTTATGTCCATAAGTCTTATAATTTTTGAGATAATGGTCAAAAACTGTACGAGGAAAAAAAAATTGGCGAATATTTAACAAAAAATAAAAATTGCTAAAAACTTGCCTAGATGTCAATTGAAACATGGGGAATTCAAGCTTTCAGATCGCATCTCAATATCTTGCTTAGTTTTTGAGTTATAGCCTCGGGAAAGTTGAAAATCTGATTTTGAAAATTGTTTGAAAACAGCAAATCTTCTAGAGACTATAACTCAAAAACTAAGCAAGATATTGAGTGCGCGGGTAAAGTCAGTTTTACATTGGATTCAATTAACTAAAAACAATGGCTAATCAACAAGCTCTATTTTTGGGTGTTTTAAGAACACGGTTTTAACTTGTTAGAGACAGCTAAAACACCTAAAAACACTGCTCTTAAAACAGACAAAAACAGACCTAATGGTAGCAATTTTCTTTATTATAAAAATAGCTGTATTTCAAGACTTTCTTGCTTCAATTTAGAAAAAAAAATGTCAACTTTTCTTCTCTAGGGAAGAAAAGTAAACTCGTATCCATGGCAACTGGAAAACAACAATATAATTTGACATTATAACCCGTTCGATGAGAGATTACACTGTTGTTGTATAGAACCGTAACCAACTTCATTGAATTGAGCTACGCTTATTATGGCCGTTTCATTTGTCATTAAAATTTCTAGTTTCAAATTTATAAAACAGGTACGTCAACTAGCGCCTCTGGCGAGATATATCGTAACATAACCTAACCTTTGTTATATTTTTCAATAAAATCACAAATAATTATACTACACTCGATGGTTAAATGTTTTACTTTCGGCTTTTTTTTTGTTTTTTTATGAGGCACTTACCGATGTAGTATTTAATATAATTTATTTACATTTTAAAAAGTATGCTAAATACTTTCATTTTTATTTAATGTTAGTTTATTGAATTGCAAATTAAATTTTTATTTTTATAATTTGTTGCGTTTACTCACTTCACTAATTTTGATTTATTCAATAAATTGAAAGCACTTTACTTACATGCTTTCTTGAAAAAAAAAACATGTATGTTATTAATAATTCATTTTTACCAATTATATAAATTCTTCAAACAGTTTCTTACCTTGAATTCTTCATACTTACTCTAGAATTTCTATTAGTAACAATTTTATCGCAAAATTTCAATCAAGCAATTTTTATATTATGATAAAATTATTCCGCTGCAATTCAATCCGGTATCGTGATAATATTGAATTAATATGGAAATATTTTAAAATTAATCAAACGGTTTTTATGCATGCCTGATATTTATTATTATGAAACATTCGCTGTAAACTTGTTCAGCCGTTAAAAGATAATTTATGTTGAAGTATTTAAATTTTTCTTAGTTCAGTAACTGCAAAAAATGCATTCTTCAATAACTTTTTTATGTATTATATTGGTGAAAATAATAATTTGTTTTACTGTATTGCAAAACAGAAAAGGAACCAGTGTGAATGAATAATTTAAATTCTCAAACAAAATAAATAGGCTTTGTATTTTATTATTCAATGGAACTAAAATTTGGTAATTACTGATTTATGTTGTACTTTTGTGTAGTACATTAATTATTTACTTTTACAACACGAAATTCCTTTTATTCTGCAATTCATTAATTACCAATTTCGTAAAATTCATGAATTGTACAGTTAAATATTTCGGGCTAAATTATAGCTCACCATTATAGGACAACAATTATGTTTATGTCCACTAACACAATGTATACAGGGTGCTTCAATACTTCAGGAAAAAAAATTAAATAAATTGTTGTTAAATTCACAAAATTATTTGTATACATTTTTTTTAGTACCACTGGTTTCGATTTGACATATTAATAATATGACTACAACTTTATTATTTAAAACTATACAGGGTATTTCAAAATTATTACAAAATATTTTTAGGATATATATGATTTGATGTACTGAATACAACGCAAAAATATTTTTTCCGAAATTTGCAAAAATAATTACTTGAAGGAAACTTTTTCGTGCTACAGGATTGATAATTACAATATTGAATACAAATTAATAAATATTAAAATTAATGGGGTAGGTAGGTAGGTGGCTCAATGGTATCGAGTCGGCCTGTGGATCTTGAGAACCCTGGTTCGATCCCCACAGCAGACAAACAATTTTCACCAAATTAAATCTATCCCTTTGGCTCCTTCTCCACTAATTTCTTTGGGGCCGTGATTTGACGGCTGGTAACCGTACTTCACGCGAAAAAATATATGACTTACCAAGATCTGCTTAGGCAGAGTGCCACACTTAGTAATGGGTAAAAGGCGTGATGATATATTTATTTATTTAAAAGTAATTTAATTAAAATTATGTAACAGTTCTTTGGAAGATAAATTTAAAATCGCAATAGCGCTTATTTTGCCACTAATATTTAATATTTTATTTATTTACACTTCTAGTAATTTATGTCAAAACAAATGAACCTACAACAAAACTACGCGTAAATTTCCCAATGAATCTGCTTTGTTTAAACTTCATAATAGTCCGTAAAACTAGTATTTATCGTCTGTAACAGCAACAATTATCTAACATTCCACATCGAGGAATGCAGTTACGCATGCGTAGCTGTTACACTGTACTTGTGCACCTCGCATTTTAATTATCACTTGCCACCTGTTCGTTTCCGGTGCAATCGTTCATGACGTCATCTTCCGGTCACCATGGCCTCTACGTTTACGAGCAGTGGTGATAATTGTTTACGTTTTGATGGTGATTTGCATGAATTACGTTTTTTGCAAGAATTTATTTATTTGTTTGTTGGAATTTAATACCAGTTACAGTAGCTTATAGTGGATTGTGAACCACACTATCGTATTTTTTTATTCGATTGTGTCAAAAAGTGACATTTTTTGGTTCTGATATTTGTATAAAAAAACATTTGGTTATGGTTATATTACTGTTCATAATAGTTATTTGTGTGTTAAGAGCGTAAAGTGATTCTTTGTTACTTCGGCTCGCGCTGCAATAGTGTAAGAGGAACAAAGACACTTTACGCTCGTGATACACACATTATTTTTTCTACAATTGCATCTTAAATTATTTAAAAATGTATACGTACTGAAAATAAATTTGTTCTGTCAACTGTCAATATGACAAATTTCTGTTTTGCTTGTATCCCTGGTAACTATTGAAATAAGCGCGCATTTAATATCCTTTTAGCGCGTTACCACTGTAAACGCGCGCATTTAACATCTTTTTCACGCGTTGCTATTGGAGATGCGCGACAAAGATATTTTTCGATTGTTCCACAGAAAACGTCAACTATACAATGACAAATGAGAGCGTAATTTTCAACTTTTCATAGCAGTCTTCGGAAAATGTCTTTTCGACCAAAGACGGAAAGTACTTTTCAGGAGGTAAAATAATATCTGAATCAAACAAATTATTTCCAAAAACAAATTCTTTAAAATCAAATAAATATAGTGTATGACACGAAAGCGATAAAGTTTTTTTGTATTCAAATAATGTACTATTTATGACCGTTTAATTATTCATCATAACCGAATTATTTTTGTCGCACTGTTGAAATTGTAGTTTTCTTTGTTTTCAATAATAAAAAAAAAACTACAGTACTTTCTTTTGTGTTGTATAAAAACAACTGCCTACATTAAATGGCCACAACAAAACATGAGTTTCGTTTCTAAAAACTTTTGCTAATCCTAGAAACATTAGAAACATTTTATAGTATACTTTTGTAATCCTGTTACTAATACATACATTTGCATAATAAAATAAAATAAAACAACAACAAAATACTATTGAACTTGACAGATTATAAATTGTACTAATTTATTATGAAATAATAATTATAATTATTACAATTTTGCTGATAAATATATTTATATTTTACAGCAAATTTATTCAGGTTTTAAGTTCATACTATTATATTATACATACAATACATTTTTATCAGCATATCACTTAAATTTATTGCTACATAAAATATTGAACAGTGATTCATACTTCGTGAGAAAAAAAGGAATGTCTGCTAGAATGACGACTAACTTTATTTTTCTGCCTTCAAACATTTCTTTCGCTATTTAAGGCTGTTTGACCCCTGTCTCAAGACACTGGCATTTTTGATTTATTTTAGGACCAGATTTCTCGTCACTGAAGTGTTTGTTATGATTACAAAAAAATCCACCTATTGTTGAATACTTTATAAACAAAATGTCAGCCTTCAAATTTTGAAATTGCAATATAGTAATGCTCATATTTTCTGACACGATTTTTTATTTTAAAATTGCTTCCTGGTATTTTGTAGCATTCGTTTTGTTATTCTTGAGGAGCCTAAAGACGAAATTATCAGGTTGTGGATGGCTTCATCTCGGTCTGCAATATATCCTATATTTTTAGGACACATAATGACCGCAATGTATATTACCATTGATTCATTAATTATAGAATGAGAGGCAACCCATGGTTATTTTGCGTAGCTCGTATGAAAATATCAAACCTATAAGTCCACTAGAATTTAAATATTTAGTTCTGTTCATCTTTTATTTAACTCAAAATAATTTAGAGATATTAAATAAAAAATAAATAAATATAAATATATCATCACGCCTTTTACCCATTACTGGGCGTGGCACTCTGCTTAAGCAGACTTCGGTAAGTGATACATTACTTTGCGTGAACTGCGGTTACCAGTCGTCAAATCACGTCCCCCCAAAGATGTTAGTGAAGGGGGAGCCACAGGGGTAGATATTAGACAATGAAAAATAACTCTTAATCTGTTGTTCATATTAATGGCTATCCAAAACAAAATTATGGTGCTATTCTGTTATTGTCTACAACGCTACTGTTCTGTAAATTTGAACAAAAGCGCATAGATTTTTATTGACAAATACATTTAATGCCATTTGACAATCAAATATGATGCGCTTTTGTTCAGATTTAAAGATCTGTAGCGTTATAGAAAATTACAGTATAGCACCATTAATGATGTTTACATTATTTATATCTATGTATGAAATTTACTGAAATGAAGAATATTTCCCCTTGTGTTTCTGCACCATACTATACAAGTTAGTCATGATGGTTGCAAATTATAAATTACGGTAATAAATTCAGTGTTTTGCTGTTGAAAAGAGAAAACAGAGCGCGCAGTAGCGTACCTACAATAATTTCAATAGGAATTGTCAAAGATAAAATATAAGTAGATAGCTTAGTGAAACGAGTCGCCCTGTAGATTTTCGTCAAAATGGCGGGCAAACTATTCGCTTATTTTTCGATATGCCACTGTCAGTATGAAATCATTGTATATATTACTTCTTTATCCCGCTAACCAGCTACGCCATTGTGAAGCCAGTGGCGTAGCCGCGCAATAATTCCAATTTTGCATTTTCAAAATACTATATGCATATATAAATTCATGTACTATGAAGATTTGAGAAAAATAAGCAGAAAAATCACCAATAATAAAGCTAGCACTATCAAATGGGGTAACACGAACCCCTAAAACATTTACTGAACATTTATTTCTTAAATTCATCCTACAATTTATCTTCTCCAAACACTGCGCTTTATCCACATTCATAATTCCTTTCATACAACCTCGCCTCATCTTTCATTTACGCAACAAACCTTCAATCATTTTTATTCGTTTATTCCTAGGTCGTTCACGTATCCCTCACCCTTTTTTTTACAAACATATATTTATTTAGTCACTCACCAATTAATTTTTGTCAAATATTCATATCCTGCCAGACTGGGCTTCATCCCCATTCACAATTCCTTTCATACAAGCTCGTCTCATATTTCATTCACGCAACAATCCTTCAAATCATGTTCATCCATTTATTACTAGGTCGTTCACATAATCTCTCATCCTCAATTTCTCCAAAATACACGTATTTATTTAATCAATCATCAACTAATTTCTATCAAACATTCTTATCTTGTCATACTGGACTTCATCCACATTCACAATTCCTTTCATACAAGCCCGTCTCATATTTCCTTCACCCAACAAACCTTCAATCATGTTCATCCGTTTATTCCTAGCTCGTTCACATAATCTCTCATCCTCAATTTCTCCAAAATACATATATTTATTTATCCAACACCCACTACTTATAAAGTCATTATTGTTGTCATTTTAGATTAGTAAAGTGGCTTATAAGTCACACGTGAGTTATAAGTCATAAGTCACGCATAAATTATGACTGTTGAGTTTAAATATAACAAAGTTTAAAAATGGTTGCAGCTGTAGTATTCGTAATGGAAGACGAGAATTTTATTCCCGAAATAATCATTAAGGAAACGGAAAAAGCGGTTGTTGATATTTTACCAAAAAAGTCTAGAAGTTCCTATGAAAAACACTTTCATTCATACCTTTGACGTTTCTAGTTGTCATCCAGTCTTCAAACATATGAAATTCTTTTTCATAGGAACTTCTAGACTTTTTTGGTAAAATATCAACAACCGCTTCTTCCGCTTTCTTAATGATTATTTCGGGAATAAAATTCTTGTCTTCCACTTCAAATACTACAGCTGCAACCTTTTTTCAACATTGTTTATTTAAAAAATTTGAGTAACCTTGACAACAAAACAAGAAAGTATGGCTAACTAGAATATTATTTGAAATGTAGACAATTGTGTCAAAATTTATATTTTAATGTCTTAATTGTAGTTGTTGGATAAAATTTCGTATGCCACTCGTGTGTTATTACAAATAAGTCACTTCAGAAAATTATTCCCCTCGGCCTGCGGCCTCGTGGACTAATACTTTTCTTGCGTGACTTATTTGTAATATAACACACTTGTACCATAAATAACTATTAATCATTCATTAACTAATTTCTGTCAACCATTCTTATCTTATCATACTGTGCTTCATCCACATTCATAATTCCTTTCATACAAGCTCGTCTTATCTTTCGCTCACATAACAAACTCTTTTGCCATTTTCATCCATTTATTCACAGGTCGTTCATTTAATCTCTCATCTTCAATTTCTCGAATGTGCTTGTATTTATTTTATCACTCACCAAATAATCTTTATCAATTATTGTTAGGCTTTATCCACATTTATAAGTTTCATACAAGCAACAAACTTCTTGAATCATATTCATTCATTTATTCCTCGATCGTGCACGCAATTTCGCACCATTCATTTCACCAAGATACATCTATTCATCAAGCACCAGTCTTATATTCAATTTGCATTCCACATACCTAGAATTCCTGACATATTTTATCGCACAATAATATTACAATATTCCAGTCACAATACCGAATAAAATTATTATTCATAAATCTCCCTATGTCAAATTTCGATACCTAATTGGCTAAAAACAAAACCTAACAAACAGTCAATTGCAAAACAAGTGAATTTAAATTGAAAAATTCATTGGTCAGTATAAATCAATTATTCAGACAATTATGTTCTTTCTCACAATCAACAATTAACAATTACCATTAAATTGTTTTAACGTCGCACATCACTTTTGCTACTAATGACTTGTAGTTTAGTTGTTAGTTGAAACTTTCGATTTTTGTTGCAGGAGTTGGAAGACCTTCTCAAGCTGTTCGATCCCCAGGAGAAAGGAGTTATCTCCTTCAGAGAGTTCTACAAAGGAGTCAGGTCGATTTTGTTGAGGCGACAACACGAGAGACATCTACCAACAAAAGGTAGGACTATTTTCATATTGATCTTTTTGTTTATATAAACAAATATATAAAAACGTATAGGCTTATTTCTGTTTGACATCTTATGCCTATGGCACACTGGTTGATGAGCGTAGATGAGCATCGATGAGCTCTTCGATGAAACAACAGAACGCACCCGTTATCGACGAAAATTAGGGGCTCTTGTATTTCCATCGAAGAGCTCATCGATGAAACGAACGTATCTCATTTCATTCGTATCTTTTGTGTCTCATTTCACGTTAGCATATTTTTGAAATTTAGTTTTTCTTTCTCAACTTTAGAAGCTTTTATTGTTTGTCAATGAAGGGTGCGTTCTGTTGTTTCATCGAAGAGTTCATCGATTTTCTTCGACCAGTGTGCCATAGGCATTAGGATAAAATTTGATACTAACCTTTGGTATTTTGTTGTTATCAAATGTACAGAAATTATATATTTTATTTTATTCACTTTTTGTTGATATTAAAGATCGATTTAGAGTAGTTCCAGTTTCCAACATCCCAGTTTATTTGAAAATTAAAACGTGAACTTCGCCTAATTGCCGATCGCGGATCTATTATTGATATTGTATCAAACAAAAGCAAGCACAAGTAATTACAGGGTGGCGACTAACCTGGAAAACCGGGAAAAGTCAGGGAATTTTATATTTCTGGAAAAGTCAGGGAAAAATCGGGGAATTTTATTCCATGTCAGGGATAAAAGTTTTTTGTTCTTTAAATTTTTTAATTTAATTTTAGAAAAATAACTACAAACTTTTATTTCAAAATGTATTTAGTTATTTTTAGATTTTATTGGCAGAATACCCTTTATTAGATAGATAGTATACCTTTATTGGCAACAAATACCCTTTATTGCTTCTTAAGAGTGAGAACCGCCATCTATGAAAATATAACCGAAGGATGTTTACTAATTGAAAACTGTTTTTCTTTGTCTAACGTTTCTACCGCACTATGTTTTTTCTGTATGCAATATTTAAGGTTGTGTCTTTGCCTGTTTAGAAAGACAAATTGATTTTGCTTTTACTATAAATTTAATAAAAAAAAAACAATTATATTACAATATATGATATAATATATGAAATGTAACCATAAATTCATAAATAAGTCAATATTCTAGAAGTCAGGGAATTTTTTTACTTAGTCAGGGAAAAGTCAGGGAATTTATTAATGTTACTTGAATCGACACTCTGAATTAATCTGTCAAATAATGAAATAATGATATATCAAAAAATTAATATAAATTATGCATTTCAAAAATGAGCGCAGGGTGAAACTCCCTTATGTTTTTAGATTCGTTGTTAGAGGTTAGGTCGTAAGTGAATTATTATAGGAGTTATTGGATTGATGTGATTGAAGCAAACTGTGTGATGAAAATAAATATATCATCACGCCTTTTACCTATTACTAGGTGTGGCACACTGCCGTAAGCAGATCTCGGTAAGTGATATATTTCTTCGCGTGAAGTGCGGTTACCAGCCATCAAAACACGGCTCCCAAAGATGTTAGTGGGGGGGAGCCACAGGGGTAGATTTAAATTGATGAAAATTGGTTATTATTTGATGATTCAAGTGAATGTGTCAGGGGTTCATGCTACCCCATTTAATGGGATGTGATGTTAGATATGTATATTTTGATAAGATCTTTTTTTCTTCTTACTTATCTAACAGATAAGATTAGTGTTTTACTGAGCGTTGACTGAGTAATTGGCAAATATTTAATATATAAATTGTAATTTAAACTTCTGTTAGATTTACGCAGTTTTATCATAAAATATATTTTCCAAGAATATCTTCTTGGAAACAGGACCGGCCCATGGTTTGGACAAAGTAGACCACGACTCAAAGCGCCAAATAGACAAACAATAATAATGAAATTTTAAAATGTAACCAGGTAAAATATATTCTTTGATGTTTCACGACATAACTAGGCCCAAAACTTTAAAATGGTAATAAAACTACCCCAAATTTTCAGTTCTACCCCTTGGCTATATTAGTCACTAAAATATTTTCTAAAATATATTATTTTTCGAGAAAGGTAGAATAAATAACCAACTACCAATTGGTTGAATTGCTAGACTTTTCTAAAGTTTATTTTAATTAAAACATAAATATAACAACATACCGGGACTAAACTAAACTAATATTAACAATTTATTAACAGTAGTATCAAGTCGGCCTGTGGATCTTGAGAACCCTGGTTCGATCTCCACAGCCGACAAACAATTAAATCTACCCCTGTGGCTCCCCCTCCACTAACATCTTTGGGGGCCGTGATTTGATGGTTGGTAACCGCACTTCACGTGGAAAAAATCTATCATTTACCGAGGTCTGTTTCGGCAAAGTGACACACCCAGTAATGAGTAAAAGGCGTGATGATATATTTTTATTTATTTATTTATTTATTTAAAATAATTAAAATGTAAAAACTAAATTCAAATTAATAATTATGACTAATAAATCTTTAAAAACTAAACAACTATAAGAAAGCACAAAGATAATATTAAAGACAATTATTGATTAAAATAAATGAACACGTGTTCATTGTTTCAAATATTGTTGCCAACCTATAATGGTACAACTTTTATGCACTAAAATCACTAAGATAGAAACACTGGTTATTCTGTAATATAAAAACTGGTAATGTTGCTTGTCGTCATAGTTATAGAGCCTAGTAGCTCTTGGCTATATTTTCCAGAAAAGGTCTCCAAGATTTTAGAATCACTATGAACAAATTTGTTTGATGTATTTTCATTATAATTGTAACAGTAACAGAATACAATTTACCTTCATAAGACAATATTAACTAACAACAAAGACAAAATTAATTGTCATCCAACACTTGGTGAAACAAAGTTTAATAAATAGTATAAAATAAACACTTGACTATGTTTCACAAAATTCAGCCTCCAAGTCACCTTATGAGGGCATCGTCAGAGGCTGGCCAGCACAGTTAGTAACCATAGACCTCATAAGGTGACTTGGAGGCTGAATTTTGTGAAACATAGCTATGTGTTTATTTTATAATTTTTACTATATTAACTGGCAAAGACTTTGTTTAAAACTTTTCACTCATCATTCGTTTTCACAAAATAAAAAAAGGTAAACCTGCAGAAGAGCTACTTCACCTTCGATTTCAATGAAACTTTGTTAAAAGTTTCCTCTCCGCGAGCAGAATATAGGAAAAATACTAACAATTGGCGGTCAAAATTATTTGATCTTTAAATCGAAAAAAAAAACACCAATAACCATGCCTAACCTAGTACAGAATGCATTTTTATGGTAAAAAGAAATAAATGAGAGGAAACTTTTCACAAATTTTCTGCGAAATCGAAGGTGAAGTAGGTTTCCTGCAGGTTTACCTAAAAAAAAATGCATGTTACAATCACAAAGTTTATTAAAATGTTATTTTAAACAGTTTCTGTAACTTCAAAAGCGCTGTCATCCAAAATACCATATAATTTTGGTTGGTTTGTTATATCAAACAATTATACCTCTGTGTCTAATTTTAAATACGTAACTTCTAAACTTTACGGTTCGTTACACATAGACGAAGAAGAAGGTGAATTCGGACTGTCCGAGTACAGCCGAAATAGAAAGTTTGCGGAGGAACAAGTCTATTTAACAACTTCCTTCACAAAAACTACATTCAATATTTCTTAATATGTGCTAAGTTATTTATATGCAGTTTACATTTTAATATTTATATTTTTCTCTTAATTAGAACTAATAACTCGTCGTTTAAGAATCTTTTAACTGATAGGCACTTTCTATATTAGTATGAATCACTTCATTCATTTTAGTTAGTGTCACATAACGTTTTAGTTGATCAACAGTTTCATTTTATTTTAACTATACGTAAGGTATTTATTTACTAGGATTAAACATACGAAATTAACCCTAATTACAGTATACAATACAGGTGACCTTATAGAATAGAATGAAATTTCAATGTTTAATTGTTATTTCAAATTTTTGTACTGCATTTTTAATATATTATGGGGTAGGTGGCTCAGTGGTATCGAGTCGAACTGTGGATTAGATAGAATCAATTTTCACAACATTTAAATTACCCTTGTGACTCCCCCTTCACTAACATATTTGAGGGTTGTGATTTGACGGTTGGTAACTGCATTGTATGTGTATAAATATATTACTTACCGAGAGAGTGCCACATACTATAATGGGGATTTTGTGCACGCTCTCAAATAATTATTTTTTCACAACACATTATTTTATTTTTTTTATTGTTTTCCTTTAATTTACTTGAATAAATAAATAATTATTGTATTATTCTTTTTTGATAGTTGTAGCAAAATTGTTATTTATATTTCGAGGGCGAAATTCTTGTTTTTTGTTTCGCAATAAAAAAACACTCATTTCGCACACTTAATACAAAAATAATTATTTTTTCCTAAAATCATCAAATTTATATGAACTTAAAATTTACTGAGTTATAGATCATTGTAAGTATAAATATAGTGATTTTTTATTGCCTTTTTCCTTATCATATTTGAGAAATTAAATCAAAATTATGAAATCATTGTCCATAATTTGTACATAAATTTAATACTTTCAACCTTTAAAAAAAATTCAATGGTTAAGTTCAAACTTTAGACCCAATTAGGGCCATGTTTAGCTAACACGCTTCTATTATATAAATAATATTAAAATAAAATTTAATAAATCATATTTAATTCATATTGTTTTGTAAATTAAAACAAATGCATGTTATACAACAATAAAAAATAATTTAATTAGAAGAAACAAAACCTATAATCTGTAGCAAAAAAATAGTTTTGTATAAATAAATAAATATATCATTACCCATTACTGTCATGAGTAGTGATGTAAGTGATATATTTCTTCGTGTGAAGTGCGGTTACCAGCTGTCAAATCACGGCCCTCAAAGTTGTTGGTGGAGGGGGAGCCATAGGAGTTGATATTAAATTGGTGAAAGCCAGTTTGTCGATTGCGGGAATTGAACTCGGGTCCTCAAGAACTTCAAGCCGACTGCATACCCCTAGATCACAACTCCATATTTTTGTAAATGAAATGAAAATCAACAAACGAATATGAATAACAAAACTTGTTAATGTGACTGTACACCACCGTACGTACCAATGCACAGCAATGTATTTATTCACCCCGGATACATCACTTCCGGTGTAACGTGGGAATTCTGCAGGTTCATCCTTTTTACCAGACATTTTCTTTATTTTCCACTCGTAAAAGTTGCCAAGTTAAATGTCAGAAATCATTAGATACACATCACATTACGTTACATTAAATTCTAACATGTTGGGAACACACTTATCGCATGCAACGCGATTATATGACAAGGTAAACACAATCAGATTTTACACGAGGTTTCAGAATTTTAAGTATTTGAATATTCATTCATAAGAAACTTGCAAACTTGTAAGGTACATAATTATGATAGGTTGCATTGTAAATCGTTGCACGCTACTATTGAGTTCGTTGCCTGAGATTTAAAATATTACTGGAGAATGTAAAAAACAAAGTAATTTTGATCTATGATAAGATTACTTTTCTAAGTATTTGCTTCCTTTATATTAGAATGTAAGTATTTAAAATACTGGTTTGCTACATTTTAATTGACTGAATTCATTTGCATGCTAATTAAGCAATCACAATTTTACTTTAGTTAATAAAACTACACTTCAAAATAAAAATAGTGTTGAAGTCCTTGATTTGACAGCTGATAATGGTACTTCACGCGCATAAATATATCACGTACAGAGATCTGCTAAGAATTCAATCACATTCATCCATTCGCTCCTATAACACTTGTTCATTAATGTTTCATTTACGCCCACTGCACTAACAACAAATCTAATAAGAAAGAATTATACTTATTGTACTAATTTTTTTTTGTACGATAATAGTTATTTACGATACAAGTGGGATAAGAATATTATTAAGATACGCGTGTGAAATAAGTATTTGTTGTAATTATTTACTAAAAAGAAAAATAATGCGGCAAAGAAAAATAGGGCGGTAATAAAAACAGTGCGGTAATGAAGTTATTATCTCACACAAAATGAATAAAATAAATGATTATTACTTTACCCTTACGATAAAAAAAATCATTCGATAAAATATCTCTGGTATAAAACGACTCTTACGATAAGAAAAATTTACTTTCTTTCCTAGGGATGAAAAGTATCACTTTCTTATCTCAGTTGAGGGAAGAAAATATGGCTATCGGGCAATATCATGAACAAAAATTACCTGAAACTGAAAATAAACATTTGCCTGACTCAGGACAGCTTTGTTTTGCATGCCTAGTCAGGAAAATAACATATTGCCTGCCTAGGCAGGTAACGAAAGAAACGTGAGTGTCTAGTTACTTAGCAACATCAAATACTGACTAAATATGTAAGTCAAATATTTCTTTAAAATGTAAATTAATTTAAAATATGTATTATTTGTTTATAAGTTTGAGGTTAAAATATTATACGTAACACGTCAGTAAAGAATCGTACATGATTCGTAATCTGTTTCAGACCTCGCTATCGCTCGGCTTGCAACTATCTATTTATCCTGTAATTGAACACTTTCCTGACTGTACATAAATAACTATTATAATAATGAAGTTCTACTTTAGTAAATGCAATGTTGAAATAAATAATACAATAATATTTACTATAGCATAACGAAACAAATATCATATTAAATTTCATAAGCTGCAGAAACATCTGGCAAGTACAGAGTCATAACACTTTCAGATAAAATTTCCATTCTGAAACATGAAACAGAATAATCAGATAAGTCTAATGTGTAGATTCCTTGTAATTTCACACCTTGACTCATGCATGTGGCATAAATTTATTGTAACAGACAGAAGTAGGTACAACACATACAAAGACAGAACATACGGGTACTATGCTTCTAGTACGACGGTGCAAAACAAAAGTTTCGCTTTCTAATAAAGGTAATTGCAATTGCTACCACATTGTGCGCTATTCTTCACTGTATACATACTCGTAGTTAACTTGTCTAGTCTGCTTCGCATATCACGAAACAGAAATTAATGGACTTATTTATAAATGATGGCGACGACATTAGCAAATTCATAAGTAACACATTCAGCAGCAGTTAGATTTTCTGCTCTCAAATGTTTCTGAATTATTTTACAGCAAAATGCTGCAAATAAAAATGTGGAGAATTTAATTTTATTACCACTTTTATTTCAATTAATTTTAGAGAAGTTTTATTGTGAAAAATATTGAACACTTTTTATGTCGAGTCATTTAAGATTTTTTTTAATATTTCCAATCACTGCAAATGTACAACAGGAAGTAAATCTTTGGGCGCTTTGATCGAATGGAGATTGCTTTTTGTCCGTACTGCAAAATAAACAAATTTAAGGGAACCTGGCCAAATGCACATATTAACAGCCCGATTCTCAATAAAGTTTTAATTAATCCTGAATTTTGGTTTAGTTGATATTATTCTAGTCCGATTTAAAAAAAAAATATTTAAATTATTTTCCGATAATCAAATGGCAACAATGAAGATGTGATCAACAGCATTCAATTCCCCGTGCCCGAAATGATTTATAAGCAATTTTTAGCTCATTTTAAGCGATTTTTTTGAAATTTTTTTATTTTTAAATTATTTGCTCTAAAACTATTTCTCGTACGAATATTGTAACGAAAATTGACATGCATATTTATTATGACCCACTGAATCCTATAGCCGTAATCCCCAAGTCCATAAGTCTTACCTATAGTTTTTAAGATAATTTTTAAAAACTGTATTAGAAAAAAAATTTGAGAAAATTTTTGAAATTTTAAAAATCGCAGAAATCTTATTTATAAGTTAATTTAAATACGAGAAATTCAATGCCATTGCGCATATATCAATAGCTTGCTTAGTTTTTTTAGTTATAGCCTCGGGATAGTTGAAAATGTGATGTTGAAAAAGGTTTGGAAAAGTCTTTCATATTAAAAACTAAAAAGATAAGAAGATGCACTCAACGGCATTGAATTGACTTATAAGCTATTTTTTTTCCAATGCTTACGTTTCTTGTTTATCATAGGTCAAATTTGACATATTTTATCGAGATTCAAACGAAATTACACTTTAGTTTACATATTTACCGGGCTTCTATCGGTAGCGCTGTAAATCTAGAATCTACTTTATGTTATGTTTAACCAAAAATTGACGTAATGGCTGTTTGGAATCAAACCAGGGATTTCTAGATCTATAAGTAATTATTTCAACTTGATCTGCTTGTGGAAATATAAAAGGGCCTACAGGATATACAATAAAATATTGTTCATTAAAAAAAAACTGGAGCGATTTTATTACATTTTCTTGATTGTACTAAAAAGCTTCGAAAATTTCGTGGGTTTCATATAATTCTAATTATACTTTGAGGTTTGAAAGAGATTTTACTTAATTTTCTAAAAGATTTATAATTCAGCAGTTCAACCCCAAGTCGTTTGTCAAAAACAGAAAAGTTTAGTTCAGAATACTTTCTTCATTCTTCACCAGATGACGTGATAAAGACTTTGCGAGTCATTATAGAAGAATGAACGCTTTAATTTTAAACTTGCATCCCTCTTTCTTCTTAAACCAGTAGCACTCAAACAGTGTGTTTCTCCATAGATAACTGACAGTTGTGGCCAGTTTGTTAGCACTGTTGCTTCACAAAAGAGAGAGTTACGAATTTTAACTTCATTACAATATAACTAGTACGCTTGCGTTTAACTCTACTTCTACTTGTCACTAAAGATGCTTTACGTACGTGTGTGTATTGTACTATATTTTATCTATGACCGAAAATATCAGCAAAAATATCCAAATTATTTATAGAAATGTCATCCTTAAATACTGAAAAATATATTCTTATTTTAGTGTGCTATTCATGACAATCATAGTAATATAAATAAATATATCATCACGCCTTTTACCCATTACTGGGTGTGGCACTCTACCGTAAGCAGATC